>CM060919.1:766942159-767422159 GCA_030737875.1 Allium sativum
ACTCTATCCTCCGGTTTGCGTTGCATTATGTGATGGGACTTGAGTCTTATGATGGTTTCATTTTTTCCAAAAAGCATTGCGTTGTTTAACGATTTACTTTAATTTATGCACGACAATCCATTGGAGTAAACCTATTCCGCATTAGCGGCGTGGTCCTTGGATTTGTCTTATTGTTATTAGTGAAATTAGTTAAGAATTCTCACACCAGTCCCATGACTGACCCGTTGTTTGTTTCCACCTTTACAAACTCGGGTGCCCTCTTTCCACACTGGCAGTCGAGTAGTTTGTCTACAGGTTCTTATCTCGAGCAGGATTCTGGATTAAAGCCTAAAGCTGTGTCCAGAGCATAGAAGTCTTCCGCTGTTTAATGTATTAAAATATTGTAATTTATCTTCCGCTGTAATTTTATTCGATGTACTCTGATATTATGTACTCTGATGTAACATTATTATGATGTTTATAAAAGTCTGTTGTTGTTGTTCTGGTGTGGTTGTATTCCCAAAGTTAAAGTATTCGTGGATTTCCAACTTTTGGGTCAGACTTGTGTGGCTTATGGTCGATCCAAAGAGTGGGAATTTACAGGTCTTTATACTATATGCAAATCAGACTCAATTGTCATTTGTTATAATAGATAATTGAATCTCATTATTGTTAACTCGAGTAATAAATAAACTTATAAATATCATTAATCAAAATTAAAATTTTATTAAAATTCAATTATGTGAAAACCCAATCTTATATTAGACAAAATGTTTAATTTACTTCAATCATCGACGATACAAATAATATGGGAATACACATAAGTAAATGAAGGCAATAAATGAGTATAGGAAAACGAATGCAAACAAAATATAAATATAAATGAATGGATGAATGCAAATCACATATAAAAACAAACAATGGACAGTTAGTTCCTTATCAACCACACATAAGTGTGTATATTCCGGAGTGTTCTGACGCGACCTAATTAGCTACGTACACTCCACATTTTCTTTTATAGTCCCCTACAACAAAATGGTTATTTATATGCTTATAGAACAGATAATATAATATAATTCATTTAAGATGAATCTTCCGCTAAAAAGCAGGTAATATCCAAGGTCATTTGTTCATAGACGGGCATATATATCGACAACCACAAACAAAACAATAAATCATTCATCAATCAACAAACAACCAAACATATCACATAAATATCGATTCAAAAATAGATATTTATATTATACAATATGATATAATAATAATCCACAAAGTGTGATAGTTAACTCACCATCTATTCCAATCCGACGATTTCACATCGATTTATATAATTCCAGAAAGACGCTTGAAATTACATAAAAATACCCAAATCACTCCAATCCAACTCGTATGCGTAGTGTCCCCAGCGCAACTCATTTCGACGAAATCTGAACAAGTCATGCCCGTTACAGGTTATTACATTCATTAAAATAACTAAACGTCATTAAAAATTGTTTTATAATTAATTACATTAGTCAGCAGTTTAATTCTTTTTCATCTTTTTTCAACTTTCTCATTCTCGCTCCTGATTCTTCCATCCATGGTTGATTCATTCATGCGCCTCCACCTTCGTTTATACTCAATGATTTAAAAAATTGTTTGCTCCATCCTCCTTCTCTCCCTGATCTCCTTCTCCCTAAAACAAACACCTCTCGTTCGAACACCCTCATAAAATCACGTTCGCTGCTTGGTACAAGGAAGGGTGTGACATCTTTCTAAATGGAACTCCACCAAACATCATCATATGATGCTATTTTCCATCACAAAACCCAATCTAACCTCAAAATCAACTCTAGTCGCTGCATTCCTTGAAAAAAATAACCCTGGCTATATCGACTTACTATGAAAGTCGAACAGCCCCCTAACGACGTAGCCGAACCCAAAATAAACCCAAGAAAAAGGAAGAGTTCATCACCCAAGATCCAAAGACACTTGATTTCAAATTTCTAAAAAAATTCCATTTGTTCTAAGATTTTGAAGTTTGCATTTTATTTTATTTTTTCTTTTGAGAAGTGGAGCCTGCAAAATGAAAGGAAGAAGGAGGAGTTTAGAACTAAGGTAGAATAAAGATGTATTTATAGGCACACTTTTCAATATTTTGTTAAATTATACTCATATGCTATATCATTCAATGTTTTATGCTTGTATGACTACTTGGATCGTTCGATCATTACGAAACATGAAACTCTGCAATAATTTAATATTTTGGACCCGATGAAACTAGTTTCATCAAAATCTGCGATTATTTGAAAATGGCTATTTTCATATTAAAATATTATCTAAAAATATGATCTAAATATCTAATAGAATCCAAATTATTTATTAATGTTAATGGATTTACAAAATTGCATTTATAATCAAAGTTAATTAACTAAAGAAGTCAAATGAAATTATTAAATCTGTTTAATTAATATTTATCATCAATTCAAATGTTATATTACCTCTAAATTTGAATTCAAGTTAATAAGTTCCAAAAATTCAATTGTTTAAATATCTAAAATTAATTAGATATCTAATATCCAATAACTAAAATTTGGGTTGTTACATTTACCCCCGGTAAAAGAATTTCATCCTCGAAATTATGAAAGAAAGGAATGACAACAAATCCCTGAGTTTAAACTATGGATTTGATGCACTCTAAAAACATTTCTTACAAAAATTATATTAAAATTTTCTAACATTTGAAATTTTTCAAAAAATTTCGGCAGCACCTCCTTTGTACGGCTCGATCCAAAAAAATTCACAACGACAATATATGACACTATACATCTCATCTCAATGATGAGGCATCCCAAACTATGAGGAAACAATATGTAATACCCATGCACTGTATGTTATCCAAAATACATACCATTTTGTCGGACATACACATCTTTACCATGAAATTAAAAGCTATTGTAAGCAAGCAAGATTTTGCTTCCATATACATGTAAATACTTACATAAACCGAAAGAGAGTTAAGAAAATAAACAAGTAATATAACAACAATAACATAATTTAAACAACACGACAATAATATCGATAACCAAATGTTACTACCAAAATTAACACCGAGATAGGATGACGGTGAAGGGGTACCGGACCATCATAAGCATAGAAGAGCAATCCGTAAACAAAAACCCGGCATAGGACAAGGCCGAAAGCATAAACGAAGCATTCAGAACAGCAAGCAACTGACACCATCATCAAAGAAGAGACCTTACATCCGATGTAAAGAAAGAGTACTGGCGGGGTAGTTCCAGCACCGAAGGTAGCTAACGAGAGGACATTTCCAAAGGCAAGTCACTTGAAACCGGAAGGAGATGAAGAGAATAAACAAAAGCCTACCACCTGAGACCAAGAAGGGCGAAAGGGCTATCGGCATTAACTTGCTTAATGTTGATACAAAAAAAATGAAAGCAAAGAGCACAGGGATCCGAGACACAAGAAGAAACATCTGAAAGCCAGCTATAGGGACCAAAAAGCTTGATGATCAACAAGAAGCAACTTTAGCAATCAATCAGTAAGCATCGGAAGTATCCTTATGGAGGAACCAAAACCCAGTATAGAGGACTACAAAAAGAAAGTCAAAGCTTCTAAAGAGAAAGGCTATCCACACTAACGAGCCTAATGTTGATACTGAAAGGGGTAATAGCTCCCGAAACTTAAGCGTCCGAAGCATGAGGGCAAAACATCATAAAGGACTAAAGACAAGACCAGAAGCTTATGACCAAAAGCCAAGAACCTTTCTCATATTTATCCATACCAACAAGCTTCGTATCGATTCAAAATAAAGGAACAACACCAATGAGAAGCTCTTAAGACCAAGACTATCTTTCTGAGATCCAAGACCGGGACCCTAAAAGCAATCACTTTCATCAACAAGGCCAAAAGAGCAGCTGAAAGCAAAGCAACCGGAACCAAAAGGGAAAACAGCTGACACGTAGTTATTACATCCGAAAGAGGCTTCTGCTGATTCAATGAAAAAAGGGTCCCAATTTGTCTATAAATAAGATCCTAGGGGTCTCATTTTGGAGGTCGAAATTTCATTTCTCAATCTTGTACTCTTTTCTTCTAAAGTAAACCCTAATTTCTGAATCAATTTGGGGATTTCCTTGGTAAACACTTATGTATTCCAAATCAACAAGCAATAAAGAGTGGATTAATACTTAGAATGATTTCTATGATCTTCTTAGCCATTTCCTTTACAAAGTACCTTATGCTTTCTACATGATGAAGATTTCTTACAAAAGTTTAAACCCTTCCTCAAGATCTTTGCAAAACCCCTTCCTACAAGCCATTTAGCTTTTTATCTTTTGTTGTGATTAGGGAACCCTTATCCCAAGGTAACTATTGGTTCTAAAGTCGCGTAAGCGTGATACTCACTCCTTGAGGGAAAAGTAACTAATCTTTCGGACTTTAGACCTTGATATTTAGGAAACAGTGAACTAACTCAAGCTTATAAGAACTAAAATAACCCCATTTTCCCCTTAGAATCACTTCTGTAGACCTATCTCGGGTGTTGACGAAAAATATCGTTAACATTTTGGCGTTAAAGGGAGGGCTTGAACCTCCGACCTTGTGGTTAACATCCTCATAACTAACTGTATTGTTCCGCTCTGGATTGGACTAAGCTTTGAATAAGCAAGATTATAGGAAAAGGTCCCAACAAGAATCTTCCAGATCTCAAACGGTTATGTCAGGTACTGCTAACCCAAGAGTTATGGAAAAACAAAGGTTGAGGATGGAAGCCTTACGGATAATCAAGTGGAAAAAGGAAGTGGAACAATACGATCCTTATGATTAGAACAACAACCCTTCCTACACAGGACAAGCACCAGTCTTTATTCTAATTGATTCTACGTCAGAAGAGTATAACCCCTTCTCTCAAGTAAGAAAGGTTATCCATGGGCAAACCAAAGGAATGATATTTGAACAAGGAATAGTGAAGGATTTTAACCATTTTGCCTCCAAGTGGACTAAAAGGATAACACTCCAACCCCAATATATCTTGAAAAGGAGAAGCGAGGAAATGGATGAAGCGACAAAGTTAAATAACAAAAGCGCTAAGTTCCAACGATAAGGAGAGGACTTTATACCAAGGCTACCTGACGGGCACCACCTTACCACCTCAACGGAAAACATTTATTACCTAAGCAGACATGAACTCAATTATTGGCCATCCATGAAAAAGAATCAAAGTATGAAAGAAAATTGGGAGGGCCTTACTGTCACTATCATGTGATGAATGGACATAAAACTTACTTGTGTTAGGAATTTAACTTGTTAAAACACCAAGTTAATTATGGTAATTAATATTGACGAAGTTTATGCATAAGTCGCCTACATTAAGAAGCAGTTAGTTCTTTAGTAATGATTAAACTAACTATTCCGTCACCTAGCCCGATATGACGAAAGATAGGTGTTGGAAGAGTAAGATTCTCTGCAATATGTAACTGTAGTTCAACCAAAACCGAATGACTCGATGTACTTACCAAATACCAAAGAATTCTTGAAATCCGGCAAAGGCGAAATCGAAACCAAGATGCATCACTAAAAAGCTTCAAAAAATTTCTGGTGCTAAAACCGAAAGGAAATATAGCTTTCAGCGGTACCTTCACGGCTGAATCGACACCTACTGGGTCAGAGCTAAATAAACGCGAATATAGATAACGGCAAAATTGGAAGCAAATTAAGCAAACAACAGTGGTTTTGATTTCACCCGCACCGATAGCATAGTATATTGCTTATTAATAAAAAATAACCTTCGGCATGTAGTTTTGCACTTTAAACCTCAAAATATATTTGGAAATATAGGTAACCTATCTGGTCCACCACTAATAACTATCCAAATTATCATCGTTATTTAAACTCACCTCAAATGCATAAAAATCCTAGTCCAGTTAAAAACGTGATATAGCTTTATGTTAATAGTTGAAATGGAAATACTTACAGAAAATTGAATTTAGAATTCTAAAAAGCTCGAGAAAACCTTGAGGAACAATGTAACATCCGACTACTTTTAACGACTTAAATATCAATTTAAATTGAATTTTATTTTGAAAATATTCTATAATTATTTTTGTAATGGGAATTTGAAATTTGAAATACATATAGTGAGATATAGTTGCTGTGAAAATTTCATCGGAAAATTTTAATGTTGTCGGTCGCGCAATTTTCAGTGTAAAGTTGCTCATAAGAGTTCAAATTTTAGCGCTTTTAAAATCTCTCCGAATCCAGTTCGGACAAACTTGAAAAATATTCTATTAGTTGTCAGTAATCCAACGGTGAATTTCGTTTCGCGAAAGACGGACGTTTTGGACTCTGTTTTCCATCCGCATTTTTACGTTAAAGGGGTCCATAACGCGTTTTTGAACGGAGCATCCTGGCACTGCAAATTTTATACCGTTGTGTCCGTCTCCTCGCGCTGATTTCCGCAATATATTCATTTGTCAGTTTCGGTGCACGGTTCCCGCTAAAACAGCTAAAAGGCTTGCGTAGTTCATTTTTGAAACAAAGTCATTTGAGTTCGAAGTGTCCCTTTTCGGATCCTGCTTGTTTTTCTAGTCATTTTAGGTCTGCAAAATCTGTCTTTTAATTTTACTAAAGTACTCATTTATTTTTTTATTTTATTTTCATTGCTAGTATGGACACATTCCTTTTAAACTATTCTTTGCCATTTATGCATCGTTGTCTTTATTTTGTTTTCATGTCTTTAATTGGGTTTGTCTTTCCTTTTGAACATTTAGCACGTTTGAAATATAAAACCATGGACCATGCTTTTATTTTCAATTTACCCATGCATGCACGTTTATACTTTCATTGCAAACCCACTTTCATTTTCAAAGCCGCTTCAATTGCAGTGCCAGTTTCGCTCGGTTTGCTATCTTTCAAAATTTAAACAAACAAGAAAATAAAAAAAATTAAACGTTTTGTTTTGCTCAAAACTCTTTGTGCGTTTCCAAAGTTTGTCCGTTTCCAATGCCTCGCTCCCATTATTTACTCCCGAATTGAACGCTTCTTTGAGCACTGCAGATACTTTAACTTATAATATATAGAGAAACGCTAATTCTTTTCTTCTTATGTATTTTTTTAATCTTCTTTCCAACGCAAAAAAAAGAGAGCTGCTCCATTTTCTTTTTCCTCTGACCGAGCTTCCGTCTGCGCACCCGAGCTCTTCCTTCAGCCGAGGCCTAATGATGGAAAACCCTACACCTGAGAGGTGGCAAAGTAGGGACAATATCGGTGTTAATAGGGAGGTTGGCTTAGTCTGTGTGGCAACCCCACACCTATACGGTGGCTAAGTTGGGGACAATATCTTGCGTAAACGGAGGTGCAGGTGGTTACAAACAATAACCTTGTTGGAGTGATATAATGCGTTGGTAAAAAGGAGAGGAAGAATGAAAAAGGATATTGATCCATTCCAAAGGACTAAAAGGGGGGAACCCTGTATATCCAGAATCATACAGTAAGAAAACCGAAATACTTTGACCTGAAAAGTCGATATTACCCCTTAATAATAGAGGGCAAATGTTACTACCAAAATTAACAACGAGATATGCTAATGGTGAAGGGGTACTGGACCATCAAGAGCGTATAAGAGAAATCCATAAACAAAGACCCGGCACAGGACAAGACCGAAAGCATAAAGGAAGCATTCAGAACAGCAAGCAACTAACACCATCATCAAAGAAGAGACCTTAAATCTGATGTAAATAAAGAGTATCGGCCGGGTAGTTCTGAAATGAAAGGTAGCTAACGAGAGGACATTTCCGAAAGGCAAGTCGCCTAAAACCGAAAGCAAATTAAGAGAAAGAACAAAAGCCTACCACCCGAGACCAAGAAGAATGAAAGGGCCATCGGCACTAACTTGCTTAATGCCGATACAAAAAGAGACAAAGCATCAAAAGCATAGGGATCCGAGACACAATAAGAACCATCTGAAAGCCAGCTATCGAGACCAAAAAGCTTGACGATCAACAAGAAGCAACTTTAGCAATCAATCAATAAAACATTGGAAGTATCCTTCCGGAGGAACCGAAACCCACTCTGGAGGCCTACTGAAAGCAAGTCAAAGTGTGACGACCCCAAACCCCCATTCCATGGTGGCAAGGGTAATCTTTGGAATATAACACATAAACAGATTATAGCAGAACAGAAATATATCATTACACCAGATAATGTACAATAGAATACACTGGATAAACATAATCATCAGAGTTACACAGTATAACAGGATCATACTTAGTACAACATACAGTTTCAATTTTATATAAAATATCTACAGCGGGATCAAACATAATATACATAACAGGAGCTGAACAACATAAAAGAAGTGATAAAATCCATCTTCAGTTCCATAGCTATCCAGATAGAGCCTGTTAAAACCTGAATACAAGGCTACCCGTGTAGAAAATAGGGCACCCGAGTTTGCAAGTGAAACAAACTATGAGTCAGCCATGGGACTGGTATGAGAAATCTACTTAACTTATTTTATAATAAAGCCAATCACAGGACCACACTGCTAATGTAGAACGGGTTTACTCCATTGGATTGCTAGTCTTAAAACAAGTAAATCATTTCAACATCGCAATGCTTTTTACAAAAACGAAGCCATTATAAGACTTAGGTCCCATCACACAATGCAAGGCAAACCGAAGGATAAAGTTTTTACCTTATAATGGCCAAAATATGCTTGATACGTATAAAACAAAAGCATTTGATATTATTACTAGTGTTGATGTGTTTCAAAAACAATTTCAATCATAAGTATCAATCATAGACGACATAAGTGCCCCAAACCATTATGTCGCCATACATAGGTTTACAATCAAAACTGCACTATTTCGTATTTGGAAAATGGACTTCTGTCATGAACCAAGGCAAGGGATTGTCCTTACCGCTTCGAGACAATCTATCCTACCATGTCTCAGGGCCCTTGGATCATCAGGGTCGTTCCACACGGAGTGGATTAAAATACCTGAACACTGCATTTCCCAGCCCTATGGAGCATAAACTGGTCATATACCGACCAAACCATTGGCTCCGCAGAGACCGAAATAACCAAGCCGCCTTGCTATCCATCATCTACATAAGTAGAACGTCAGGGCTTGCAAAACGCTGACACCACTCCTAGCTAGAAGGAAAAGCATGTCCTCCACAATGTCCTCTCCCGTTTCTGGCTCATACCGGGGTGTGAGGCCCGCGAATCAATGCCTTGCACAAAGCTATGCTATTTAAAGCCCTGCTTTGATCATCAACTACAAGGCTCTGCTTTTCAACAAAAGCCTTAATCACTGCATCTCAACATGCCACACAGGGAATTTACGCCATGCAACTGACGTACATCAATCACACAGTATGAAATCCAATGTCGGGCACACAGTCCATTTAAATGTCCGTTCTGGGTCTGAAAGAAATCGGGGGCACCTTATTCCTCGTCCCATGTGTCCAATACAGGAGAGAGGTCCTTGCACATCCGAACGATCAACAAGTACGTCCGGACAACCACCACTGTAGCCCCTTCAGGGCAGCAGCTCCCATCAAAGGCATCAGTGGCCATCCATTTGATGTGAAGATCATTGGTTTTGCACCGTCTTCGTATCTTCGACTTCTAATCGTCGATCAATTATTTGAAATGAGATTTAACTCGGCCTTTTCAAATGATTCACGTATATTTAGAATTCAAATCAATTCATTCCCATGGTTAAATTATTTGACATCCATGATTCAGTTCGTTAATGTAATTTTCATGTCAAACACATTCAACCATCAAATATCCAATAAACCGAGTAAATTCGGTTTATTTCCATTCCATATCGTTTATAATATTTTATAACGATCTATAGCTATTTTTATTTATTTAAAAATGGCCCATTTATTCAAACAATGCTTCAGGCCATAACGCGGCCATGGCGCTGTTTTTCTTCAAATTTGATTTACACATATCTGAAAATCTAACCGTTGGATCTTTACAAATTTTATATCATTGGAAAGATCTTTTCAAAGCGGACCCAACGGTTCCAGCTTTGGGAAAATCCGACGGTCGGATCTCTGGGTACAATCGTTTAAAGTTACAAATACGAACTGCAGCGTCGTTATTTGTTTTATTTTAATTATATTCATATATATATAATCCATTCTAGCGCTGTTTTTATTCAGATTTGAATTAAACATTTCACACAATCCAACCGTTGGATCTTTACAAATTTGGTATCGTTGGAAAGGTATTTTCAAAGCGGATCCAACGGTTACGGTTTCGGGAAAATCCGACTCGGATCTCCCGTAGTAATCATTAAAAATCACGATTTCAAAACATGAACTACAGCATCGTTATTCGTTTTATTTTAGTTATATATATATAAATAGAATTCGTTCTTCGATTTCAAGATCATTTTCGTTTCACACATGTAGTAAAAATAATATTTTTAGCTAACAAATATTTATTTCAACACATGACAATTTTTAACACTTCACATATATAATAAAAATGTGGTTTTTATTGCTAAAACAATTTATTTCAAACATGAATATTTTTAGTGACTCATATATGTAACACCCCACCTCCATTAAGATCTCTCACAAAGGGAATGCCTTAACTTCAGTGGAGCGTTTTAGGTAAACAGACACAGAATATCACAAGACAGATATAAAAATTTTGTAGTGGAAAATAAACAACTTTATTAAATCACCAAAATACTTTGTTACATAATACCATGAGTCATATATCATTACTACAAAACACTTCTGTCTTACATTATCAGAGTACATATGTATTTAAAAGAAAAACATCATTCCACATATTAAATAGCAAGCCATATAAGAGACAGAGACTCGAGCCATACTTCAGAAGTAGCTCCTAGAAGATGATATCCAAATCCTGACTAAACCTAGGTGTTTTCTCCCTGAGAACCTGGGGGGAAACGGAAGAAAAGAGGCGAAACAAACTAGGTCAGACATACGTCTGGTGAGTCCAGTAACTTTTAGCCAGTAAATAAATAAAGGTAAACATTACTGGCATACAAAGTGGATAAGAGGATTCACGGTACAGATGACAGGTATGACAAGACAAATAAGGTAAGGTGTGTGCATGCTTCACTACAAACTACTCTGCACTATTACTAGTAAAATCAAGATGGGATGATCCCTTCTGCTAACCATAATAACGATAACGATGGTGGTAGTTTCGTTTATTCCTAGCTGCTGTCATAGGTGCCGCCTGCTCCTATCTCAACTACTCGTACCCACTACCCTCCTACTATAAATTGGTATACTTAGGCATACGTACGGGTATACCCTAACCACTACCCTAATTGATCGGCTCTCTACTCTGTAGATACCGTGTGCTGGTCCCACAACTAGGGGGTATCACTTCCCTAAAGTGGCAACCCAAGGTGTGCACAGTTATACCTACTGGTGTCATGGTCATCTTGTCCCCCTCTGCCCGTCCCATGCACGCACATGTCCCCGGTCGGTTTGCGCCGCCCACACCATCCGTTTCGTTTTGGATCTCTTACAGTCAATCAGTAAGCGTGCCCCTTCCCCGCCTAGTACGGAGTTCTTTACTTTCATACCCCTCCAGGTTACTGACTGAAATGGGTCCCACACAACATGATACAAGCTCTCCCCTATGTCTTGTATCCCCACTAGGTTTTCTACTGGCTATGTATACCCTAAGGTGTCTTTAATTACATAGCCCTCAATTAGTTATACGTACCTATAGTTGTCTTTAATACATAACTCTATCTGTTCCCATTAGTTATGCGTACCCCTAAGGGTGTCTTTAATACATAACTTTACTATTTTGCCCCGGTTATGTATACCATTAGGTGTCTTTAATTACATAACCCTTTTTATCCGGTTAAGTTTGTGGGCCTATATATATATTAATATTACCCACCTACCCTTCAGTTGTACTTAACCCTCCCACTGATTTAATCCTATTTATTCTATGGTTAAGTTTGTGGGCCTATATATATTAATATTACCCTCCTACTCATCAGTTGTACTTAACCCACCCACAATCCAACTCATTTTACTTAACCCTAACTTATGTCTATCATCATACCGTCCACATGTATTAAGTTAGATTAAGTAGTCTTTTCTTCTACCATGTCCAATTATGGTTATATTGGGCTAGACCTCCCACATTAGGCCTACAACATGTGGATGCTGGATGTGCCGGTCGGGTCCGGGCAGTCTTATTCCACAGTTGGGTCTAACCTCGTGTCTTAGCCCGAGTCGTATTCACACACTTAGACCTCTCACATTAGGTTCAACATTAGTGGTTGCTGGATATGTCGGTCGGGTCCGGGTAGACTTCCACCACTAATGTAACCTAACCTCGTGTCATAAGTGTTAATTAAATTTTCAGACTTTAATTGCTTAAACATTCCTCTTTTGATTAGTTAAGTTAATTAATTAATCCTTTCCTTTTTATAGGTGTCAATACCTATTTTATTAACAATTTGAATTTCTTATCCATAAATGGTCATATTCAAATTATACCATTTTTACTCAACTTTACCTATGTCATAATAGGTAATTATTTATATGTTTCCCTACTAGAATCATGTGCCCAATTTACATAAAAACTGTGTAAATTATGCATATTACAAATTCCCCTTTTCCCCGTTTCTTAGCTAGCGTAACCATTTGCGTTTTTGGCATCATCGAGGCTACAAGGTAGCATCGCCATGACAATAAAATAAAGGGAATGATAAGGTGATCGTTTTCAGTACAATTTTTGGCATAAGCATGACAACTAGGGAAAATGACATGATAACTTCGCATATAATTATGATTCACCACATAATTAACAATTTGCATAGATTCATGATTTTGCAATATAACAACTTGCATAGGTTCATGATTTTCAACATAACAACTTGCATAGGTTCATGAATTAACAACATAATTAACACCTCACATAGTTTCATGATTCACAACATAACAACTTGCATAGGTGGCTTGCATAGGTTTATGATTCACAACATAACAACTTGCATATGTGACTTGCATAGGTTCATGATTTTCAACATAACAACTTGCGTATGTTCATGGATTCATCACACAATAACTTGCGTAGATAACTTGCATAGGTTAACAACATAATTAATAACTTGCATAAGTAACTTGCATAGGTTCATGAATCCACAACATAATTAATAACTTGCATAATTTCATGATTCACCACAACAATAAACTTGTATAATTTCATGATCCACAACAACAATAAACTTGCATAACTACAAACAACATATACCCAAATCATAGTCTACCACGATTCACTTTTATTTATTTAAACTAAAAGTGACTAGAACTCACAGAAAAAGGGGTCTTGAGTTCTAGGATCTGAATTCTGTAATTGATTAGCGTTCCCTTGATGTAGACAATTTTGTTATTGAGATTAGACTTTGATTTGAATAGAATTGAGTTGCTTTACTTTGCTTCTAGTTGGTGGCGGCTACTCTAGGTTTTGGAGAGACAGTATGACGGCCATTGATCTAATTTTTATTTGATTCTAGGGTTTGAGTCTACACATGTTTTTATATAATTTCAATTTAATTTGAGCCGTCGGATGCTCTTAGGGTTAATCAAAACCATTCAGTCAGGATAGGGTGACACCTCAACCCTAATGACTCAGCAAGGAGTCAGAAAGGACTCAGCAATGAGTCACAGTGTGGATCAGATCACACTAGAAAGCTGTGCAGGCTTTCTGCTCGGCCTGGCGCACTTGGGAAGTGCGCCAATGTATTTTTGTACTGGCGCACTTCCCTAGTGCGCCAGTGCATTTTTTTTATTTTTTTTCTTCTTCTGGTTTTTCCGCCTAACTTCGTTCGTCCATATCTCCATCATATGGTGTTGTTTTACGCAAACTCGGACTTTATCTCAAGCAGAATTTCGAGACGAACGCAATGGCGCAACCCGTTTCCCTTAATTCCCACACTTGAAATTAAGTATTCTTAAATTTATTTAATTTGATTATTCAAAAATTCGGGGTGTTACATTCTCCCCTACTTAAAGGATTTCGTCCCCGAAATCTTCAAGTTAAGAAGAATGTGTCCTACCATCCAATCACCCATCTACTCAACCATCATCCACAAGCATCCATTGTCCTTAGAAAACTTCTAAAGTTGTAGAACATATGCGAAAGTGTGTGTATATGTTCCTTATCTAATGCAAAGATTAGGCGGTCCACTGATTCAGTTGACCTCCTTAATGCGAATTATGTCAGTGCCATGAGTCCAACATGTATGCAATTTTCCTATTTGATACATATTATCTCTTCATGTGTGCACAACCATTCAACAAAATGCAGCATCCATATGATAACACAACCATTATACATCCATTACCCTAAATACACACACAATTTTATATGCAATATGAAAGTGATTTGAGTCGATCTAGTGCCTAATGTGTGTGTAAATGCATCCGCGAGCAAACACTTGCATCCACTTGCAACCATCAAACATAACAAGTCTCAAACACATGTTTACATCCATGGATTTCCTATCTGAAGGTCGAAGATTCGGTTGATGGGATACAAACAAATGATATAACTAAAACAAAAGCTCAGTTCCCATTTGACATCGGTTAAGAGAATAATTCCCTAAGTCTCAGCCCCGAAGACCGAAATCAACATCAGACTGACACCCGGAGAATTACCCCCATTAAACAATGTCAAAACTGGAAATATATTTCATGCTTCGAGTAGAAACCCCTATCCTTCAGAAATATTCAGATATTTACAGACTACTGGTACAGATCAGATTACAGAATGATTCTCAGAAGGCTAAGCATAACAGACCCTTGTGGGTTATTAGAAACTTTGGGGGTCTTCCCATGACAAGTTAGAAGCTTAACGACCCTCCTCTCAAAATCTAGAATGACCCTCTACATAGAAAGCTGGTCCATTTAGAACCAACCCATAGCCCATAAATTTGAACACACAAATGTCACATTCAAATTTTTGATGCCTAACATAGATAATTTCAACCCCTTACAAATCACCAATAAATGAGCCGAACCACCAAAGGGGTTTGAAACAACTACGGGATCAGAAACAAGACTAGTATTAAAGTGCAGAGTCTCAATGCCAGAATCCAAAAGAGTCTTAACTTCATAATCAGATAAGGAAATTAAACCTTTTACATAAATTTTTCCTATCTCCACCCATCTGCCATGAGAGCATCCACCTACCCTTTAGAAGATTATATCCTTTGCCCTTGCCTTCTTGGGCAATCCTAAATCAGATTTACTGTCTCATGGCACCGAAAACAACCAACCTTCTTACATGTTAACAAGTCTTCCTCTAAAGTTGCCCCCATCGCGTGGAAAACCCTACGAAGCCCGAAAGAGGATTAGCTGTAGATGGAATAACTGCGGCTACAGATGGAAGTTAGGCACTTCTTTACCCTTCGACAGACGCCATAGTCCCATTATTCCTACGGGACCATGTCGCGATGAGGTTACCGCCCAGAAAGCCAGGAGCCCCGGAGACTCAGAAAAGAAGGAAAACAAGGATTAAACATAAAATCATAAGATAGACATATGGCTTTGGGGACTATGTTTTTCAAAACAGACTTTCCTTTTTGAAAATACGTTCTTTTAAAACCTTTTTGAAAAATATTTTCAAAACTTTTATCTAATCTAGCAACCTTCAGCTCTGATACCAAGTGTAACACCTCACCTCAATTAAGATCACTCACAAAGGGAATGCCTTAACTTCAGTGGAGCGTTTTAGGTAAATAGACACAGAATATCACAAGACAGATATAAAAATTTTGCAGCGGAAAATAAACAACTTTATTAAATCACCAAAATACTTTGTTACATAATACCATGAGTCATAAATCATTACTACAAAACACTTCTGTCTTACATTATCAGAGTACATAGGTATTTAAAAGAAAAACATCATTCCCCATATTAAAGAGCAAGCCATATAAGAGACAGAGACTCAAGCCATACTTCAGAAGTAGCTCCTAGAAGATGATATCCAAATCCTGTCTAAACCTGGGTGTTTCCTCCGTGAGAACCTGGGGGAACGGAAGAAAAGAGGAGAAACAAACTCGGTTAGACATACGTCTGGTGAGTCCAGTAACTTTTAGCCAGTAAATAAATAATGGTAAACATGACAAGCATACAAAGTGGATAAGAGGATTCATGGTACAGATGACAGGTATGACAGGACAAATAAGGTAAGGTGTATGCGTGCTTCACTACAAACTACTCTGCACTATTACTAGTAAAATCAAGATGGGATGATCCCTTCTGCTAACCATAATAACGATAACGATAATGATAGTTTCGTGTACTCCTGGCTGCTGTCATAGGTGCCGCCTGCTCCTATCTCAACTAGGCGTACCCACTACCCTCCTACTATAAATTGGTAGACTTAGGGCATACGTCCGGGTATACCCTAACCACTACCCTAATCGATCGGCTCCCTACTCGGTAGATACCCTGTGCTGGTCCCACAACTAGGGGTATCACTTCCCTAAAGTGGCAACCTAAGGTGTGCACAGTTATACCTACTGGTGCCACGGTCGTCTTGTCCCCCTCTGCCCGGCCGAGGCACGCACATGTCCCCGGTCGGTTTGCGCCGCCCACACCAACTGTTTCGTTTTAGATCTCTTACAATCAATCAGTAAGCGTGCCCCTTCCCCGCCTAGTACGAAGTTCTTTACTTTGATACCCCTCCGGGTTACTGACTGAAATGGGTCCCACACAACATGATACAAGCTCTCCCCTATGTCTTGTATCCCCACTAGGTTTTCTACTGACTATGTATACCCTAAGGTGTCTTTAATTACATAGCCCTCAATCAATTATGCGTACCTATAGTTGTCTTTAATACATAACTCTATCTGTTCCCATTAGTTATGCGTACCCCTAAGGGTGTCTTTAATACATAACTTTACTATTTTGCCCCGGTTATGTATACCATTAGGTGTCTTTAATTACATAACCCATTTTATCTGGTTAAGTTTGTGGGCCTATATATATATTAATATTACCCACCTACCCTTCAGTTGTACTTAACCCTCCCACTGATTTAATCCTATTTATTTAATGGTTAAGTTTGTGGGCCTATATATATTAATATTGCCCACCTACCCATCAGTTGTACTTAACAGACCCACAATCCAACTCATTTTACTTAACCCTAACTTATGTCTATCATCATACCGTCCACATGTATTAAGTTAGGTTAAGTAGTCTTTTCTTATTACCATGTCCAATTATGGTTATATTGGGCTAGACCTCCCACATTAGGCCTACAACATGTGGATGCTGGATGTGCCAGTCGGGTCCGGGCAGTCTTATTCCATAGTTGGGTCTAACCTCGTGTCTTAGCCCGAGTCGTATTCACACACTTAGACCTATCACATTAGGTTCAACATTAGTGGTTGCTGGATATGTCGGTCGGGTCCGGGCAGACTACCACCACTAATGTAACCTAACCTCGTGTCATAAGTTTTAATTAAAATTTTAAACTTTAATTGCTTAAACATTCCTCTTTTGATTAATTAAGTTAATTAATTAATCCTTTCCTTTTTTATAGGTGTTAATACCTATTTTATTAACAATTTGAATTTCCTATCCATAAATGGTCATATTCAAATTATACCATTTTTACTCAACTTTACCTATGTCATAATAGGTAATTATTTATATGTTTCCCTACTAAAATCATGTTCCAAATTTACATAAAAACTATGTAAATTATGCCTATTACAAATTCCCCTCTTCCCCATTTCTTAACTAGCGTAACCGTTTGCGTTTTTGGCGTCATCGAGGCTATAAGGTAGCCTCGCCATAACAATAAAATAAAGGGAATGACAAGGTGATCGTTTTTAGTACAATTTTTGGCATAAGCATGACAACTAGGGAAAATGACATGATAACTTCGCATATAATTATGATTCACCACATAATTAACAACTTGCATAGATTCATGATTTTGCAACATAACAACTTGCATAGGTTCATGAATTTCAACATAACAACTTGCATAGGTTCATGAATTAACAACATAATTAACACCTCACATAGGTTCATGATTCACAACATAACAACATGCATAGGTGACTTGCATAGGTTTATGATTCACAACATAACAACTTGCATAGGTGACTTGCATAGGTTCATGATTTTCAACATAACAACTTGCATATGTTCATGGATTCATCACACAATAACTTGCATAGATAACTTGCATATGTTAACAACATAATTAATAACTTGCATAAGTAACTTGCATAGGTTCATGAATCCACAATATAATTAATAACTTGCATAATTTAATGATTCACCACAACAATAAACTTGTATAATTTCATGATCCACAACAACAATAAACTTGCATAACTACAAACAACATATACCCAAATCATAGTCTACCACGATTCACTTTTATTTATTTAAATCTAAAAGTGACTAGAACTCACAGAAAAAGGGGTCTTGAGTTCTGGGATCTGAATTCTGTAATTGATTAGCGTTCCCTTGATGTAGACAATTTCGTTATTGAGATTAGACTTTGATTTGAATAGAATTGAGTTGCTTTACTTTGCTTCTAGTTGGTGGCGGCTACTCTAGGTTTTGGAAAGACAGTATGACGGCCATTGATCTAATTTTTATTTGATTCTAGGGTTTGAGTCTAGACGTATTTATATAGAATTTCAATTTAATTTGAGCCGTCGGATGCTCTTAGTGTTAATCAAAACCATTCAGTCAGGATAGGGTGACACCTCAGCCCTAATGACTCAGCAAGGAGTCAGAAAGGACTCAGCAATGAGTCACAGTGTGGATCAGATCACACCAGAAAGCTGTGTAGGTTTTCTGCTCGGCCTGGGCGCACTTGGGAAGTGCGCCAGTGCATTTTTTTCTTTTTCTTCTTATGGTTTTTCCACCTAACTTCATTCGTCCATATCTCCATCATATGTTGTCCGTTTTACGCAAACTCGGACTCTATCTCAAGCAGAATTCCGAGACGAACGTAATGGCGCAACCTGTTTCCCTTAATTCCCACATTTGAAATTAAGTATTCTTAAATTTAGTTAATTTGATTATTCGAAAATTCGGGGTGTTACAATATATATAATAAAAATGTGATTTTTATTGTTAAAACAATTTATTTCAAACATGAATATTTTTAGCGATTCATGTATGTAATAAAAATGTGATTTTTGTTGTTAAAACAATTTATTTAAAACATGAATATTTTATATACTTCATATACATGATAAAAATGTGATTTTTTATCTTTCAAACAATTTATTCGTCATATGAATATTTTTTCGACACATGAATATATTACAACACATGAATATAAATCAAACAAATGAATATTTCAGAAAATTTCAGCAGTATAACGGTAGGGGTTTAAAACTGGCACCGTCCCGAGTACGGCTCCTCGCACTACCTTACGCCTCGCGGCGTTCCCGAAGGGGATTATCCTTATAATTCTAAATATTTCAATTCATTTTCATATCACAATGGATTTTTCCACAAACAATTCCAATTTTGTTTCAACCACAAACAATCATTATCAACCATTCGCATTTATCAACCAAATTTCACAATAACCAAAATCCAAACAACCACAACCAATATATATCGTCCATGATCTGTGGACGAGGGGAGTATATATATATGTATAAATATATTTCAATTTCAGTTCAATTCCATTCAACACACATATAATGTTTACAACGTATATATAATTTATACATCGCACATATAATTTATACAACGCTTATACATGAGGTGTACAACGCTTATATAACTTATGCATTGATTATATAATTTATACATCGTCATTCCATATCGTTTTGAATTTAGAAATCTCACATTGGGTTCCACTCCTCCAAAAATTGTAGGAAGCTCCAAAAATTCTCCGGTCTCTTCTAGAATGTGGAAGACGTCCTCATAGTCTCGGTGTCTCTTGTTTCACTGGATTTCGACCACATAGCAAAAAGATACGATTTTTATAAGTTTGCAACGGCTTTATTTGTCGAAATCAGTTTAAATAAACCAAAGCCGTACCTTTTAGAAAATGATTCAGAACTAGGTCTGCGAATAACTTCCAATCCGAGTAGCGAAGAGAGGATCGGGCGGCGCAGCGTCGAAGAGCTTGGAGTGGCGCCTCTGCGCGGGGGAGTGGGGTGCCGATCGATGCTGGCACGGAGGAGTGGTGGAGGTTCAAAGTTCGTGGCTTTGAGGAGGTGAATCTCGAAAAATACTCGATGATAGAGGGCGTGGTGCCTATGGATTCGAAGCTCTTGACGAGATCTACAAAAAATTCCAAAGGGCCATATGATTTTATTGAGTGGATCGCGAGAAACGGAGGAGAGAAGATGGGAAGTGGTTTCCGTCGTTCGTCGGGTATCAAGGAGAGAGAAAGTCGATTTTCTTTTAATTAATGAATGGAATTTTCTGATTCGCCGATATTTATATAAATTCCAAAAATAGCTGTTTTTTCAAACAAACTCCAATTCAAACCCAAAGACTGTCGTCTCTAGCTAATTACCCCCATTCCGGATACAATGGAATATATTTCATAGGCCCATTCGACTATTTCAGTCAGTTATTCTTCAAATTAATATATAAAACATTCAAATATGGATTTGAACGTACATTTCAATTTGCCGGGGCCACATACTGATTTCAAAATTTTCATAAAAATAAATCTGGCTATGTTTGGACAATACGGTTCCAACAAAAATAGTTTCGTCGAATTTGGAGACCGTTTGAAAAATTGCCATTTTACGGTCGATCCAAATTGACTTAAATTGACCAAATGTGTTTTCCTTTGCCACGCTCACATATTAACTCGAAAAATCATGGAATTTGAAACCTAGTAATAATTTGACATTCCAGATCCAACAAAAGTGGTTTCGTTGAAAACGGAGGTCGTTTGCAAAATGTCTATTTTCAAGGGCTATATTAACTCCATAGCGACCTTTCTGAAAATTCATTTGGCCATAACTTTTGATTCCTGCTATGAAATTTCGATTTTTCAGATTCTTAGAAAGATATTCTTAAATAGATTAAAATATTTTTGGTTTCACTAAAATCCGTTTTATTTTGCATCATGTACATTCATTCAAAGTTCGAATTCAAATTTTCAAACTACCACGCCATTTCAGGCCTTGTTTTACAATTAAAATAAATATATTCACTATAACTTCGACCCAAAAGAATTTTTAGTCATTATTATTTAAATAAATTATTTTAAATATTCAAAATTCATTAAAATAGCCAAAATAAAATTTTTGAATTGGTTCAGATTTTCCAGGTTGTTACAATCCCCCCCCACTTAAAATCTTTTCGTCCCCGAAAAGGAACGAAGCTGAAAGTTGTTTAACTAACCAACTTAACTTTCATTCTAGCTTCCATTCTTCAACTTTTCAGTTTCTAAGAATTTCCTAATTCTTCAAAAATTTGGCTAATACCCTAAATTTTCGAAAAATTTCGCCATAACCTCCTTTGTATGGGTAGGGGTTTGGTAACTTATTGGGCCGTATTAGGTACCCAATAAATCCTAAAAAGCATACACATATTTATAGTGATATATTCCGGTGTCCAAAGGGGAGTGTGTATAGATCATAACTCTAGAGAATAAATTCTCATCACCCTATAAATAATTTTTATGCCTTAATGACCAGAGAGACGTGTTTATTGTCATCTCCAGACCCGTGTGGGATTTTCATTAATCTGGCAATTTACCGTTACATTTTTATATAGTCCATATCAGTCTTCGGTTCAACCTGTAATATAGTCATCACCATACAATCCTCTCGCTTGTACGGTAAATCTTCAACCTCGTCACATAAGCTCCAAATGCTTATGTGGTATATGATAGGGCATGTTATCTTCAAGAAGTATGCCATGTAGTGTAGCTCAAAATTAATTGTTACTATCCTATGGCGACGTTTATTATTTCACACAGAATAACCAGCACTCCGCATCCAATGGCATTCACAGGAGTTGATATAATAATAAAATTGCGCATCCAACTCATTAAGATTTACCTATTTGTCGGACACGCAAATAACTTCTTTACTCAACAGCAAATCCATTTACTTGTTCAAACATATATAATGTACATGCATGCATTTCAATTAATTTTCAAATCAGTTCAGTATTTGATTCAATTTGCATAAATTTACCCTTCACTTTCCTATTGATCAGATTAATTATTATTCCAATATCTTGATTAGTCAAATTCATAATCACACAACACAACTAGTAATCAATTTGTTGATTAACTTTTCAAAAATATAATAATTAATTCATATACTCTTTTAAAATCATCAGACTATATAATTAAAAAAATTACATCCATGAAAAGGAAACAACAGCAAAGTAGAGAACAAAACGGAAATACAAAATATGGCAAATGTACCTTGCACCAGAGTTAATCAGAGATATCCACCCTGCAATTGGGATAGGCTTTCTTAATGCTCTCCTCAGTTTCCCAAGTACAGTCTCGCGGATCTCCACTCCGTTGTACTTTGACTAAGTGAACCTTCTTGTTCCTCAGCTCTTTAGTTTCTTTGCCAAAAATCTTTATCGGCTCCCTCCTCACTGCCAGTTCTGGAGTAATTTCGAAATCTTGTTGCGTGGCTTCTTCCACGACCAAGTATGGATCATGTACATGCTTTCGAAGTTGAGATACGTGAAATACATCATGTACTCTGGGCAACCAGTCAGGTAATTGAACCCTATAAGCAAGAGTTCCAATCCGTTCGAGCATAGGAAATGGACCAATAAATCTAGGAGCCAACTTCCCTGTTTTGCCAAATCGGACTACTCCTCTTATCAGAGAAACCCTTAGATACACATAGTCACCAACAGAAAAAGACAAATCTCTTCTTCTTGAATCTGCATAGCTCTTCTGTCGGCTTTGAGCTGCTTGCAATCGTTTCTTAATGAAGTCGACTGTATCCGAAGCTTTGCGAATCATATTAGGTCCTAATACAAGTCTATTACCAGGTTCAACCTAACATGTGGGAGATCTGCATGGTCTACCATACAGTGCTTCGAATGATGACATATTCAGGCTCACTTGGTAGCTATTGTTGTATGAGAACTCAGCCAAATGCAAGTGGTCTTCCCATGATACGCCAAAATCAATAACACAAGCCCGCAACAAATCTTCTAGTATACGATTCACCCTCTCAGTTTGGCCATCTGTTTGAGGATGATAAGCGGTGCTCAAGTTCAGCTTTGTTCCCAATTCCGCTTGGAATGCTTCCCAGAATTTGCTTACAAAAATCGGGTCACAATCACTCATGATACTCATGGGAACTCCATTCAGTTTGACAATTTCCTCAAAATAAATCTGTGCCAGACTTTGAGCGGTTCTACTCGACCTGACAGGTAAAAATGGGCGGTCTTCGTGAAACGATCTACGATCACCCATATACTATCATTTCCTCTCCTGATTATGGGCAAACCATCTATGAAATCCATAGAAATTTGTTCCCACTTCCAACCTGGAATTTCCAATGGTTGCAACAATCCGGCGAGTTTCGGTTGATCGCTTTTGACTTGTTGACATGTAGAACACCTGCTAACATATATATAGAGATGTCTCTTTTCATCGCCTTCCACCAGAAGGTTTTCTTGAGGTCATTATACATTTTACTAACCCTTGGATGGATACTCATCTTGGATTTGTGACACTCATCCAATACTTCTCAAGGATATCGAGCACACAAATTCTCCCTTTCGATCTCAGAACTCCCGTGCTATCCACTTGGAAATTAAAGACTTCGCCCCTTTGAATTCTTTCGATCATCTCTTTAACAAAACTATCGTCTTTCTGAAGAATAGATATTTTATCAATCAACGATGGTGTAATGATAAGATTGACGATGATCACATTCTTTCTGCTGAGCGTATCAGCCACAACATTGGCTTTCCCCGGAGTATACAAAATATCAAGATCATATGCCGTGAGAAATTCTAGCCAACGCCGCTGCCTCATATCCAGATCTTTCTGGGTGAATAAATACTTCAATGATTGAAGATCGGTATGTAATTCGAATTTCTCACCCAATAGATAATGTCTACAGATTTTCATAGCAAACACGATGGCTAACAATTCAAGTTCATAAGTTGCATAATTCTTCTCATGCGGCTTCAACTGACGGCTAGCATAAGCGACTACTTGGCCTCTTTGCATTAATACTGCACCAAGACCTTCTTTAGAAGCATCTGTCTAGACTTTCAAGTCTTGATTGCCATCGATAATTGTTAACACTGGAGCAGTTGTCAAAGCTGTCTCATATTCTGGAGTCCAATTGAATCTTATGTGCTTCTTTGTAAGCTTTGTTAAGAAACTAGATATCTTCGAAAAATCTTTAATGAACTTCCGATAATAACTAGCCAATCCAAGAAAACTCTGGACTTCTGTGGGAGTAGTTGGTTGCTTCCAATCTTGAATAGCTGTGATCTTACCGGGATCCACAGAAATTCCTTCTTTTGATACAACGTGGCCAAGAAACTTGACTTCTTCTTGCCAGAATATACATTTGGAAAATGTTGCCTTTAAAACATTCTTTCTCAGAATCTTTAATACTTGTTCCAAATGTTTTGCATGCTCACTCTCTGACTTAGAGAAGACTAGAATATCATCAATGAAGACCAGTACAAATTTATTCAATACTTCTCTGAATACCTAGTTCAGTAGATCAAAAAAATAAGCTGGAGCGTTACATAAGCCGAACGGCATTACTAACCACTCGTAGAATAAATCTGGACCTCTGAATGCTGTCAAAGGAACACACTCTTTGGCAATACGAAGCTGATGGAAACCTGTAGCTAGGTCCATTCGTGAAAATACTTATGTGCCATTCAATCGATCCAATAAATCATCAATTCGTGGCAATGGATATTCTTTAATGTCTGCTTATTCAAGTCACGATAATCCACGCATAGTCGGAGAGTACCATCTGACTTTGGGAAAAACACCACTGCTGCTCCCCAATCAGAGAAACTAGGCCTGATCAGACCCTTCCATACAAGTTGTTGAGTTTGATTGTCTAACTCTTCTTTTTCCTTCAAGGTCATTCTTCGAATAGCGTGAACTACTGGCCTTGCATTCGGAATTAAAGAGATTTTGAAATCAATTTCTCTACGCGAAGGTAAGCTAACAACTTCTTCAAACACATCCGCATAATTCTTGACAGCAGGAATATTTTCTACGTCGACTGAAGTATTCTCTGTAACGACAGGAATATTTTCTATCTGAGAAGGAGAAACATCTAGAGCTGACCAAAAGTCTTTTCTATCTGAATTCGGACCTTCGCATGGTATGGTTATATACTCCCCGAATTTTGTTTTTGCCTTAACAACTCTCTCGGTGCATTTAACCTCAGCTTTATATTTGGTTAACCAATCCAATCCTAGAATAAGATCGAATTCGGTAAAATTCATGACAATCGAGATGGTAGGGAATCGATAGCGGGAAAAAAAGACAGGCACCCCACAAATCCAACAAAGATTGAGGGAAGCCCTAACCGGATTATGAACAGTCATGGGTGCTTTGAGCTTTATCAATTTCAAATCCAGTTTCTTAACCGCATTACTTGCAATAAAGATTCGCGACGTGCCTGTATCAAACAGTACTTTAACTGGAATGTCTTTAATAGTAAGCATGCCTTCCAAAACATCTGGCCTCGCTTGACTGACTGAGGGTGTCAGAACTTCTTCCACTACATTCACCTGTACTATTTCAGACTTTTTGATAGTTGGCAATTTTTCGCAATGTGACCAGCTTGGTGGCACTTATGGCATACCCTATTCTCTTGAAACTTCTTCTTGGATTTAAATCCATCCTTTCTACGTTTCTTTAGAGATCTGCAACTTATCGACAAATGTCCTTGCTTATTGCAGTTGGAGCATGTGGCCGTCGTTACTTATTCTTTCCCAGACTTAACCTTTTTCCTCTTGACTCTAGGCTTCTTGCTAAACTCAGACTTCGTACTTGCCTCAAGCTGCGTACTTGTCTCTGGGCTATCAGTTTCAAATTTCCTTTTGTTGCTAGAACTAACATCCTCTTTATCGTCTAAATGACCTTGCTTATCCAGATCTTCACACTGGTAAGCCATGTATATCATTTCAGAAAAAGGAAGTTGCACATGTGTAGTTACACTACTTTGGTACTTTCTTTGGAGCCCGTTAATAAACCTCAGATTCTTCCTCTTTAGATTTTGAATTAGATGCGGGCCAAAACGAGAAAGTTCATTGAATTTCTTATGATATTCCGGAAGTCATATCTCCTTGTATCAGATAGTAGAATTCATCGTATGGCCGATCAGTTGCTTCTGGAGGAATAAATCTTTCATTGAAAATTTCTTTAAATATATCCCAGGTAATATTACCTTCTGGATTATCCTTAATGACAGCTTCCTACCAGATTAAAGCTTCGTCTTTGAGTGCCCAAGATGCCAGTAATCTTTTCTGATCATCTCTTAGCTTGAAACCTTCAAAAATTCTCTCAGCAGAGCGCATCCAATCTTGAGTTTGAATAATGGACTCATTGCCCGAGAACGGTACTCCACCCAGATTTCGATATCTCATTATAGAGCTTTTATATCTGATCCTGGCTGTGGGAGCACAACTGGCTCATTAAATTGTTGAACCATAGGATTACTTCTTCTGCTTCTACCACTCATTTTTCTATGTCTGCAAATAGAAGACAAAGTGTCAGGCCAACAGAAAAGGTATTTTAAAGCATAGAGACATATACTTGAATGTAAATGTGTCTATTAGGGTGTATTTCATTCTGCTACACTCATTCTAGGATATTATTGATCCTATCTGAAACGAGTTATTCGTCATAGAATACTACTGGTTCTATTTCTAACGAGTTCGTTAATATGTTATATTCCAGAACTAAGCTTAACCAAAGCTGTAATACCACGTGTGACGACCCCAAACCCCTGTTCCACGGTGGCAAGGGTAATCTTTGGAATATAACACATAAACAGATAACAGTAGTACAGAAATATATCATTACCCCAGATAATGTACAACATAATACACTGGATAAACATAATCATCAGAGTTACGCAGTATAACAGGATCATACTTAGTACATCATACAGTTTCAGCTTTATATAAAATGTCTACAGCGGAATCAAACATAATATACATAATAGGAGCCGAACAGCTTAAAAGAAGTGATAAAATCCATCTTTAGCACCATAGCTATCCAGATAGAGCCTACTGAAACCTGAACACAAGGCTTCCCGTGTAGAAAATAGGGCACCCGAGTTTGCAAGTGAAACAAACTGCGAGTCAGTCATGGGACTAGTGTGAGAAATCTACTTAACTTATTTTATAATAAGGCCAATCATAGGACCATGCCGCTAACGTGGAACGGGTTTACTCCATTGGATTTCCAGTGCTTAAAACAAGTAAATCATTTCAACATCGCAATGCATTTTACAAAAATGAAGCCATTATAAGACTTAGGTACCATCACACAATGCAACGCAAACCGGAGGATAGAATTTTTACCTTATAATGGCCAAAATATGCTTGATACATATAAAACAAAAGCATTAGATATTATTACTAGTGTTGATATGTTTCAAAAACAATTTCAATCATAAGTATCAATCATAGACGACATAAGTGCCCCATACCACTATGTCGCCATATATAGGTTTGCAATCAAAACTGCACTATGTCGTATTTGGAAATTGGTCTTCCGTCATGAACCAAGGCAAGTGATCGTCCTTACCGCTTCGAGACAATCTAGCCTATCGTGTCTCAGGGCCCTTGGATCGTTAGGGCCGGTCCACACGGAGAGGATTAAAACGCCTGAACACTGCGTTTCCCCACCCTATGGGGCGTAAACTGGTCATATCCCGACCAAACCATCGGCTCCACAGAGACCGAAATAACCGAGGCGCCTTGCTAACAATCATCCACATGAGTAAAACGTCAGGGCTTGCAAAACGCTGACACCACTCTTAGCTAAAAGGAAACGTATGTCCTCCCTGATGTCCTCTCCCGTTTCTGGCTCATACCGGGGTGTGAGGCCCGCAAATCAACGCCATACACAAAGCTATGCTATTTAAAGCCGTGCTTAGATAATCAACCACAAGGCTCTGCTTTTCAACAAAAGCCTTAATTACTCCATCTCAGCATGCCACACAGGCAATTCACGCCATGCAACTGACGTATATCAATCACACAGAATGAAATTCAATGTCGGACACACAGTCCATTTACAAGTCCGTTCTGGGTCTGAACGAAACCGGAGGTACCTTATTCCTCATCCCATATGTCCAATACAGGAGAGAGGTCCTCGCTGTAACGACCCGGGGAAAATTCGATGCTCAAATCTTCGACAACAATACATAAACCTGTATTACTTGCCAAAAACCCAAGTATCGAACCCCAGATTGTTAATAGAAAGAAATTAGAGGGTGAGAATAGAAAGAAAGAATATTAGAATAGAAGAAAGAAGTAGAACACCACATCAGAATCTCATAGCGGAACAGAGAAAATATAATATCAAATATTTCTATACAAAAGAACCGTATATACATACCAACCATCAGAGTACAACATATATCAGACACGGCGGAATAATAACTTTATATAACTTGCGGTGAAGCCTCCTACTTCCAGCTCCTGAAACTTCAAGCGAAACCTAACCTGGAACATACTCAGTCTCACCCGAGCACATTTGAAGCAAAGCAAATTACACCCGGTCAGTCTGGATTAGTTTCAGTGATAAATTCACAGAAACACACAACTTATTTAACTTTGGGAAAACCCTGTATGAAATCAAAGGATAATAGTAAGACCAGCCCATACATAAACACGGACGGTTTTTATCTTACTATAACCCAAACCATTTTTGAAATCATAACTTATTCTGATATTATCATAGTGCCTAAATACAAATAAATAAATAAAATCTAGTGGAACGCTTGCATCTCACGCTCCACATATATAGTATATAAACCAAAACCGCGGGTGCTTATTAGAGATTGGGTTCCAACTATGACAAGGTATGGGACCACCTTCCAATAGTGTATCTCTAGAGACAAATACACTGGGTTCAACAAGAACGTCTTGCAACCCGACCCACACATGACCGACCACTCATTTCGCTTGAGTGTATCGAATATATATCACCGACGGTTGGGATCAGCAACCGTCTCCCGAAAAGGGACAGCATAGAATATAGATTAAAGAAGCAAATGGAATTTCTCTAGATAGGTGATTATACACCCTAATGGGAGCGACCCACATAGCCATGCTGCCTGCCCGATTTTTGTCATTTCCCGGTTGATGAGGCTTGAGGCCAGAATTTATCTTTGAGAGCATCTGGCAACCATTCACTTTGAATGCCACATTGTCAGATCCTCTGGATATCACTACTTGACGTCCACAAAAGTACTCTAGTTGGGAGCTAACCAATTATAATACATTTGAAGAAATCAACGTACGTGACCCATTGGAAATACTCTGTCAGACATTCGTCCATACAAGTCACCTGGGAACAGGATGAACCGAAGGTACTCTCCTACTGCATCTCATATAGGAATCACCACATGGATCAGTAGCGAGTAGCCCTTGCAACCCGTAGATTCCAACCACGACAGAACCACAACTTATCTCTGGGAGCTAACCAAAGATTATTAGCGGTTTTTCCGTTTAATGAAGATCCACGGTCTTCAATGCTCCATCTCGATCATCTTCTAATATCTTCACGTAATTGTTGGTCGGAGTGGTTTTTGAATATAAATTCGATCCCGATCTTTCCGTACCAACAATCGTATTGGTCAGGTTTTAATAGTCGGTGATTTAACTATCAAATAACAATTGTGTAAATGAAATGATTTCACTGATTCAGTATTTGGCATTACTTGGCCTATTAAATTATATTTAACAAAATAGTTAATCAACCTTTAAATCTTCCAATATATTGAAAATATTATATTTATCCTTATTTATAACAACAATATTTCAAACACTTTAGAGCATATATATATATATATGTGTATATTTACCCAGCTTTCCATTTCTTTTGGAAATATCGATATATTTCTTCAAGACCTTTTCCCCCTTTTCTTTATATTCGAGCATCTCACGATATACGAATATGTATATACTTAATAATATAAACCAAATTACCCATTTCTGATATGATAAATCAAATGTCAATTTATATAATTTAAAATCAATTATTCTTATTTGCCTTGTAACTAACTTTATATTCAAAAACCTCGTATTCCTATTCAATATTTCTCGTTTAGGATAGTTAACCAATTACAACACCTTTCCTTCGTTCCAAACTAATACCATTCCTCAATACTCATGAAGCCATTCAATTTGGGGTATTTAATTACTTCTCAGATCTTGATCGACCCCGTTCTTACCTTAGAATAATATTAGTTTAACCACTGATATTAAAATCCCACTTACCATCTTGATTTCAAATCTGGTTTTATAAAACTGTTTCTTATATTTGAAATCCTCGTTCAAAACGCTCTTTAATTAATTCCTTCAATTAAGTCAATATTCGGTAAAACCCCACCTTTTAACTTAAATCATTATTTCGCTTATAACATTTTGATTTATAATCAAAACCTCTCTGGTCAAATAATTTACTTAAATCTATTGGCATTCTTAATATAGACCTTGGTCTTGGATTTCATAGCTAATTACTATTTACCCCTTCTTTTCAATAAGACTTTTAACCTGGATTGTATTCCCAAGAATCCATTTATCAATATCTAACACCAAACATTTGTATGTATTTTTCTTTACGTTTGAAAACCTGATTCCAATTACAGCGCTTTGCCTAATTCAATTCTTCAATTTTTAAAGTTATCATTTTGGTTTACAACCCTTTTTCCCCTTTTAAATTAATTAAATAACTTAATTAATTTAAAAACGCCATTTAATTGTTTTAAAAACAATTATTCCCCCTTATCAGTCTCGTAAGTAAATTTTGTGATTTTCTGTATTTAGAACTTGTTTACATCATAAGATTTTGCTACATAAACCATTTAAATAATTCTTTCATAAACTCAATTAAAATATTTATTTATAAATTTCTAATTTAATTAATTAATTAAAAGGACTGGAAAGCTTCAGTTCAGTTATAAAATAATTTATAACTTTCAACACATTTTAGGCCATTCACTGCCAACTACTCAATCAACACCGTCGGTTGATTTTAAAACACAACATAGGTGAATATCTGTTCAACCATTACGCTCAAACAGGTTTTTCTACCATATGGAGTTCAACCAGTTCATATATCAACAATATAAAGCAAACAAACAACATATATAATATTTAAGGAATCCGGTCGGATCCCTCCAACCTGTTCTTCCCTGCACCATAGCTCGTTATAACATTTGATAATCATATATGAAATCAATTTCGATAATCTACTAATTTTAAAATAATGAAATAAAAATGACAGCAACTAATCAAACAATAACAGCCAATACAACCAATTAACCAATTTATATTTTTAACGGTAAATTATATTTTAATATGAATGTACCACATCACAGGATTCCAGAAGGTGTGAGAATTAACTCACCAGATTAATTTGGCTGACGGTGGATGCGGTTGTTGCATTTAATTTGAAATGAACGCTCAAAATTAGCTGAAATTTCAACTGAGTCAGATCAGTGCCTAGTCAATGCCATCGTCTAGAGCTCGTCCCTGCGATCCCAATGGATCTTGTTTCGTGTAATTTCATTAACGTATGAAAGAGATATCGCGTTTTCTAATTTCGGTTTAAATTAAAATAACATAACTATAAATTAACTAAATTATTAATAATTACCTAAATTAGTTGCCACGTCATTCTGGTATTAACCAAAAACGCGTTTCCTCCTTTCGTTGAAAAAGAACCCGATAGCACCCTTCCATCCTTCATTCTTCTTCCCTTACCAACCAATGTCCTCTACCCGAAGCCACCGCCATCGATAGAGATCACCAGAACACTCGCCGAGCCCACGACCAGGGCCACCACAACCTCCTCTCCCTTCGCCTTTGACCTGGTCCCGCCAACCACCACGAAATCGCCAAAAAATCGCTTCCACCACCTCCGGCACTTCCAGATCGCCGGACCTCCACCATTGCCACCCCCTCACATCGGGCTTCCATTCACCTTCAGACCCCGACCCTAAATCGCCACCACCGCCTCGTATTTCCCCCAAATCCGACCGTTACTTTCGAAATCAACCCAGAAAAACTGTCCTCCGTTCATCTCACTCCCACGGCCACCTCCGACCACCAAAGAACTCGAGACTACTACCAAATCAAAGCCTGAACTCCCCTCTTCCATTTTCCCCTTGTCCCGGCCTCTGAAATCGACCATATCTCCTCCATTTCGCCAAAGAACGGAACTGGTTTCTTGCCGTTCTTCGCGATTTCCGGCCACCTCCGACCACGGGTCCCCAACTTTTTACAGTAGCTAGGTATCGCCCCGATCTACCACTTTGCTGTTGGAACCCCCCTCAAATTTTGACCAAATTGAAGAAATAAATTAAAAACAAAACAGGGGCTTTATTGCAAAATTGATGGACGAAATTTGGTGTTGATCAGAAAATTTTGGTTTGGGGTTTATATAAGTGGGGGAAAACTTTATTTTATTGTTGAATTGACTAACGATGTGACTAACGATTTTAATTCGTGTCTATCGCTATTTTAAACGTTGTTTATTCGCTTTTGTGCTCACATACAAACCCCGTTCGAGATGCGAATGGACGGCATAGTATAATTTGACGATACGGTCCTAGTGAAACTCGTTTCGTCGAATTCCGAGTCTGTTTGCTCAAATGGCCCTCATTCACGTTCAAATGGTCATTTTTATTTGTATTTTATTTTGCCATGCTCACAAATTAACCCCGATTGACGCACAACTTGAAACCTAGCAATAATTTACTATTTTGGTCCCAATAAAATTTGTTTCATCGAAAACGAAGGTCGTTTGAATAAAGTCCCTTTTATAACTGCCCGATTCAAATAAAATAAACCAATTTTAAAATACCTCAATATAATAATAATAAAATATTGAAATTGGCCATACACGACCAGAATTTCATACACTACCAAAATAAAATATATTGGGTTGAGTTTGAAGACAAATCGATATTGTAAAAATTTAAAAACCCCTTTATTTAATATAAATAACGATAAAATTTATAAAGGAATTCCACAGCGACTATTTTAAAATTTGATTTGGACATAAAATAAAATCTACAACATGAAAACTCGATTTTTCTCTTCCATTAGAAAAATATTACCCAACAGATTTTGTTGTTTCTTGTTTCGAGAAAATCCGACTCACTTTGAGCCCTGTACAGCCGTTTAAAGTTCAAAACGCCAAATTACGAACTACCGCGCCGCTGCAGCTCGTTATATATTTAAATTATAAACTATTCGCTCAACCATCGTTTTAGAAACGAAATCGTCAATATAATTTCACTATAAACAATATAAACCACTTTAAATTTGCCCAATCACATTATTCTGCAAATTCTACATTTTCCTAATATTTTGGAATTAAAATATTATTATATAATTAATATATAAAAAATTATTCAAAAGAAAATAGTAAATTCCAATTATTTAAATTCAAACCAATATTTTAAATAAATAAAATATTTCAATAAAATGGCCAGAAAATACGGGACATTACACTCGCACATCCGAATGATCAACAAGTACGTCCGGACAACCACCACTGTAACCCCTTCAGGGCAGCAACTCCCATCAAAGGCATCAGTGGCCATCCATTCGATGTGAAGATCATCGGTCTTGCACCGTCTTCATATCTTTGACTTCTAATCGTCGACCAATTATTTGAAATGAGATTTAACTCGGCCTTTTCAAATAATTCACGTATATTTAGAATTCAAATCAATTCATTTCCATGGTTAAATTATTTGACATCCATAATTCAGTTCATTAATGTAATTTTCATGTCAAACACATTCAACCATCAAATATCCAATAAACCGAGTAAATTCGGTTTATTTCTATTCCATATCGTTTATAATATTTTATAACAATTTATCGCTATTTTTATTTGTATAAAAATAGCCCATTTATTCAAACGACGCTTCAGGCCATAACACGGCCATGGCGCTGTTTTTCTTCAGATTTGATTTACACATATCTGAAAAGCTAACCTTGAATCTTTACAAATTTTATATCATTGGAAAGTCTTTTCAAAACGGACCCAACGGTTCCAGTTTTGGGAAAATCCGACGGTCGGATCTCCCGGTACAATCGTTTAAAGTTACGATTTCAAAATATGAACTACAACGTCGTTATTCATTTTATTTTAATTATATATATAATATATATATATATATATATAATCCATTCTGGCGCTGTTTTTATTCAGATTTGAATTAAACATTTCACACAATCTAACCGTTGGATCTTTACAAATTTGGTATCGTTGGAAAGATATTTTCAAAGCGGACGCAATGGTTACGGTTTCGGGAAAATCTGACGGTCGGATCTCCCGTAATAATCGTTTAAAATCACGATTTCAAAACACGAACTGCAGCGTCGTTATTCGTTTTATTTTAATTATATTTATATTTATATATATATATATATATATATATAAATAGAATCTGTTCTTCGATTTCCAAATCATTTTGATTTCAAACATGTAGTAAAAATAATATTTTTAGCCAACAAATATTTATTTCAGCACATGACTATTTTTAACACTTCGCATATATAATAAAAATGCGGTTTTTATTGTTAAAACAATTTATTTCAAACATGAATATTTTTACTGATTCGTATATATAATAAAAATGTGATTTTTATTGTTAAAACAATTTATTTCAAACATGAATATTTTTAGCTATTCATGTATATAATAAAAATGTGATTTTTATTGTCAAAACAATTTATTTAAAATAAGAATATTTTATATATTTCATATACATGATAAAAATGTGATTTTTGTCTTTCAAACAATTTATTCATCATATGAATATTTTTTCAACACATGAATATAAATCAAACACATGAATATTTCAGAAAATTTCAGCAGCATAACTGCAGGGGGTTTAAAACCAGCACCGTCCCGAGTACGGCTCCTCGCACTACCTTACGCATCGTGGCATTCCCTAAGGGGCTTATCCTTATAATTCTAAATATTTCGATTCATTTTCATATCACAATGGATTTTTCCACAAACAATTCCAATTTTGCTTCAGCCACAAATAATCAATATCAACCATTCGCATTTATCAACCAAATTTCACGTTAACCAAAATCCAAACAATCACAACCAATATATATTGTCCATGGTCTGTGGACGAGGGGAGTGTATGCGTATATATATATATTTCAATTTCACTTCAATTCCATTCAACACACATATAATGTTTACAACGTATATATAACTTATACATCGCACATATAATTTATACAATGCTTATACATGAGGTGTACGACGCTTATATAACTTATACATCGATTATATAATTTATACATCGTCATTCCATATCGCTTTGAATTTAGATATCTCACCAAAAATTGTAGGAAGCTCCAAAAATTCTCCGGTTTCTTCTAAAATGTAGAAGATGTCCTCATGGTCCCGGTGTCTCTTGTTTCACTGGATTTCGACCACATAGCAAAAAGATACGATTTTTATAAGTTTGCAATGCTTTTATTTGTTCGAAATCAGTTTAAATAAACCAAAGTCGTACCTTTCAGCAAATTGTTCAAAACTAGGTATGCGAATAACTTCCGATCCATGTAGTGATGAGAGGATCAGGCGGTGCTGCGTCGAAGAGCTTGGAGTGGCGCCTCTGCGCAAGGGGGTAGGGTTCAGATCGATGCTAGCAAGGAGGAGTGGCGGAGGTTCAAAGTTTGTGGCCTTGAGGAGGTGAATCTCGAAAAATACTTGACGATAGAGGGCGTGGTGGCTATGGATTTGAAGCTCTTGACGAGATCAACAAAAAGTTCCAAAGGGCCATATGATTTTATTGAGTGGATCGCGAGAAACAGAGGAGAGAAGATAGGAAGTGGTTTCCATCGTTCATCGGGTGTCGAGGAGAGAGAAAGTTGATTTTTTTTATTTTTTTTCATTAATGAATGCAATTTTCTGATTCGCCGATATTTATATAAATTCCAAAAATATCTGTTTTTCCAAACGAACTCCAATTCAAACCCAACGACTGTCGTCCTTAGCTAATTACCCCCATTCGGACACAATGGAATATGTTTCGTAGGCCCATTCGACTGTTTCAGTCAGTTATTCTTCAAATTAAAATATAAAACATTCAAATATGGATTTGACTGTACATTTCAATTTGTCGAGGCCACATACTAATTCCAAAAATTCCAGAAAAATAAATATGGCTATGTTTGGACGATACGGTTCCAACAAAACTAGTTTCGTCGATTTTGGAGACCGTTTGAAAAATGGCCATTTTTGGTCGATCCAAATTGACTTAAATTAACCAAACGCATTTTCCTTTGCCACGCTCATATATTAACTCCAAAAATAATGGAATTTGAAACCTAGCAATAATTTGACATTCTGGATCCAAAAAAAGTGGTTTCGTTGAAAACGGAGGTCGTTTGCAAAATGTCTATTTTCAAGGGCTATATTAATTCCATAGCGACCTTTCTAAAAATTCATTTGGCCATAACTTTTGATTTCCGCTATGAAATTTCGATTTTTCATATTCTTAGAAAAATATTCTTAAATAGATTTAAATATTTTTGGTTTCACTAAAATCCGTTTTATTTTGCATCATGTACAGTCAATTCAAGTTCAAATTTAAAATTTCAAACTACCACGCCATTTCAGGCCTTGTTTTATAATTAAAATAAATATATTCACTATAACTTCGATCCAAAAGAATTTTTAGTCGTTATTATTTTAAATAAATTATTTTAAATATTCAAAATTCATTAAAATAGCCAAAATAAATTTTTTTAATTGGTTCAGATTTTCCGGATTGTTACACAAAGCCTCTAAAGAGAAAGGTTATCCACACAAGCTTTCCTAGTGTTACACCCCGTAAAATACATTAGCATTAATAATAAATGAATAAATAAAAATAAACAGTTAAATAGTAAGGGCGGAAAATGAGATTTTGCAGCATTAGGAATTTGGCTACGAAATTATTTTATTTGGATTTCTGGCGAAATTCTGAATCGTTTTCATATATTACAGGTTGAAAATAGTCAATGTATGAAGAAGTTACGAACAAATGAATTTGGACAGTAAAATGAAGATAAAATATATACATGTGTATATATATATATATAATTAAATGGATAATATATATATGTCCAAGATAAATTCAAAAAAAAGAGGGAGAATTTGAAATACGGATAAGATCATGGGGATAAAGGATATTGTATATAAGGAATAAGATTAAGAAATTTAAGCAACGCATTGATTAAATTAACAAATCATTGCCACAGCGTTTATTGGGCATTTCAGCCCTTAAGAGGTCAACTACCGCCCTAGAAGTGACAGACCGCCCAGGTCCACCGCTTGGCGACTGAACAACCCAATAAATCTATGTGGTTAGGGTTTTCTAAAGGGGATATATATAGACAAAAAACATGGACTAAATTAAAGTAATCCGATGGTTTATGCTTACACAAGAAACTATATATAGCCCCTATTATCACACATTAGAACCCTAACCATTCTCTTATCCCTGCCTCCAAGATGCCTCTCTGTCGTTACTAAATTCTAGAAAATAAAGGGATTTCTTCTATTTCTCCAACCTTTATTCTTATCTCCTTTCTATTCTAATTCATATAGGTTTTTAGAATGAACTCTGGAATTTGGTATGTATATATATAAGATTCTAAAACATGTTTCTTGTGTATATATATATATTAGAAGGATTATTGGAGCATGCTTGTCGCAAAGATTAAGCACAGATCAAGATCTACTACAGAAATCCTACCTATTCTTCCTAGATCTGTGAGTGGAATATCATTTACTTAGGCATATTCATATTTTTATTAGATTATCATGTTGATAGATATGCCTAGGAGGATTTGTAAATAGATAACATCAATACCAAAATCCCCAAATCCGCTATTTTATATTTGCGTATGAATTGCCATGATTATTTGGGTTTTGTAGACTTTTGATTTTAATATTGGGTTAAAGATGAAAAAGGGGTGTTGTTACTACTGTTTCTACTTTGTGTAATTCACCTTTATTAAACCTTTAATTATAACCTAAAAGGGTTTAAATTTGGGTATTTCATGATTTGATTAGGTTTGGGTTCTATTTTGAATCTAAACATATTCATACTTGAAATATGTCAAATGTAGATGATATATGTGCATAACACCAAAAAGGGGTAAATTAGATAAAATGGAAGTTATAAACATACATGTATAAGTGTATGTAATACTCTATTTTTAATCCAGTATTGAAATCATTCCAACAAGCCTAGGATGCAAGCTGAAATTTGTATGTATGTATGTTTTCCATTCACTGTTATTTGTTATATTGTTATTATGCCATCATGCCAAAGTTGTAGTGCTAAAAGTATGGAAAAATTAACATGTATACCTTGATTTAGAAAAATTGACAATTACCATCTCGTTAGAACGTTTTCTCATTCATACGAATATTTATGTTATTTAGGCATTATAATTATCTTTACTTATATAAACGTAATCAACATAATTAACGTTTTATTTGCGTAATAAATGCGATTAGGATAGAATTCGAATTTAAATTGTCCCCATATAAGTAAATATATATTAATTTCTTGTGCGCGTGTACAGAATGGTTTATATATAAATAATAACACATAGACACGAGGTTAGTTGCCATTTGTGGTATAAGACTGCCCGGAACCGACCGACAAATCCAGCAACCACAACTAGGCCCAACTAATGTGAGAGTTCTGGGTGTCATGAACCATTCAAACTTAGTACACTAGACACGAGGTTAAACCAATTTGTAGTAGAAGTCTGCCCAAAACTGACCAGCATGTCCAGAATCTACAAGTATACGGTTTAATGTAAGGGGTCTACCGTGTATATATTAGTTTATCGTGTGTGAATACGCATGTTTACTACACCTTGAGAAGGTCTTAAGTGGCTGACTCTCTTCTTATCTAATTTGGGCCTTAAGTGGTGAGGACTAGGAACCCTCAGAAGGTTAATTCCTTGGAGAGGAACCAAAGTCATGGGACCCTCCCTTATTTTGAAGTAGGTCTTTGGTTCCTCCTTCTCTAAAAGTGGTTAGGCAAAAGCGGTAACAGAGTAGGGTGGTTCACGGGGGATGTCTACTTCCTCTAGAAGCTTGTAAGGGCTCAACTAGTGACAGGATTGCTATATAAAATATATGTGGCCATTGGGTAACGAACTGAGTTTTCGACCCAGAAAATCAACATAAAACCCATGTTAATTATTCAGGTATCGAACATTCCAGATCATTAATAGAAAGAAGTTAGAGGGTAAGAATAGATAAGATAGAAAGTTAGAATAAAAGAAGAAGAACACAATCAGAGTAAACATGAATCTCACAGCGGAACGAACAAAATAAAATATATAACATAACTTCGCAATAAAACAACATAATAACATTATCAGAGTACAACACTTACACACAGCGGAAATAATAATAGCTATATAATCCTGAAGCCTCCTGCTTCAAGCTCCTCCAAGTATACCTGTAAAGACCTGAACAACTTGACTGCCCGTCCAAATTTGGGCACCCAAGAGTTTAGGTAAAACAAAACAAAATAAACTCTGGGTCAGTCATGGGACTGGTGTGAGTAAACTCAAATCATCGGTTTAACTTTTCAAAATCCATTTCAAAAGAAAAGATAATCGTAAGACAAATCCACACATAAACACAGACGGTTTTTACCTTACGATAACCCGAAACAGTTTTGGAAATCAATACTCTGATATTATAATAATGTCTAATCACAAGTAATTAGAATCTAGCAGAACGCTTGCATCTCACGTTCCACATATATAGTATACAAACAAAACCGCGGGCGCTTATTGGAGATTGGATTCCAACTATGACAAGGTATGGGACTACCCGCCGATAGTGTATCTCTAGAGACGAATACACTGGGTTCAACAAGAACATCTTGCAACCCGGCCCTCACATGACCGACCACTCATTTCGCTTGAGTGTATCGAATGTATATCACCAACGGTTGGGAGCTACCCACCGTCTCCCGAAAAGGGACAACATCGATAATAGATAAAAGAATGAAATGGATTTTCTCTAGATAGGTGATATACACCTTAATGGGAGCGACCCACTTAGCCATGCTGCCTGCCCGATTTCTGTCATTTCCTGGTTGATGAGGCTTGAGGTTATAACGTATCCTTGACAGATCATACATTCATTTACTTTGAATGCCACATCGTCATACCCGCCAAATCACAAATTGATTTCCTCAAAAATACCATGGATATAAGCTAAGAGAAACGAATTCCTCCACCACCAAACGTAAGTACGTTCGAAGAGATCAACTTACGTGATCCATTAGATATACTCTGTCAGACATTCGTCCATTAACGTTGTCCTGGGATTGGACAAATCAAAGGCATTATTCTGTAAACAGGATAGCCCTTGCATAACTCCATATGCAATATTTGATCGCAATGCAAACGCCCATACAGAGTGGTTTTCAGATAATATATCTTATCCCGGTCTCTCTATATTGACGACGATAAAATGGTTAAAACTACGATAGTCGGTGATTTAACTATCAAAGAAAAACAGGTGTGCAACCAACGATATTATTTCCAGATGGAAATTCTATCGATCAATCATCAATCGACATTTATCTCATTCTATAAAATTATCTTTAATTTATCCATTTCCCCATTTCTATATATTTGTAAATTCTTAATTTCTAAATTTAGAAAATATACATCATCAATCATTGGAAAACATTTCCATCTTTGTTTCACGTATCACTGTCATTCCAGTATTCTTTCTCATCAACATTTCATTTTCTATGATTAGAAAATATCTCTGATTATATTTGGAAAATGTTTCCAAAATTTATTCATTTGATTTAAACAGATGTTTAAATAAAACATCACTAAGCCAATTTAAACCATTGCACTCATTAACTAAATTCACTTAATCCATCTTCACTATCGAACCTTGACTATTCCTTAGTTAAAAACGAAGCCAATCAAGTTGGGGTATAATTACCTCTCAGACCTTAACTGAACAACATTTCTAATCTCGAAATAGACAAAGTTCACCTTTCAAACCTTTAACAACTTCCTTACGTAACTCGGATCCTATTTATGAATCCCCTTCTTTTACCAAAATTATTTGATTATAACGATGGTGTTATAATCCCATGCTTTCGAAACAAAATAACTTAAATAAAATTCTTATTACTTATTTTGAATAAATAACTAATTGAATAATAATATACATCTTGATTTAAAGACGAAAAGTAAATAGAACTTTCCCTAATTCGATATAATCGAATTCAACGTATAATTCTCTTTTTTCGAATAATCTCAATTCGATAACTCCTTTTCGAATGAACTATATTTGATTAACTCCTTTGGATTAACTCATTTTGACTAACTCAACTCGATTAACTCCATTGGATTAACTCACTTGATTAACTCAATTTATTTAACTCACTTATCTAATAACTAATATTCGATTAATTTATATTCAAATAACTATGTCTGTTTAACTTTATTTTGAATGGCTAATATTCGATTTAACTCCATTCGCTTGACTCTAGATCGCAGCGATCACAATGGTTATGCCTGATTCCCTCAGGAAACATCCGACTGCCATAGGCTATCTGCAGCCCTGTGAATTACGCTAGTAGTCGTACGAAATGGCAACACACCCTAATTAGCTATGTTTGACTAACTCTATCTCAAATAACTATATTCGATCAACTCTAATTGAATAACAAATATTCAATTAAATCCTAATTCGATTAACTATGTTTAGTTAACTCTAATTCGATTAATTCTACCTCTAATCGATTTACTCTAAGTGATTATTCAATTTCAAATATCGATGTTGAAATCGATTCTTACTTCTCTATGTAACTCCTGACTTATATATTCTATTTATCCAATGATAGACATTTTATTTAATTTATAAAATATTATTTATAAATTTATCTTCTTACTTTATCTGTTAAAACATTCTACTTGAAAATCTTGGCTTTAAATTCATAGCATGTTTTACCCGTGTGTGAAGCACGGGTTTAAATCTTTCAATGTAAAATTCTCCTTTTATACAATTCTAGTCACCTTTCAAGTATTTCCTTTTAAAATCTATTTATTTGCAAAATAAATCCCCTTTTTATAATCCTATTTATTTATGAAATATTTCCTTTTAATATGATGTCCATTGGTTTTATAAGAAATTCCTTTGATAACCTAACTATTTCCTTTCTATTTGTTTTACACATATTTCCCCTTTCTATTCTATTTATCTTTCAAATAAATACCCCTTTCAATTCTATTTGCAAATAGTTTACAAATATTTTTCTTCAATTTTATCTATTTGATTAACAAATAAATATTCCTTTTTAATCTATTTATTTTCTAAATAAATAGTTTTCTTTTTATAAAATCTTTAAATTTTATAAATATTTCTTTTTCAATATAACATTGAAAATTTTCTTTTAACATTCCAGTATTCCTTATGGCATGTAACGTACCATATAACAATGATCGGTATCATTCAACCATACAAAATCAAAAACAGATTTCATATCACATCATATAACACAATATATGAAAAACAGTAAAATAAATGTTGAGGAACCCAGTTGGGTCCCTCCGACCTGTTTCCCTGCATCCACAGATGTTAAACAATAAAATTAACGTCAATTTCATTTCACTATGAAATATTCTGCTAAACAGAATCAATATTTGATTAACGATTTATATTTATATCGTTATCTATATTTTCAATCAACTGACTAGCAGTTCAACCAAACAGCTAACACACAGTAAACAACCATCATTTATATATTCTAAAATATCTTGTAAAAATATAAATTGAGCAGAGTTAGTGAGATTACTCACATTGGACGGTTATCGTTAAATAACGATAATTGGTCATTGATTTGATTCAGGCATTTGATTTCACCATAAATCCAAACGAGCTCGAATTCACTCCCGGTCAGTTCCATGGTGTAGCAACCGTCCATACGGTCCCAACGGATCCAACTGCGTCCAATTCTGATCACGTATGCGAGAGATATTCATTTTACAAGTTTATACATTATTTAATTAAAATTAAAACTAAATTCCTAATTATAGTTGGGCTTACTTTTAAAATAAGGCCCATACCCGAATACCAACAGTACACCCGCGTTGGAGACCTTCTCCCCGAAACAAAAAAAAAACCACTGCTCTAGTATTGAAAAGATTGGCCATTACCAATCTTCAGAAAATCCGTTCTACTCCTATACTCCACTAAAAATCAAAATACGACCACCTAAATTCATCTCGTCACTCACTCTTCCTCTCGACACCAAATTCATGCATCTCGCACTCCCTTTCTCAACGCGACTTCGCGGCCTGGACGAGCTGAAGCATACAGCTTGCGTCATCTTTTGGTCCCATAAGCCTCCAAATCATGTGCGCGAGATCCACTCGAACTCGCGAATCCAAAACTACAAAGGAATCCATGAATTTCTGCCGCCATTTCAAGCATACATGAACCCTAGATTTTGCTGTGTAAATCGAGCGAACCGAAATCGTTGTCGCACCATATAAAACTGATATAGAAACGAAGCACTTTCAACGCTGAATCCATATACATATAGCTTGAAAATTTCAGAAATTTATTTGGTTTCCTTTTGATTTTTGAAGTGGCGTTTCCTTTGTTTGGAATAAGAAACTGACGGCGGAAAAAGAATTGACCAAAGAAGAAAACTGATTAGGGTTAAAGGGTATGGGAGGTATTTATAGAAAAAGAATATTATTTTTATATTCCATTTTATAATTATTTTTAAGCAGTCGTTGTTTGTATATGTCTTCTAAAAATTCCTATGATCACACATGATATTCAAAAATCACGGAAATTGGCATGCAACTACAGTTTGACATTACGGTCCCATTGAAACTGGTTTCGTCGAATTCCGACTTCGTATGCTCACATAGCGTATTCTTAACCATCAAAATACTAACTCTTTTTCACATTAAAAATCCATACGGCCACACAGTGACCCCAAAAATAACAAAAATTGAAATCTAGCAATAATTTACTATTGCGGATCCAATAAAATTAGTTTCATCAAAAACAGAGGTCGTTTGCAAAACTGGCTATTTTTAAAGCTCTAAATGACCCATTTAAAAATATAAATATATTTAAAAACATTTAAAAATAAATATTATCGTATATATTCACAACAGAATATCATACTGCTACACTGGGATTTATAACTCAATATTTCAAATCTAGTGTTACATCGTTATTCGATTTATATTTAAAAATCCATTTTAAAATATAAATAAATTGATATAAATTTTAAACGAATTCCACAGCGACTTTTCTAAAATTTGATTTGGACACAAATAAAAATCTACACGATGAAATCCCGATTTTTCTCTTCCATTAGAAAAATATACTTCACCAGCTCCTAGCGTTTCTTGTTTCACAGAAATCCGGCTTAAAACGAATCCTATATTTTCAGTTGAAGTTCAAATCCACAAATAGCAAACTGCAGCGCCATTTCGAGCTCGATTTTAATTATAATATAATTATACGTTCAACTGTCGTTAAAATAATATATTCGTTATTCTAATTCAATTCTAAACTGAATTAAATATCACCGTTGATCCAATTCACATTATATTGTGAATTCCACTATTTCTGACTATTTCAGAAATTAAATATATTATTATATTATTTATTCTAATTAAATATTCAATATTATTTTATTCTGGTCATTTTAAATAACCAAACCATTATTTAAATAATTAAATAAATTATTTATATTGCTGAAAAATGTGGGTCGTTACATTCTTCCCCCCTTAAAATAATTTCGTCCTCGAAATTGCTAAGGTAGAGAACAAACCCTACTGACTAGTACAAATTTATTTTCTAACACCCGAAATTTCCGAATTTTTTTGCCAGCACCTCCTTTGTACCGGTCAATAGTTCAAACCCCGACTCGCCTCTCTAGGCCCTTTCCTTTCAAAAAGAAAATCAAAAAGCCAAGCGGCTTGCCAAATCGGCCCATAAATCACCAAGTAAACGTGTACCTTTTTGTCGGACGTATCATTAAATCCTTTTATTCTGCTGTCAATTCAGCATATACCAAAGTCATCCCAATCAATCTCTGATCAATTTATCGTCAACACAGCTATTCGCTTAAACAAGCCAATTACCATTTCAACTCAAGTTTCATTCTCGATTCCAAACTCCTAACTCACCAATCCAATGCCATTTCAGATTCTATCTCACAATTCAAAATCTGATTCTACTTCATATATTATATTCCAATTAAATTTCCAGTTAATTGGTTTCAATTCAATTCATATTTGCTTTCACAAATTTCTTTAATTTTCTTTTAATTCATACTATCTGTCTTCTGGGAGTTTCCAAACAGCTTAGCTTTTTCTAAAGTCAATCATTTCCTTTTGGGTTTCAAAACGACTTCCTTTCTGAAAACAATTTCAAAAACAATTTCTTTGGTAGTAATCCGTCACTTATAACTCAAAAATGAACACTGATGATGTGGCCAGCATCATCAGAGTTATTTCCCAGCTATCGAAGTGAGTTCAATACTATATCACTTTCAAAACTATATTAAACACTTTCATTTTGAAATCTTTTTCAAAATATCTTTCGCGATACTTCTAAACAATTTAAAATCTCCCAGGATTTTAAAATTTTCTTATACCAAACTTAAATCCATCTACAAATACTTTTTCCCTAGTTTCAGAATTTTAGTTCCAATTCTGATTTAATTCAGATTTAATCTGCTTTTATATTATACGAACTCAAATTGGTTATTTATATAACCATTTCAATTATAATCAACCAACACATCCAATATATGATAATAATTCCAAGATTTACCTTTCTTTTATATATTTTGGGAAAAATTATTTCATTTACCCTTTTTCAAAATATACTGTGTCGGTTCATCGTACTTGAGTGTTTAAAAACTCCTATCGATACAGTGGATCAAACTGATTGACCAAAATTCATAAACAACTCAATCAACAAATCTCCACAATATAAAACAATTTATAAAATCTACAAATACGTTCACTCGTATATATACACTCAAACTCAATCTAGGGTATTACTAACCCCATCTCTACTGAGTCACGCCACAGAGCCAAGGTAATCATTTAACCTTCAGCTCTGATAACACTGTAACGAACTGGGATTTTTGACCCAGAAAATCAACATAAAACCCATGTTAATTATTCAGGTATCGAACATTCCAGATCATTAATGGAAAGAAGTTAGAGGGTGAGAATAGATAAGATAGAAAATTAGAATAGAAGAAGAACACAATCAGAGTAAACACGAATCTCACAGCGGAACGAACAAAATATAATATATAACATAACTTTGCAATAAAACAACATAATAACATTATCAGAGTACAACACTTACACTCAGCGGAAATAACAATAGCTATATAATCCTGAAGCCTCCTGCTTCAAGCTCCTCCAAGTATATCTGTAAAGACCTGAACTACTTGACTGCCCGTACAAATTTGGGCACCCAAGAGTTTAGGGAAAACAAAACAAAATAAACCCTGGGTCAGTCATGGGATTGGTGTGAGTAAACTCAAATCATCGGTTTAACTTTTCAAAATCCTTTTCAAAAGAAAAGATAATTGTAAGACCAATCCATACATAAACATGGACGGTTTTTACCTTACGATAACCCGAAATAGTTTTGGAAATCAATACTCCTTTGATATTATAATAAAGTCTAATCACAAGTAATTAGAATCTAGCAGAACGCTTGTATCTCCCATTCCACATATATAGTATACAAACAAAACCGCGGGCGCTTATTGGAGATTGGATTTCAACTATGACAAGGTATGGGACCACCCGCCGATAGTGTATCTCTAGAGACGAATACACTGGGTTCAACAAGAACATCTTGCAACCCGGCCCTCACATGACCGACCACTCATTTCGCTTGAGTGTATCGAATGTATATCACCAACGGTTGGGAGCTACCCACCTTCTCCCGAAAAGGGACAGCATCGATAATAGATAAAAGAATGAAATGGATTTTCTCTAGATAGGTGATATACACCCTAATGGGAGCGAACCACTTAGCCATGTTGCCTGCCCGATTTCTGTCATTTCCTGGTTGATGAGGCTTGAGGTTATAACGTATCCTTGACAAATCATACATTAATTTACTTTGAATGCGACATCGTCATACCCGCCAAAACACAAATTGATTTCCTCAGAAATACCACGGGAATAAAGCTAAGAGAAACGAATTCCTCCGCCACCAAACGTAAGTACGTTTGAAGAGATCAACTTATGCGATCCATTAGATATACTCTGTCAGACATTCGTCCATTAACATTGTCCTGGGATTGGACAAACCGAAGGCACTATTCTGGAAACAGGATAGCCCTTGCATAACTCCATCTGCAATATTTGATCGCAACGCAAACATCCAAACAGAGTGGTTTTCAGATAATATATCTGATCCCGGTCTCTCTATATTGACGACGATAAAATGGTCAAAACTTTGATAGTCGGTGATTTAACTATCAAAGAAAAACAGGTGTGCAACCAACGATATTATTTCCAGATGGAAATTCTATCGATCAATCATCAATCCACATTTATCTCTTTCTATAAAATTATCTTTATTTATCCATTTCCCCATTTCTATATATTTGTAAATTCTTAATTTCTAAATTTAGAAAATATACATCATCAATCATTGGAAAACATTTCCATCTCTGTTTCACGTATCACTGTCATTCCAGTATTCTTTCTCATCAACATTTCATTTTCTATGATTAGAAAATATCTCTGATTATATTTAGATAATGTTTCCAAAATTTATTCATTTGATATAAACAGATGTTTAAATAAAACATCACTAAGCCAATTTAAACCATTGCACTCATTAACTAAATTCACTTAATCCATCTTCACTATTGAACCTTACCATTCCTTAGTTAAAAACGAAGCCAATCAAGTTGGGGTATAATTATCTCTCAGACCTTAACTGAACAACATTTCTAATCTCAAAATAGACAAAGTTCACCTTTCAAACCTTTAACAACTTCCTTACGTAACTCGGATCCTATTTATGAATCCCCTTCTTTTACCAAAATTATTTGATTATAACGATGGTGTTATAATCCCATGCTTTCGAAATAAAAATAACTTAAATAAAATTCTTATTACTTATTTTGAATAAATAACTAATTGAATAATAGTATACATCTTGATTTAAAGACGGAAAGTAAATAGAACTTTCCCTAATTCGATATAATCGAATTCAACGTATAATTCTCTTTTTTCGAATAATCTTTATTCGATAACTCCTTTTCGTATAAACTATATTCGATTAACTCCTTTGAATTAACTCATTTTGACGAACTCAACTCGATTAACTCCAGTGGATTAACTCACTTGATTAACTCAATTTATTTAACTCACTTATCTAATAACTAATGTTCGATTAATTTATATTCGAATAACTATGTCTGTTTAACTTTATTTCGAATGGCTAATATTCGATTTAACTCTATTCGCTTGACTCTAGATCGCAGCGATCACAATGGTTACGCCTGATTCCCTCAGGAAACATCCGACCGCCGTAGGCTATCTGCAGCCCTGTGAATTACGCTAGCAGTCGTACGAAATGGCGACACACCCTAATTAACTATGTTTGACTAACTCTATCTCAAATAACTATATTCGATCAACTCTAATTGAATAACAAATATTCAATTAAATCCTAATTCGATTAACTATGTTTAGTTAACTCTAATTCGATTAATTCTACCTCTAATCGATATACTCTAACTGATTATTTAGTTTCAAATATCGATGTTGAAATTGATTCTTACTTCTCTATATAACTCCTGACTTATATATTCTATTTATCCAATGATAGATGTAATAACCCTGAATTTTGGAGTTAATTTAAAATTTATTTTTAAGTAATTTTAATGGGTTTTGATATTTAAAATAATAATGATTAAAAATTGATTTAAATTGAAGTTAGAATGAATAATTTAATTTTAAATATAAAAGGAGTTAGAAATAACGCGGTAGTTTGAAAAGTCAAACTTAAACTTTGACTGATCGTACAGGATGCAAAATTTAACGGATTTTAGTGAAACAAAAAATATTAGAATCTATTTAAAAATATCTTTCCAACGAATCTGAAAAATCGAAATTTCATAGCGGGAATCAAAAGTTATGCCCAAATTAAAATTTAGAAAGGTCGCTATGAAATTTATAAAGGTCAAAAATGCCACTTTTTGCATACGAAGGAATTTGAACTCGAAACCACTTCCATTGAGTTTAGAATGATGTTTTTGCATTGAAAACAGTAAACACTTATATATTTCGAGTTTCAAAAATTATTTGTTTAAAAATGTATTTTTAATATTTAATATATAGCCCTTAAAAATAACCATTTTACTAAAGACCTCGGTTTTCGACGAAACCACTTTTGTTGGAACCGGAATGTCGAATTATTGTTAAGTTTAATTTTCCAGAACTTTTCCGAATTAATATGTGTGTGTGGCAAAAGAAAATGTGTTTTGACCATTTTAGTTAAATCGGATCGACCAGATAATGACCATTTTTCAAACAGTCTCAGAATTCGACGAAATTAATTTTTTTAGGACCTATCGACAAAAGAAAGCCAGAAATATATTTTTTGGAATTTTTGGAGTCCGTACGTGGTCCCGGCATATTTAAATGTACGGTGGAAATTAAATTATTAATTTAATATTGTAATTTTAATAAAAACGCAAAAGACTTCAGAATTGGGCCACGGGGCATAGCCCATCGCGTTCAGAAGGCGTCAAAACCTTAAGAACGACAGTAAGCAGGCCAAATTTGGAGACAGTCCGAAATTCCACCTTTTAAGCATGAAAATCGAGATTTATTATTAAAATAATAAATAAAAAACCTAACCCTAATTTCGAAATGCACAGCCGCCACCCCCTTTTCAATGGCCACGAACATTCAAAACTTCCCGACTCAATAACTTTTGATCCGCTCAATGAAATTCAATATATTATATACCAAATCGAAGCTCTTGGAGAGATCTACAGATCCATACGGTTAAGATCGGGTTTTAGTTCACGGATTTCGCGAATTCTCACTGGGAAGTAGCTGCGTTTATGGGTGGTTGGCGGGTCCTAGGGGGCGCGAGTTGGTCAAGGGTGGGGTCCGCAGGGAGCTGGCGTCGTGGCGGTTCGAGTGGAGGCTTCAGATCGTGGTCCGGGGCACCACGGTGGCGTGCGCAGGGGTGGACTCACAGTGAACGATGGGTTCGGCTATTTCCAGTAAAGGGGAACGACGGAGAAGGTATTAAGGGTAATTAAAAATATAATTAATTTATTAATTAGTGTTAAAAATGTAATCAACTCTTTAAAAACCTATAACTCTTTCAAACAACGACGGAATTGAACGATTTTCGTTGTGTTGGAATCGTATGATCAAGATCTACCTCATGAAACTGAGCGGATCTAAAAACAAGAACTTTGGAAATTTAGCCGAATTTGAACGCGTACAGCAATTTAAACAGAAAACAAGGTGAGATTTCTATATTTTAAAATTAATTATTTATTCTACTGTGGAATTTATTTGTTTTATTTAAAATTCGTGCTAATGTTGTGTATGTAATGGTTTCAGTATTGACTGTTTTATGTTGATGATGAATTACTGAATTGTTTGTGTGTTTCATGGTAGTTATGATACGAATAAAAACAGTGAAAAACAAAAGATTCAATTTGTTAATTAGAAAACAATGAAAACAGAAAAAAAAACTTATTTTTATTGTGTATGTCATATTAGAATATAGAAATTGTTTTGATAAATAAAATCTCTTTTGTATGTCATATTAAAATACAGAAATTGTTTTGACAAATAAAATTCCTTTTATTTGTCATATTAAAATATAGAAATTGTTTTGACAAATAAAATTCCTTTTATTTGTCATTTTAAAATATAGAAATTGTTTTGACAAATAAAATTCCTTTTATTTGTCATATTAGAGTATAGAAGTTGATTTACAAATAAAATCCCTTTTATTTGTTATTGAAATGCATAGAAAATCTTGACGTATAAAATATTCTTTTATATGACATTGAAATACATAGAGAGAATGTTTACATATAAAATATTCTTTTATATGTTACTAGAATGTATAGAAAAGTATAAACAAATAAAAGGATTCTTTTATTTGTTGTTAGAACATATAGAAAAGTGTAAAACAATAAAATACCATTTTTATTTGTCATGATTAAAATTAGAATTAGATGCAAAATAGAAATATTCTTTTTATGTGCTATGTTAAAATAGATCCATATGAAAATAAGGATATTATTCTTTTATTTGATTTGTATATAAATTACAATAACAATGTTTATATGTTATGCTATACACTAAGATTTGTATACGAATCAAAATGGACATTTTGTTAGAAATGTTATATGTTGATTAGAATTATCACCTTTGTTAGAAGTGATATATTAGATTAAAACACCATTTTTGGTTAGGATGTTTTTGTGTAAACGAAAATAACATTTTAGTTATAAATGTTACACTAGAATATAAAATAACATTTTTGCTATAAATGTTGCATTAGTATAAAAAGGCCATTTTTATTTTAAATGTTTATGTTAGGATAAAAAGACCATTTTTATTTTTAATGTTATGTTAGTATAAAAAATCTATTTTTATTAGAAATGTTAAATTTGAACAAAAAGTTCATTTTTGTTAGAAGGTTAAATTAGATTAAATTTGTCACTTTTGTTAAAAGCGTAGATTAAAATTGACATTTTGTTAGTAAGGTTGCATTAGAAGAAAATTGACATGTTGGTTAAAAATGTTATATTAGAATAAAGTTGACATTTTTGTTAAAAATATGATAGTAGAATAGAAATGTCTCTTTGTTAAAAATATTACACTAGGATAAAGGTGTCACTTTTGTTAGGATTTGTATATGATAAATAAAAATGTCATTTACATCAGATTTGTATATGATAAATAAAAATGTCACTTTTTATTGTATTAGGACTGGCAAGATAAGAATGTCACTTTGATTAGAATTTGTTAACAAGAAAATTGCATTTTATGTAATCAAGATTAAAAAAAAAAGAGAATTACGTTTTATGTAATCAAGTTTAAAAAAGAAAAGAGAATTACATTTTAATGTAATTATAAGATAAGAATTCATCGTCGTAATGGAAATTTCTTTTTTTTTAATGTAATTAAAAAAGGAGAAATTTGACAATGGAATCAAAATCACCTTTTTATGTAATTTAAAAAGGATAGAAATTTTCACCGTAATGTTAATCACATTTTTATGTTAACATTAGAAAAGAAACATTTTTATGAATAAAATGTTCGCATCATAAAATCTCATTTTTATGTCAGTATATAAAAGAATTAAAGAATTTATATTTTTCAATGTAAATAAAAGGAATTGAAGAATTTACATTTTTCAATTTTAATAAAGGAAATAAAGGAATTTACATTTTACCTGTAAATAAAAAGGTTTGATAGGAATGCACATTTTATATAAGATAAAAGAATGATTAGAAATATACATTTTCCTATGTAAGTAGGATATGAAATAAAAGTTACATTTTCAATATAATAATATATTGAAATAAAGTTTACATTTTTTAATGTAAATAGGATTAAAAAGATGAAAGTTACATTTTTAATGTAAAAAGTAAAGTTTACATTTAAATGTGAATAAGAGAAGGAGAACTTTACGTTTTCATGTAATTAGAACTTAAAGAAGAAGATTTACATTTTAATCAATTGAATTTTTATTAAAAAGGACAGCGGTATGAAATTTACATATTCATGTAAAAGAATTTCAGTAAAGATTATAACGATGAAATTCATATTTCAATAAATTAGATTTTCCTTAAAAGATTAAAGATATGACATTTACATCTTCATGTGTAAAGATTAAAGCAAGAATATCATTTTGCTTGTAAAGAAAAGAATGACACAAAATAATCATTTTTGTTGAATTAGAAATGACGCACAAGAAATTGCATGTTTGTGTAGATTGAAAATAGTAAAAAAATATACATTGCATGGATAGGTTGTGTATGTGAATTAAAATAAACAGTATTGTGTGTTATGTTATATATATCTTTACTTGTCATGATTACCACAATAATGAAATGACCGACAAAATTGTATGTTTATATATAATCATATATATAAATAAATTTCAATTGAACGAATCGAGCGTGGTAGTTCACTTTATAGAATTGTACTTTTAGTTGATTATACCGAAATATCCGACCGTCGGATTTTCCTAAATCTGTAACCGTTAGGTTCGCCTTGGGAAGATCTTTCTAACGTAATGAATTGTGTTAAATTCCAACGGTTAGATTTAGATAAATGTGTAAAACAAATTTAGGTGAAAACAGCGCCAAGGTCGCCTTTTGACTTGGAGCGTAGTTAAATGGAATTTAATTATTTTTATATAAATAAAAATAAAGGTTGATCGTTATAAATTAATATCAACGATATGAAATGATTTTAAATATATATATATATATATATGCGAGGATCATTTGATAAGTCCGAGTTCAATCTCATTTCAAATGATCGTACGACGAATGAAAGTCGAAGAGTTGGAGACGGTGATTGAAGACCGGCGATCTTCACATCGAATGGACGACAACTGCTGATGCCCGTGATTGGAGTAGCTACCTTGAAGGGGCTACAGTGGTGGCCGTCCGGACGTAGTGTTGATTTGTATGGATTTAGCTTTCGCTCAGACCTAGAGCATAAGCTTATAAATGGAATGTGTGTCTGACATTGTACTCCTTTATATTGTATTTATTGATTTTCTGTCGAATGTATGAATGTTTGGTGGCGGAGAATTTATTCTCTTGCTTAACACCCCTTCATATATTTCGGCAAAGGATTGGTAGTGTGATATGGAGTGACGATGTGGAATGCTAAGATGCATATGATAAAGGCTTTGTTGGAAAGCAGGCCTTGTGGGATGATCAAAGCTTAGCCTGTTTAGGTATAGCTTTGTGTATAACGTGACTTCGCGATCCTCACACACCGGCAGAGTCTAAAACGGGAGAAGGGAACGCAGGGAGAGCAGCACGTTTCTTTCTAGTTAGAAGTGGTGTTTGGGTTTTAACACGGCCCGACATTTTACTTATGTGGATGACGGAATGAGGCGCCTCGGATGATAGGTCCTATAGGACTGGGAATCGTGTGTTCAGGAATAACTAATCCGCAACTCGTATGGTGGACCGGCCCTGCAGCTTTCCAAGGGTTCACTGCGGGGGATCCTGAGACATTAGCTAGAGTGTCTCGAATCGGTAAGGAGCTCCTCCCTAGCCTTGGCTCATGATGGAAACCCAATTTCCAATACGACCTCATGCAGATTTGTTTGTATTACTAGTATGGAAGCATAGTATTATGGTATCTATGTGTCCTAGGATTGATACATTTACTTTGAAATGTTTTTGAAACATATATACACTAATAATAATATCAAATCCGTTTTTATCGTATCAAGCATTTTTGACCATTATAAGGTAAAACCCTGTCCTCCGGTTTGCGTTGCATTGTGTGATGGGACTTGGGTCTTATGATGGTTTCATTTTTCTAAAAAGCATTGCGGTGTTTTACGATTTACTCTAAGTTATGCACGGCAATCCATTGGAATAAAACCCGTTCCGCGTTAGCGGCGTGGTCCTTGGATTTGCTTTATTACTATTAGTTAAATTAGTTAAGAATTCTCACACCAGTCCCATGACTGACCAGTTGTTTGTTTCCACCTTTGCAAACTCGGGTGCCCTCTTTTCCACACCGGCAGTCGGGTAGTTTGTCTGCAGGTCCTTATCTCGAGCAGGATGCTGGATTGAAGCTTAAAGCTGTGTCCAGAGCATAGTTATCTTCCGATGTATCTATTATATTGTTTCCGCTGCAATGTATTAAAATATTGTAATTTATCTTCTGTTGTAATATATCGATGTACTCTGATATTCTGTACTCTGATGTTGCGTTATTATGATGTAATAAAAGTCTGGTGCTATTGTTCTGATGTGTTGTATTCCCAAAGTTAAAGTATTCGTGGATTTCCAACTTTTGGGTCAGACTTGTGTGGTTTATGGTCGATCCAAAGAGCGGGAATTTACGGGTCTTTACAATAGATATTTTATTTAATTTATAAACTATTATTTATAAATTTATCTTCTTACTTTATCTGTTAAAACAGATTCTATTTAAAAATCTTGGCTTTAAATTCATAGTATGTTTTACCCGTGTGCAAAGCACGGGTTTAAATCTTTCAATGTAAAATTCTCCTTTTATACAATTCTAGTCACCTTTCAAGTATTTCCTTTTAAAATCTATTTATTTGCAAAATAAATCCCCTTTTTATAATCCTATTTATCTATGAAATATTTCCTTTTTATATGATATCCATTGGTTTTATAAGAAATTCCTTTGATAACCTAAATATTTCCTTTCTATTTGTTTTACACATATTTCCTCTTTCTATTCTATTTATCTTTCAAATAAATACCCCTTTCAATTCTATTTGCAAATAGTTTACAAATATTTCTCTTTAATTTTATCTATTTGATTAACAAATAAATATTCATTTTTAATCTATTTATTTTCTAAATAAATAGTTTTCTTTTTATAAAATCTTTAAATTTTATAAATATTTCTTTTTCAATATAACATTGAAAATTTTCTTTTAACATTCAAGTATTCCTTATGGTATGTAACGTACCATATAACAATGATCGGTATCATTCAACCATACAAAATCAACAACAGATTTCATATCACATCATATAACACAATATATGAAAAACAGTAAAATAAATGTTGAGGAACCCAGTTGGGTCCCTCCGACCTGTTTCCATGCATCCACAGATGTTAAACAATAAAATTAACATCAATTTCATTTCACTATGAAATATTCTGCTAAACATAATCAATATTTGATTAACGATTTATATTTATACCGTTATCTATATTTTCAATCAACTGACTAGCAGTTCAACCAAACAGCCAACACACAGCAAACAACCATCATTTATAGATTCTAAAATATCTTGTAAAAATATAAATTGAGCAGAGTTAGTGAGATTACTCACATTGGAAGGTTATCGTTAAATAACGATAATTGGTCATTGATTTGATTCAGGCATTTAATTTCACCATAAATCCAAATGAGCTCGAATTCATTCCCGGTCAGTTCCATGGTGTAGCCACCATCCATACGGTCCCAACGGATCCAACCGCGTCTAATTCTGATCACGTATGCGAGAGATATTCATTTTACAAGTTTATACATTATTTAATTAAAATTAAAACTAAATTCCTAATTATAGTTGGGCTTACTTTTAAAATAAGGCCCATACCCGAATACCACCAGTCCACCCGCGTTGGAGACCTTCTCCCCCAAACAAAAAAAAACCGCCGCTCCAGTATTGAAAAGAATGGCCATTACCGATCTTCAGAAAATCCGTTCTACTCCTATACTCCACTAAAAATCAAAATACGACCACCTAAATTCATCTCGTCACTCACTCTTCCTCTCGACACCAAATTCATGCATCTCGCACTCCCTTTCTCAACGCGACTTCGCGGCCTGGACGAGCTGAAGTATACAGCTTGCGTCGTCTTTTGGTCCCAAACGCCTCCAAATCATGTGCGCGAGATCCACTCGAACTCGCGAATCCAAAACTACAAAGGAATCCATGAATTTCTGCCGCCATTTCAAGCATACGTGAACCCTAGATTTCGCTGTGTAAATCGAGCGAACTGAAATCGTTGTCGCACCATATAAAATTGATATAGAAACGAAGCACTTTCAACTCTAAATCCATATACATATAGCTTGTGAATTTCAGAAATTTATTTTGTTTCCTTTTGACTTTTGAAGTGGCGTTTCCTTTGTTTGGAATAAGAAATTGACGGCGGAAAAATAATTGACCAAAGAGGAAAACTGATTAGGGTTAAAGGGTATGGAATTATTTTTAAGCAGTCGTTGTTTGTATATGTCTTCTAAAAATTCCTATGATCACACATGATATCCAAAAATCACGGAAATTGGCATGCAGCTACAGTTTGACATTACGGTCCCAATGAAACTGGTTTCGTCGAATTCCGACTTCGTATGCTCACACAGCGTATTCTTAACCGTCAAAATAGTGACTGTTTTTCACATTAAAAATCCATAGGGCCACAAAGTGACCCCAAAAATAGCGAAAATTGAAATCTAGCAATAATTTACTATTGCGGATCCAATAAAATTAGTTTTGTCAAGAACAGAGGTCGTTTGCAAAGTTGACTATTTTTAAAGCTCTAAATAATCCATTTAAAAATATAAATATATTTAAAACCATTTAAAACTAATATTTAAAAATAAATATTATCGTATATATTCACAACAGTATATCATACTGCTACACTTAGATTTATAACTCGATATTTCAAATCCAGTGTTACATTGATATTCGATTTATATTTAAAAATCCATTTTAAAATATAAATAAATCAATATAAATTATAAAGGAATTCCATAGTGACTTTTCTAAATTTTGATTCGGACACAAATAAAAATCTACACGACGAAATCCCGATTTTTCTCTTCCACTAGAAAAATATACTTCACCAGCTCCTAGCATTTCTTGTTTCACAGAAATCCGACTTAAAACGAATCATGTATATTCAGTTGAAGTTCAAATCGCCAAATAGCGAACTGCAGCGCCATTTCGAGCTCGATTTTAATTATAATATAATTATACGTTCAACTGTCATTAAAATAATATATTTGTTATTCTAATTCAATTCTAAACTAAATTAAATATCACCGATGATCCAGTTCACATTATATTGTGAATTCCACTATTTCTGACTATTTCAAAAATTAAATATATTATTATATTATTTATTCTAATTAAATATTCAATATTATTTAATTTTGGTCATTTTAAATAACCAAACCATTATTTAAATAATTAAATAAATTATTTATATTGCTGAAAAATGCGGGCCGTTACACATTGCATGACCACCAACAGTCTAAGGAAAGTCTTAAGCGACATAGGTGTCCTACCATAATATCAATTAAGTAGTAACGTTTGCAATACTACTTCTCATATTGCAATTGAGACTATAGACTTTAAGAACATTGATGTATTAGGATGGGGTCTTAAGGGGCTAGGGTTCGCCTCATGGTTATAAGAGACCATAAGAATACACCCTTAATAGGGTCATAAGTGATTGAGAACGTCCACCTCGTTGGGTCTTTATCATGAAAACACTAATGAGCGATTAACTTGGATATCTACCTCATTGATTAAATACTTTGTGTTTGTGTGAATCTTGTGTGCTACATAGACATACCTTGACATATGTAGCCTGTTAAAATACAGGGTATGGACATTAAGTAACACCATGTTTCAGTTAAACAGAACTTTATGCTCTGACCTCTCTCCTTAACATATCCAACAGGTCAGTAAATGGGGTAAAGTCATGGATGAAGTTATGATGGGAGCTGAAGACGAAGTCATTATGCTATTATTAGTAGTTATTGCTTTACTTCTCTTAGAAACTTGTGAGAATGAATTATTTGATGTACCCATTGAGCAAATGTAACTTTGACTGTCGTATTTCTGTGATTTTTTTAAAATAAGTGGTGACTCTTATTTCAGTATTATATTTTCTCTTTCCGTTGTGTAAGATTTCCATTCGAAGTATCTGTGTATATATTGTTTGTGCAAATGTAATCCTTATAGGAACCAACGCCCCATTTAGAATTGTACTAAGTTTCGATGGGCCTTTTCCGGGTCGAAATTTAGGCACATTCCGTGTGGGTTGTTACATTTGGTATAAGAGCATAGGTTACCCGATTATAAGGGAATTATACGTATTAGAGGCATATTTGTAATTTGAAAAAGGGTTTTCAACTATATATATAATATATACTTACCTCAATAAGCATACGCATTTATACTAGGTATCTTTATGGTTTTCTTTCTTTTTCTATATAATACTATCTCAGGAGTATCCACTAAAGGATTCTTCCTTTTCTTTTCAGATAGTAGAGTGGATGAAAATCCTACTAAGCAGGGTAACCAGGCAAGACCATGATACTTGCTAGAGTGGTTCCAATAGTACCTCTGTACTGTGGAACAAGTCCCTATTGCTAATCCTGCCCCAGCGGCTCCTGCAGCTCCTGTCGCTGAGGTAGACTTTGAATTTTCTTGCTTTTGTAAGACTTTCACGAATCTTGGAGGAAAATCATTTTCTGGAAAGGAAGGCTTTGCTAATGCTCAATCTTGGATTATGGACTGCAAAAGATTTTTTGAAGCTACCGGCTGGCCCGATGAAGTGAAAAGAAGAATAGCGGTCTGGCACTTGAAAGATGAGGCCCTTGAATGGTGGAATTTGATACCTGGAGAGAACGAGTGACATATTTTTACATGGGTCGAATACAAAACCCGTTTCAAATCAAAGTTTTTTCCAAGGGCAAAAATGATTATCCAGCTAGAGATTTATCCACCTTAAGTAAGGAAGCTTGGGCTTGCAAAAGTATGTAGCCAAATTTACCGAATTATGTAAGCTTGGGAGAGGTTTGGTAAACACCCCCATGAACATAGCCTTGAGATTTGTAATATGGTTGAACTCTCCATTGAAGGAAACTCTTTTAGCCCAAGTAACATTTGGGGCAACTTTTGAAACCCTACTAGAGATGGCTATCCTCCGCATGGCTGAAGGTTCCAAGGAGGACAAAGAAGGTGAGAAGGGAGAAGGAAGTTCCAAAAAAATAAGAAAAAGGAATGGTGTAAAAACAAGAAGAAAGGAAACAAATTCAAAAAGGAAGCAAAGATTTGTACGAGGTGCAACCGCAAGAGCCATGAGGCCAAAGATTATAGGACATTGTTGGCGAAGAAGGAATTCAATGGAAAATGTTTTAACTTCCATGAAGAAGGACACTGTAACACCCGATATCTGTTAAGGTCACTCACAAAGGGAATGCCTTAACTTCAATGGAGCATTATGGGTACTGGAACAGAAATATCAGAAGACAGACATATATAAAACAGCGGAAGGTAAAATAGAAGTACTTCAAATCATTTATTAAATATAATTGTTTACAATAAAAGCCCATCAACCTCCAATACCCAATTACATAGCTAAAATATCTGTCTTGCTCAAAAACAAAGAAGCATAAAAATAAATTGTAGTATTCCCCAATAAATCAAAGCAAGCCATAGCCAAGAGAGATCCAAGCCGTACATGAAAGAGCCTGGGAGCTTGGCAATATCTGAACTAAGCAGTACTCCCACCCTGAGAACCAGGGGGGAACGAAAGAAAAAGAGGCGAAACAAAACGGGTCAGTCATAAAGACTGAGTAAGTCCTAGTAACTTTCAGCAAAAAAAAACAGGTAAAGATAACATGGCATGAATAAACTGAAAGTAAACATAAGCATGAGGACAAGATAAGCTACAGGCACGATAACTAAGAATAATATCATATGATTTTTGTCAAGTATAACATCGCAAGATTCCCATTCAAGAAAAACTAAGTATAATTTCGCAAGATTTCTATCAAGCATCGTAAGATTTCTTTGCTTTACCAAAATATTTGTATGATATCTATTTGCTCTGCACCACCCGTACTAGTATCCCAACCCGTGTCATGTGTTGACTATAAAATGATCCCTAGCCCAATGTCATGAAATGACCCATTACTTGGTCCCACGAAACGATCTATTAATCGATCAGCTCCCTACAAGTCCTAGCTCGTTCATGTGTCATACGGCCCTATCACGAATGTAGTCACCTGTGCTAGGTCCACCATAAGGTGTATCAAGCCATATGGTGCCAACCACCGACACGAATCAAGCATGCACAGGTAAACCTACTGATGCCCAATGCCTGCTTTTTCAACTCTGGACCACTTGCAGACCATAGCCCGCCTGAACCTACACTGGCGCACCAACACAGCCGTCGTTCTGGTCGCTTATAATCATCCCAGTAATTGTGCCCTACCCTGCCTAGTTCCAGGGTACCCTGATACATCTAGTGGGTTACTGCTGAAATGGACCGCGTAACTAGGGTTTTCGTCCAATAGGTTAAGTGTTGTCATTTAAATTCGAGACTTAACCCCTTATCAGTCTAGCATGTCAAATTGTCTAAGCGTTGTCTTTTAAGTTCGTGACTTAGCCCTACAATTCACGTGTCAAGTTGGCTAGGTGTTGTCGTTCAAGTTCATGACCTAACCCTACCAATCATGTTTCAAGTTGGTTAAGTGTTGTCTTTCATGTTCATGACTTAACCCTATCATGTGGCATCAATTCATTAATGCACCGCAACCTCTCACATCAGACCTGTTGTTGTGGTCACTGAATATGCCGGGCGGTTCCGGGCAGATTTACACCACAACTCAGTCTGACCTCGGGTTTCAAGCGCGATATGACCAACTACCCACATTGGATCCTATTGTTTGCAGTCACTGGATTTGCTGGGCGGTTCCGGGTAGAATTACACTGCAAACTCAACCCAACCTCGAGTTGGCCATTTTCAAGTTCATTCTAGTGTCATGTCCATGTTCAAATTTCATATCAAGTTCGTGTCAAGTTTCAAGGCAAGTTTCATGTCCACATCCAGATTCAAGTTATAACAATGTTCATGTTTCAAGTTTTGCCTATTATCAAGTTCATAATTCAGGTTCGTAACCAATTCTTGTTTTGCCTAATCTACCCAAATCGTATTCCCATCGCACGTAAACGTGAATTGATCCATACTACAAATAAATCCAAATCTCAAAATAAAGGGAATAACATCAAAACTATGATAGGCAAAAGGGGCAAGCATAAAGCGACAAAAAGGGTTATAAGACTTAGCATGATATAATTTGAGATAATTGGTTACAACATCACTGTCATATAGGATTTCAAATCTAGCAGGATAAGACGATAGTCACGATAAAAGTTGACTTAAAAGAATAGGCATGCAAAAGCAAGCCAAATACAAGGATAATGGATCCAATGGTTTTGGTGTACATAATAGCGAATAAACTAAGCAAGTCACACCCTAGGTATGTGATCCAACAAACAGCAAATTCGGTGTACAACATGGGTTTCAACTATGGGCATGAACAATCAACTACAATAGTCTTAGGTAATTAACCCCAATAGTCATAGTCATGGTCATAGGTAGAAATCTCATAATTAAGAACCATAAGCGATTAATCACAATAGTCATGGTTAATTATCCAAAATAGTTCTAGGCAATAGTCGTAAGCAATTAACGGTAATAGTTTCAAAGTCATGGTCACAGATAATAGCCTTATGTTCATAATCCTAGGTAATAATTCTCGTAGTCAAGAGTCATAGGTGATTAGCCACAATTGTCCTTGTCATAGTCTTAGGCAACAGTCTTACGTTCACCGTCATAGGCATGGGCATAGTCTTATGTTCACAGTCATAGGCATAGGCATAGTCTTATGTTCACAGTCATAGGCATAGGCATAGTCTTATGTTCACCGTCATAGTCATAGGCATAGTCTTATTAGTCATAGGCAGTCTTATGTCATTAACCATAGTTTCAACGTCGTAGGCAATATTCCTAATAATCAAGATCCAAGAAGAAACCAAGAATAGATATGAATCATACATAAATCACTTCCAGATTATACCATGCACATATTAGATTTATAGTTTTTATCTAAAAGTAGCTGGAACTTACAGATCGTGGTCTAAGAAACTGAGATGCAGAAGTCGAATCTATAAACTAGTCGTCGAATTATTGAATTGTTGAATTGTTGAATCTTGATTGTAGAAGAAAATCCCCAATTCCTAGTCGTAGTCTTCAAGAAATAATCTTTACGTTTTTAATTTACTTTAATTTAGAGGAAGAAGAAGAAGCCATGTCCATCAAGAATTTAAGCATCATAAGGATAGAGAAGAATGGTGTAAAGAAAATGAGGCTAGGAGGCTGTTTATATAGGATTAGGCAGACGAATCTGGACAGAAAACGAGGTCAAATACATCAGAATGCATCAGGTTCAGAAAATGGGTTCGGGAGGCAGGTCGACACTATGGTCGACCCCCAGGTCGACCTGGTCCATGGGCGGGAATTTTCCCGCCCAGTCTGTTCTTGGGTTTGAATTCGAATTTCGAGCTGTTTTTGATTCTGAAACTTCGGAGGGTCATATCTCCCTCATACGGACTCCGATTCTCGCAAACTCGGACTCGTTTCCAAGCAAAATTTCGAGACGAACACAATGGCGCAACCCGTTTCCCTTGATTCTTATTTTAAAATTTAATTCTGTCTTGATTTATGGTTTTATCATGTTATAAAAATTCGGATTGTTACATTCTCCCCTCCTTAAAGGATTTCGTCCCCGAAATTTTCAAGTTAAGAAGAATGTGTCCTACCATCCAATCATCCATCTACTCAATCATCAATCACGGGCATCCATTGTCCTTAAAAGATTTATAATGCTATATGAATATATGTAGAAAGTATATTTATATGTTCCTTATCTAATGCAAATGATCAGGCCTGATTGATCTTCTTAATGCAAAATATGTTTAGTTTCATGAGTCCAACATGTATGCAAATAGTCCTAGTCACACTAACACTATATGTGTGCACAAACATCCATCCATATGCAACATCCACATGATGACATATTCAAATTCATCCATAAACAAGTATAAACACTCATGCATATGCAATATGAAAGGTGACGGAGCCGATCTAGTGTCTAATGTGCGTGTATATGCATCCACAAGCAACCACTAGCAACCGCTTGCAACCACTTGCAACCATCAATCATAACATGTCTCAAACACATGTTTACACCCAATTGTTCCTACCTAAAGATATAGTTGAACGATAGAAGCAAGTAAAAACTTTGTGCCCATTAGGTAGTGTCAAAACTGGAAATCTATGTCACATATATACTGATTAGGAGAAGAACTCCCTAAGCACCAGCCCGAAGACCGAAATCAACATCAGGCTGACGCCCAAAGAATTACTCAACCCAATGGACACCCTCAAGCCCCAACATGTATTACTAATAGATGATCCCTATGGGGTTTTGCAATAGAAATAGGATTGAGAATAGGACCGAGAGGTTATACTTAAAAGATAACATACAAGTAAGCTCTACAGGAAAAGAGGGATCAAGGATATACTCTTAAAAAGAGATATGATGCGCATGTCTAGTCTTCAATCTTCTAAGTCGCATTTCCTTGAGCTTAACTCCATTGTGCTTTGACCGTCTTTAGCTTCACAATTTCGTAGCTTCTTAATTCCTATTTCCAAAATATGAGTTGGAACTCATTTCACTGCCGCCTCTCGTTCCACTTTCACTTATTCTTTTTCTAGTATACTCAGCTTAAACATAACTGCGTACTCATGGTTTCATGCAAGCTCTCCAAAATTCACTAGTGAATCCCGGATCTCAATCACTTACTAGAAGGTATTCCACATAAATGAATTATCTCTTGAAAATAAACAAATGCAAACCATGTTGCCAAGTATACTTACTAAGTTGATTTTCTATAACTCATGCATAAGCGAAATGAACCATCCGCCTTAGTGGCGAACACTACTCGAGCGGATTGATAAATGTATCAAGAGATTCTAGGTAACTAAGCATGGCAGAACCCTAAGGGTTACACTAGACTTCGAGGGTATTACCGAGGCAAGTCAAGAGTCTAACTACCCTCTTTTCATACTCGAGAATGGTATCATTTCTGGATAACCACTCCATCCCTAGAAACAACCCATAGCCCAAAAACATAAGCATTACTTTTAAATTCAACACTTAGCATAGACATTCTCAAATCCAAACAAGTCATGAATAAATGAGCCGATTCCCCAACAGGATTTGAGACAAAAATGGGACCCTCTACTACGCTAGTACTAAGGTGCAAAGACTCAACTATCGAAGCAGAATTAAAAAGGATGCGATGTACAAAAACAAAGTTCCCATGGTATGATAGAAAATAAAAGCTAAACTTTTAACAGAAATGTTACCACCTCTCTAGGGTATGCTAGTAGTGAGAGCATACAATTGCCCTCTCGACGATCTTGTTCTTTGCCCTTGTCCTTGTCCTATAATACTTAACTACATGTCCCTTTTTACCATACTAAAGATACTCTCTCTCGTCATGGGTATTATTATTCTCTCACTTTGGCCTCTTTCCTTTCACCTTTTCCTCCTTCGTGGATTAAGCCATATCAACAAGTTTCTCATCCTTAGGCTTGTGTTCTTTATTCTTGTTCTTACTATCCTCGTATAGCTTGTTGACAAGTTTCTCGAAAGCTACCTCCATCGCACGGCAACCCTGCAAAGCTTGAAATAAGATTAGTCGCAAGTAAAACTACTGTGGCTACAGATGGAGGATGGGCACTCCTTTGCCCTCCGACATACGCCTACAAAACTATGGTGAAGAGAGAAAGAAGAGATTCAAAGAGAGAATCAAAAGATATTGCATATGGCTTTGGGGAATATGCCTTTCGTAAAACAAAACTTTTCTTAGAAAGATGCTTCTTTGTAAACGTTTTGAAAATAATTTCAGAAGGTTTTTAAAAGCTTTTGCCCAGTCTTGTAACCTTCTGCTCTGATACCAAATGTAACACCCCACATCTGTTAAGGTCACTCACAAAGGGAATGCCTTAACTTCAATGGAGCATTATGGGTACTGGAAGAGAAGTATCAGAAGACAGACATATATAAAACAGCGGAAGGTAGAGTAGAAGTACTTCAAATCATTTATTAAATATAATTGTTTACAATAAAAGCCCATCAACCTCCAATACCCAATTACATAGCTAAAATATCTGTCTTGCTCAAAAACAAAGAAGCATAAAAATAAATTGTAGTATTCCCCAATAAAGCAAAGCAAGCCATAGCCAAGAGAGATCCAAGCCGTACATGAAAGAGCCTGGGAGCTTGGCAATATCTGAACTAAGCAGTACTCCCACCCTGAGAACCTGAGGGGGGGGGAAACGGAAGAGAAAGAGGCGAAATAAAACGGGTCAGTCATAAAGACTGAGTAAGTCCTAGTGACTTTCAGCAAAAAAAAATAGGTAAAGATAACATGGCATGAATAAACTGAAAGTAAACATAAGCATGAGGACAAGATAAGCTACAGGCACGATAACTAAGAATAATATCATATGATTTTTGTCAAGTATAACATCGCAAGGTTCCCATTCAAGATAAACTAAGTTTAATTTCGCAAGATTTCTATCAAGCATCGTAAGATTTCTCTGCTTTACCAAAATATTTCTATGATATCTATTTGCTCTGCACCACCCGTACTAGTATCCCAACCCGTGTCATGTGTTGACTATATAATGATCCCTAGCCCAATGTCATGAAATGACCCATTACTTGGTCCCACGAAACGATCTATTAATCGATCAGCTCCCTACAAGTCCTAGCTCGTTCATGTATCTGTGTCATACGGCCCTATCACGAATGTAGTCACCTGTGCTAGGTCCACCATAAGGTGTATCAAGCCCTACGGTGCCAACCACCGACACGAATCAAGCATGCACAGGTAAACCTACTGATGCCCAGTGCCTGCTTTTTCAACTCCGGACCACGTGCACGACCATAGCCCGCCTGAACCTACACTGGCGCACCAACACAGTTGTCGTTCTGGTCGCTTATAATTAGCCCAATAATTGTGCCCCACCCTGCCTAGTTCCAGGGTGCCGTGATACATCTAGTGGGTTACTGCTGAAATGGACCGCGTAACTAGGATTTCCGTCCAATAGGTTAAGTGTTGTCATTTAAATTCGAGACTTAACCCCGTATCAGTCTAGCATGTCAAATTGTCTAAGCGTTGTCTTTTAAGTTCGTGACTTAGCCCTACAATTCACATGTCAAGTTGGTTAGGTGTTGTCGTTCAAGTTCATGACCTAACCCTACCAATCATGTTTCAAGTTGGTTAAGTGTTGTCTTTCATGTTCATGACTTAACCCTATCATGTAGCATCAATTCATTAATGCACCCCAACCTCTCACATCAGACCTGTTGTTGTGGTCACTGGATATGCCGGGCGGTTCCAGGCAGATTTACACCACAACTCAGTCTGACCTCGGGTTTCAAGCGCGATATGACCAACTACCCACATTGGATCCTATTGTTTGCAGTCACTGGATTTGTCGGGCGGTTCCGGGTAGAATTACACTGCAAACTCAACCCAACCTCGAGTTGGCCATTTTCAAGTTCATTCTAGTGTCATGTCCATGTTCAAATTTCATATCAAGTTAGTGTCAAATTTCAAGGCAAGTTTCATGTCCACATCCAGATTCAAGTTATAACAATGTTCATGTTTCAAGTTTTGCCTATTATCAAGTTCATAATTCAGGTTCGTAACCAATTCATGTTTTGCCTAATCTACCCAAATCGTATTCCTATAGCACGTAAACGTGAATCGATCCACACTACAAATAAATCCAAATCTCAAAATAAAGGGAATAACATCAAAACTATGATAGGCAAAAGGGGCAAGCATAAAGCGAAAAAGGGTTACAAGATTTAGCATGATATAACTTGAGATAATTGGTTACAATATCACTGTCATATAGGATTTCAAACCTAGCAGGATAAGACGATAGTCACGATAAAAGTTGACATAAAAGAATAGGCATGCAAAAGCAAGCCAAATACAAGGAAAATGAATCCAACGGTTTTGGTGTACATAATAGCGAATAAACTAAGCAAGTCACACCCTAGGTATGCGATCCAACAAATAGAAAATTCGGTGTACAACATGGGTTTCAACTATGGGCATGAACAATCAACTACAATAGTCTTAGGTAATTAACCCCAATAGTCATAGTCATGGTCATAGGTAGAAATCTCATAATTAAGAACCATAAGCGATTAATCACAATAGTCATGGTTAATTATCCAAAATAGTTCTAGGCAATAGTCATAGGCAATTAACGGTAATAGTTTCAAAGTCATGGTCACAGATAATAGCCTTATATTCATAATCATAGGTAATAATTCTCATAGTCAACAGTCATAGGTGATTAGCCACAATTGTCCTTGTCATAGTCATAGGCAACAATCTTACGTTCACCGTCATTGGCATAGGAATAGTCTTATGTTCACAGTCATAGGCATAGGCATAGTCTTATGTTCACAGTCATAGGCATAGGCATAGTCTTATGTTCACCGTCATAGTCATAGGCATAGTCTTATTAGTTAAAGGCAGTCTTATGTCATTAACCATAGTTTCAATGTCATAAGCAATATTCCCAATAGTCAAGATCCAAGAAGAAACCAAGAATAGATATGAATCATACATAAATCACTTCCAGATCATACCATGCACATATTAGATTTATAGTTTTTATCTAAAAGTAACTGGAACTTACAGATCGTGGTCTAAGAAATTGAGATGCAGAAGTCGAATATATAAACTAGTCGTCGAATTGTTGAATCGTTGAATCTTGATTGTAGAAGCAAATCCCCAATTCCTAGCCGTAGTCTTCAAGAAATAATCTTTACGTTTTTAATTTAATTTAATTTAGAGGAAGAAGAAGAAGCCATGTCCATCAAGAATTTAAGCAGCATAAGGTTAGAGAAGAATGGTGTAAAGAAAATGAGGCTAGGAGGCTGTTTATATAGGATTAGGCAGACGAATCTGGAAAGAAAACGAGGTCAAATACATCAGAATGCATCAGGTTCAGAAAATGGGTTCGGGAGGCAGGTTCGAATTTCGAATTTGAATTTCGAGCTGTTTTTGATTCTGAAAATTCCTGAAACTTCGGAGGGTCATATCTCCCTCATAAGGACTCCGATTCTCGCAAACTCGGACTCGTTTCCAAGCAGAATTTCGAGATGAACGCAATGGCACAACCCGTTTCCCATGATTCTTATTTTAAAATTTAATTCTGCCTTGATTTATGGTTTTATCATGTTATAAAAATTCGGGTTGTTACAGACACATGTCTAGGGACTCCCCAAAGCCCGAAGATATCAAAAGTGGGCAGAACTATGTAATAGAGGTTGCACCAATCCAAAACCGACCCCAAAAGACCAAGGACAACTCGCATTTGAAGGTATAACTTCTATTTTAGGAAATTCTGCATACACTTTGTTCGAATCCAGAGCGATTCATTCTTTTATCTCTAAGAGACTAATTAATCTATTGAACCTTCCCATATATATCTTTGATACTCCGATAAAGGCGGTCAACCCTATCGTAGGATCTAAGTATCTTGAATTGTTTTGCAAAGACCTAGTATTGGAGATCGACAACGTTGATTTCCATTACGAAGTGTATGCATTGGATTTTATGGGTTATGACCATATCCTAGGTATGGACTGGCTATTGTTTTTTGGGGACGTCTTAGATTGCGATAAGAGGATTGCTCGTCTTAGGAGCCGAGGAGGATGTAGTTTGAGTATTCTTTGTAATGATAAGAACAAGGATAAAGCCTTATTACATTCCTTATCTTCTAGTTCTGAAGGACCATCTTAGGTCCCTATAGTTTGTGAGTTCTTGGATGTTTTTGAGGAAGTCACGGGCTTCCTCCCCGCAGAGAAATCTCTTTTGGCATTGACCTAGATTAGGACGCTAGACCTGTAGCACTACCCTTGAGGTATATGGCGCCTAAGGAAAGAAGGGAGTTAGATAATTAGTTTTTAGAGTTATTACAAAAAGGTTTCATTTGTCGAAGTACCTCGGAATGGGCTGCATCTTTTGTATTTGTCACTAAAGCAAACAGATCTTTAAAACTTTGTGTGGAAAATATGGAACTTAATAAATTGACCAAAAAGAATAGTACCCTTTACCAAGAATCGATGACCTTTTTGACCACTTGGAAGGAGACCGAGTATTTTTCCAACTAGGCCTTGCTACTGAATTTCACCGGTTAAGAATTGCGGAGGACAGCAAGGACAAAACTACGTTTAAGATGCCAAACGGATTGTTCCAATGGGAAGTTATGCCCTTTGGACTAACGAATGCATCTACCTTATTTGTTGACTTCATGAATAGAGTGTTTAGAGGCATTCCAAATAAAATTATGGTAGTCTTCATAGATGATATTCTTATATTTTCAAAATATCTTGAAGAGCATGAAAGTCACTTCAAACAAGTGTTTGGGATATTAAGAAAGAACCAATTGAAAGCAAAATTCTCGAAGTGCCATTTCTAAAGGGAAGAAGTACGGTTTTTAGGACATATTGTGTCAAGTGAAGGCTTAGCCATAGATCCCACAAAGATTGAGGCAATCAAGGAATGGAGAATACCTAGAAATGCTACGGAATAAGAAGCTTCCTTGGATTGGCTGGATATTATAGGAAATTCATTAAAGACTTTACAAAGATTGCTACTCCTTTAACGTAATTAACAAAGAAAAATTTGGTGTTCTCTTAGAGTAATAAATGTGATATAGCCTTTAAGAAATTAAAGGAATTATTAACTAGCGCGCCAGTCCTAATTATTCCCGATGGTTCAGAATTGTTTGCAATATACACCAATGCATGTGGGAACGGTTTTGGAGCGGTCCTTATGCATGAAGGAAGAGTAGTTGTTTGCGCTAGTAGACACCTCAAGGATCCAGAGAAGAGAAACCCAGTTCATGACCTTGAGTTAGCTGTAGTAGTGTTCACCCTTAAAATGTGGAGGCATTGTCTTTTAGGGGAGAAATTTGAACTCTTTACTGACCATAAATTCCTAAAGTATTTATTTTCTCAACGTGAGTTAAACTTGAGACAACAACGATGGATGGAATATATCGCCTCATTTGATTTCATGATCCAGTATACCCTGGGATAGGTAAATGTTGTCGCAGATGGTTTAAGTAGGAAACATACAACATTGCATGCAATGACAGAATGTAAGCAATTAGAGTTTCTCTTTAACTTTAATTTGCAACCCTCACCAACCACTTCTAATGGTTTTCTTAGGGTTATGATAATTAGACCTACCCTAAGAGAAAGGATCCAAAGTGCACAAGACTTTGATGAGGAATTAAGAAACATAAAGGCGAAAGTAGGAAGGAAAGAAACCTTTCCCCATTCAGTTAGATATTCGATCGGCGACGGTGGAAGTTTACTTTAGGATGGATGACTTTACATCCCTAAGGATGAAGGGCTGAGGAAAAAAATTCTAGAGGAATGCCATAGGTAAAAAATGACCATACACCCCGGTGGTGATAAAATGTACAAAGATATGAAGAGGAATCTCCATTGGGAAGGATTAAAGAGATATATAGCCGAGCTCATGGCCAAATGCTTGACGTGCCAAAAAGTCAAATCAGAGCAAGGATGCCCGGAGGATTACTATTACCTTTAGAGATCCCTATATGGAAGTGGGAACATATTTCCATAGACTTTGTGGATGGACTTCCTAGAAGCCAAAAGGGTAATGATGCCATTTGGATTGTGGTGGATCATTTAACCAAAAGCGCCCATTTTATAGAAGACAAGGACTGCAGCCTCTATAGCCCAAGTACATGTCAAAGAAATAGTCAGACTACATGGTATCCCATCGAGCATCGTGAGTGATAAAGACCCCTTGTTCACAAGTGAATTTTGGAGAAGCCTACAAACAGCATTGGGAACGACTCTAAAATCTAAGCATAATCTATCAACCACAGACCGACGGATAAACAGAAAGAGTAAATAGAATCTTGGAAGACTTGCTTATAGCTTGCATCATCGACTTTGGAGGAGTTTAGGAGCAGCACCTACCACTCGTAGAGTTCACGTATAGTAATAGTTTTCAAACGACGATTTGTTTGTCCCCTTTTGAAGTGCTTTATGGGAGGCCATTTAAATCATCAACTTTTTAGTGGGAAACTACAGACAAGGTTATACTCGAACCAGACTCCGTCCGTGATTCCACAGAGAAAATATCCTTGATTAGGCAGGGAATGAAGGCAGCCAAGATCGTCAGAAATCGTATGCCGATAAGCGAAGGAGGGAACTTGAGTTTAATGTTGGAGACTTGGTATTCGTAAATGTATCCCTTCTCAAGAAGACTATTTGGTTCGGGAAGACTGGAAGTTGGCTCCCATATTTATTAGGCCTTTTCATGCCATCGAGAAGATAGGATCTTTGGCTTATCGAGTGGATCTCTTAGAACGTCTATCGGGAATCCATAATGTTTTTCATGTATCTCATCTAAGGAAATATCATTATGATTCTGCTATCAAATTCGGGCTTGATGAAATTAGGGACATAGAACAACTCAAGTTGGAGTCTAGGGTTCCCCATTCCATTGCAAGAATTGTATAGCACGGAATCAAGAGACTTCGCAACAAAACCGTTCGACTTGTCCGAGTACAATAGGGAAATGATCCTGCAGAAAGCACATGGAAGACCCGAGGATAAGATGAAACACACCCACCCAGAGCTTTTCTTGGGTAACTTCCCCCCAAAGTTTATGTTTATGGATGCCTCATGATTGCTAGATTAGGTTTTAGGAAATGGATGTAACACCATTGCACAAGCTCACTCATATAGAAATTTATGCATACTTAGGTTCTTTGCATACATATGGCCTCACTTATTACACCTACACGATAGGATTGAGCTCACTTTAATGGGTCTGCTGTTCATAATCACTGGGAGTCATGGATGTTTGTGGATGAATTAAAATAACATGGATGTACAACATGGATGTTTCGAGTGAGTTGTATTTTCCTCCCATTAAATGGATTTTGGGATGAAATTTATTTTAGGGGGGAGAATATAACACCCCATGAATGCATAAGCATTAATAACAAATAAATAATTAAAAATAAGCAATTAAATAGTAAGGTTGGAAAATGAGATTTTTTAGCTTTAGGAATTTGGCTATGAAATTCTTTTATTTGGATTCGTGGTGAAATTCTGAATCGTTTTCATATATAATATGCTGAAAACGGTCAATGTATGAAGAAGTTATGAACAAATGAATTTGGAAAGTAAAACGCAGTACATATATGTATATATATATAATTAAATAGGTAATATACATATATGTCCAAGATAAATTCAAAATAAAGAGGGATAATTTGAAATTTGAAATAAGGATAAGGTCATGGGGATAAAGGATATTGTATATAAGGAGTAAGATTAAGAAATTTAAGTAACGTATTAATTAAATTAACACCTCACCGCCATGGCGTTTGTTGGGCGTTTCAGCCCCTAAGAGGTCGACCTCCCCCTAGTAGGGGTGTCGACCGCCGGTCGACCACCTGGCGGTTGAACAACCCAATAAATCTATGTGGTTAGGGTTTTCTAAAGGGAATATATATAAATAAAAGGCCTGGATTAAATCAAAGTAATTCAACGGTCTACGCTCACATGGGCAACTTTATATAGCCCCTCTTATCACACATTAGAACCCTAACCATTCTCTTATGCCTACCTCCATGCTGCCACTCTGCCATTACTAAATTCCGAAAAATAAATGTTAAGGATTTCTTCTATTTCTCCAACCTTTATTCTTATCTCCTTTCTATTCTAATTCATATAGGTTTTTGGAATGAACTCAAGAATTTGGTGTATATATATGATTCTAAAACATGTTTCTTTTATACACACACACACACACACATATATATATATATATATATATATATTATAGGAAGATTATTGGAGCACGTTTGCCGTAAATATTAAGCACATATCTAGATCAACTAAATAAATCGTATCTATTCTTCCGAGATCTGTGAGTGGAATATCGTTTACTTAGGCATATTCATATTTTTATTAGATTATCATGTTGATAGATAGACCTATGAGGATTCAGAAATTGATAACATCAATACCAAGATCCCCAAATCTGCTATTTTATATTTGTGTATGAATTGTCATGATTATTTGGGTTTTGTGGATTTTTGATTTTAATATTGAGTTAAAGATGAAAAAGAGGTGTTGTTACTATTGTTTCTACTTTGTGAAATTCACCTTTATTAAATATTTGATTGTAACCTAAAAGGGATTAAATTTGGGTATTTCATGATTTGATTAGTTTTGGGTTTTATTTTGAATTCAAACGTATCTATACTTGAAATATGTCAAATGTAAACGTTTTTATGTGCATAACACCAAAAAGGGGTGAATTAGATAAAGTGGAAATTATAAACATACATGTATAGGTGTATGTAATACTCTATTTTTAATCCAGTATTGAAATCATTCCGACAAGCCTAGGACGCAAGTTGAAATTTGTATGTATGTATGTATGTTTTCCATTCACTGCTATTTGTTATATTGTTATTATGCCATCATGCCTAATTGTAGCAGTAAAAGTATGGAGAAACTAACTTGTATACTTTGAATTAGACAAATTGACAATTACCATCCCGTTAGAACGTTTTCTCGTTTATACGAATATTTACGTTATTTAGGTGTTATAATTATCTTTACGTATATAAACGTAATAAACGTAATTAATGTTTTATTTGCGTAACAAATGCAATTAGGATAGAATTCAAAATCGAATTGTCCCCATATAAGTAGATATATATTGATTGCTTGTGTTTGTATAAAATGGTTTTATATATAAATAATAACACACAGACACGAGGTTAGTTGCCATTTGTGGTATAAGTCTGCCCGGAACCGACCAACAAATCCAGCACCCACAAGTAGGCCCAACTAATGTGAGAGGTCTGGGTGTCATGAACCATTCAAACTTAGTACAATAGACACAAGGTTAAACCAACTTGTAGTAGAAGTTTGCCCGGAACCGACCGACATATCCAGCATCTACAAGTATACGATTTAATGTGCGGGGTCTAGTGTGTGTATATATAAACTATACATATAAGTCTGTCGTGTGTGAATAGGCAGGTTTACTACACCTTGAGAAGGTCTTAAGTGGCTGACTCTCTTCTTATCTAATTTGGGTCTTAAGTGGTTAGGACTAGGATCCCTCCTAAGGTTTATTCCTTGGAGAGGAACCAAAGTCATGGGACCCTCCCTTATTAGATTCGAAGTAAGTATTTGGGTCCTCCTTCTCTAAAAGTGGTTAGGCATAAACGGTAACGGAGTAAGTTAGTTCATGGGGATGTCCACTTCCTCTAGAAGCTTGTAAGGGATCATCTAGGACAAGATTGGTATATGAAAGATATGTGGCCATTGCATGCTCACCAACTGTCTAAGGGAAGTCTTAACCAACATAAGTGTCCTACCATAATATCAATTAAGTAGTAACGTTAGCAATACTACTTCTCATATTGCGATTGAGGGTATAGACTTTAAGAACATTGACGTATTAGGACGGGATATTTAGGGGATAGGGTCTGCCTCAGGGTTATAGGAGATCATAAGAAAACACCCTTAATACGGCCATAAGTGACCGAGAATGTCCACCTCGTTGGGTCTTTACCCTAAAAACACTAGTGAGCGATTGACTTGGATATCTACCTCATTGGTTAAATACTTTGTGTTTGTGTGAATCTTGTGTGTTGTATAGACATACCTTGACATACTTGCTAAAAATATAAGTAACACCATATTTCAGTCATACAGAACCTTATGTTCTGACGCCTCTCCTTAACATATCCCACGGGTCAGTAGAAGGGGTAAAGTTATGGAAGAAGTTATGATGGGAAATGAAAACGAAGTCATTATGCTATTATTAGTAGCTATTTCTTTACTTCTTCTGGAAACTTGTGAGAATGAATTATTTAATGTACCCATTGAACAGATGCAAATTTGACTGTTGTATTTCTATGATTTTTTTAAATAAGTGGCACATCTTATTTCAGTATTATATTTTCTCTTTCCATTGTGTGAGATTTCCATTCGAAGTATCTGTGTATGTATTATATGTGCAAATGCAATCCTTACAGGAACGAGCAACCCGTTTAGAATGGTTCTAAGTTTTGATGGGCCTTTCCTGGGTCAAAATTTGGGCATATTCCGGGCGGGTTGTTACATTTGGTATCAGAGCATAGGTTACCCAACTATAAGGGAATTATACCTATGAGAGGCGTATTTGTAATTTGAAAAAGGTTTTTCAACTATATATATATATATATATATATATTTACCCCAATAAGCATATGCATTTATACTAGGCATCTTTATCGTTTTCTTTCTTTGTCAGCTTAAATACCATCTTAGAAGTATCCATCAAAGGATTTTTCCTTTTCTTTTCAGATAGTAGAATGGACGAAAATCCTACTGAGCAGGGTAACCGGGCAAGACCCCGATACTTGCCAAAGTGGTTCAAACAGTATCTCAGTATTGTGGAATAGGTCCCTATTGCTAATCCTGCCCCAACGGCTCCTACCGCTGAGGTATCCTTTGACTTTTGTCGCTTCTGTAAGACTTTCACGAATCTTGGAGGGAAATCATATTTTGGAAAGGAATGCTTTGCTAATGCTCGATCTTGGATTATGGACTACAAAAGAATTTTTGAAGCTACTGGCTGGCCTGATGAAGTGAAAAGAATAATAGCATCCTAACACTTGAAAGATGAGGCCCTTGAATGGTGGAATTTAACATCTGAAGAGAACGGGGTACGGATTTTTACATGGGCCGAATTCAAAACCCGTTTAAAAGCAAAGTTTTTGCCAAGGGCAGAAATGAATATACAACTAGAGAAATTCATCCACCTCAAGCAAGGAAACTTGATCTTGCAAGAGTATGTAGCCAAATTTACCGAATTATGTAAGTTTGGGAGAGGTTTGGTAGACACCCCCATGAACATAGCCTTGAGATTTGTAAAAGGGCTTAACTCTCCATTGAAGGAAACTCTATTAGCCTAAGTAACGTTTGGGGCAACTTTTGAAACCATAGTAGAGACGACTATCCTCCGCACGGCTGAAGATTCCAAGGAGGACGAAGAAGGTGAGAAGGAAGTTCCAACAAAAATAAGAAATAGGAATGGTGGAAAAACAAGAAGAAAGGAAACAAATTCAAAAAGGAAGCAAAGACTTGTACGAGGTGCAACCGCAAGGGCTATAAGGCCAAGGATTGTAGGACCTCGTTGGCGAAGAAGAAATTCAAAGGAAAATGTTTCAACTACTATAAGGAAGGACACATGTATAGGGAAAAGCGACTGACACATAGTAATTGCATCCGGAAGAGGCTTCCGCTGATTCAATGACAGAAGGGGTCCCATTTTTCTATAAATAAGACTCTTGCGGTCTCATTTTGGGGGTCGAATTTTCATTTCTCAACCTTGTACTCCTTTCCTCTAGAGTAAACCCTAAATTCTAAATCAATTTGGGGATTTCCTTGGTAAAAACTTATGTATTCCGAATCAATAAGCAATAAAGAGTGGATCAATACTTAGAATGGTTTCTATGAGCTTCTTAGCCATTTCATTTACAGAGTACCTTATGCTTTCTACATGATGAATGTTTCTTACAAAAGTTTAAACCCTTCCTCAAGATCTTTTCCAAACCCCTTCCTACAAGCCATTTAGCTTTCTTTCTTGTGTTGTGCTTAGGGAACCCTTATCCCAAGGTAACTGTTGGTTCTTAAGTCACGTAAGCGTGATACTCACCCCTTGAGGGAAGAGTAACTAATCTTTCGGACTTTAGACCTTGATATCTAGAAAACGGTGAACTAACTCAAGCTTGTAAGAACTAAATAGCCATATTTTCCCCTTAGGTCCACTTCCGTTGACTATCTTCGGTGTTAACGAAAAATATTGTTAATACCAAACATGATGCAACTGGTAATAATGGTGCAATAAACAATAAACAATCACATGCAACCAAATTACATAGGGTTTTCCTATAGCAAACCAATATGCATTCAATTTTGTAATGGCCCGAATTTCCGTACTCTTTGAGTCGACTAATAACACCACACGTCCAACCCAAATTGCACAGAAATACGAATCAGTATTAGAAGGAAGTTAGAGGATGAGAAATAGAAAGAAAGAAATATTAGAATAGAAGAAAATGAAGATCACAAACTCACAACGGAATGAATAAAATATATTAGATAACATAAACTTTGAAATACAATTCAGTAACTTTATATACATACCATCATCAGAGCACAACAGCTATCCCTGGAACAGTTATAAAAACATGTTTCCATATACAACATAGTACACAGCGGAAAATATGATAGTCTATAGCGAACTGATGAAGCCTCCCGCTTCAAGCTCCTTCAAGTGAATCGGTAAAATCCCGACTACTTGACTGCCCATATAAATTTGGGCATCCAAGAGTTTAGGGAAAACAAACAAAATAAACTCTGGGTCAGTCATGGGACTGGTGTGAGTAAACTCCAACCATTTGTTTAACTTTAAAAATCTTTTCGAAATAAATGATAATCATAAGACCGATCTACACATAAACATGGATGGTTTTTATCTTACGATAACTAGAAATATTTTTGATATCAAATCCAGTGATATTATAATAATGTCTACATCAAATAAATAGAATCTAGCGAAACGCTTGCATCTCACACTCCATATATAATATAAAATCGAAAACTACAGGGCACTTATTGGAGATTGGATTCCGACTATGACAAAGTATGGAACCACCTTCCGATAGTGTATCTCTGGAGGGGAATACACGGGGTTCAACAAGAACGTCTTGCAACCCGGCCCACACATGGCTGACCACTCATTTAACTTGAGTGTATCGAGCATATTATTACCAACGGTTGTGATCAGTAACCGCTACCGAAAGCATACAGCAGCGAATAGAATAAGGAGCACACGAAATTTCTCTAGATTAGGTGATAATACCCCTAATGGGAATGACCCACTTGGCCATGCTGCCTGCCCGATTTATGTCATTTCCCGGGTGATGAGGCTTGAGGTCACGATTATCTTCCAAGAACATCTGGCCACCATTTACTTTGAATGCCACCTTGTCAGATCCGTCCATACATGTTGTCCTGGGACTAGACAACCCGAAGGCACTATCCCATCAATCCATCTTGGGTAATTTCTACATAGGATTAACAAAATAGCCCATTCACTTTACTCCGTCTTCAATTATCTTCAGCATAAGTTGATTCATAACGCTTATGCAATACGGAGTGGTTTTCAGATATTAAATCTGATCCCGGTCTCTCCGTATTGGCAACGGAGGTATAAAATAAATCAAACTTTAATAGCCGGTGATTTAACTATCAAAGAAAACATCCACACAACCAACGATCCTATTTCCAAATGGAAATTTTATCGATCAACCATCAAACAACATTGGCCTCTTTTAAAATCAATTCCTTATTATATTATGATTTCCAATTCCCATTTCCCATTTCCCATCTTTTGTATACTTTCAAAGCTCTGCTTTCTCTCTTGATTCTTGGAAAAACATTTCCAATATCCTAATTTCTTTATTCGAGAAAATATCTCTTATTCCAGTTAGAAAACAATTCTAAATATTCAAGAATCCTTATTTTCTATTCCAGAAAATGAACCTTATTAATACCGGAAAATATTTCCATATTCCAGTTGTTAATTCCTCGTTGACTAATTCATTTCATTTTCTATGCATAGAAAATATCTCTTACTTTATTTGGGAAAAACATTTCAAAATCTTTTAAATTAACGCAATGTTATAAAACATCGTTATTACAACTCAAACCATTAATCATTTATTAACCAACCAAATTGCTAACCAATCTTCACTATCGAACCTTAACCATTCCTCCATCAATCATGAAGTCAATCAAGTTAGGGTATTATTACCTCTCAGGCCTTAATTGAACAACATTCTCAACTTTGAAATAATCAAAGCTCACAACTTCAAATAAAATATGACTTACGCGACTTTCAGATTCAATCTAAGAATCCACTTCTTTTACAAAAAACATTGATTATAACGGTAGCGTTATAATCGCTATTTCCCAATATTTGATTCATAAAACATTTATTTTAACGGTAGAGTTAAAATCGCTATTTAGATTTATAAAACATTTATTATAACAACAACATCATAATCGCTGTTTAGATTTACAAAACATTTATTATAACAGTAGCATTATAATCGTTGTTTCCAAATATTTGGTTTATAAATATATAACTTGTATTTATTAATTTCAATAAATAAATTAATAAGTAAATAATTAAATTTGATTCAAATGGAAAGTAAAAATAACTACTTCCCTAAACTCGATATAATCGAATACCAATAAATAACTTTCATTCGAATATTCTATATTCGATTAATATTCCGAACTTCGGAATAAATCTTATCATTTCAGGTTAACTCAATTTCCCTTATGATTATTTCCATTCGCAAAACATTCACTTTCAATCATTATTCATTTTCAAATATCAGTATCTTTCCTTAATAGGAATCTTGACTTGTTTAGTAATTCTAATTTAAATAAATCTTAAACTATTTCAAAACATGGAATTGTATTTCCATAGCTATAAATATTGAAATATTTGCTTCTTAATATATTTCATTTATATTATAATTTATACTAAATAAAATTCAAATATCCTCCCTGAACTAAACCATTATAATAGAATTTGACCTAATCAAAGTATAATTATAAATCCCTTGGATTTAGTTCAATTTGTTTTATATTCCTAAGTTTGGAATAAAATCCAACATTTCCTTTCGAAAACGATTTCCATTTTCCTTATCATTCAAATTTCTATTTGAATTCACATTTCCGACCCAAATTTCTTTTATAGATGCTTTCATTTGCAAAATATCTGCTCTAAACGATTATTCACTTTAATTGTGAATAATATTTCTTTTTACATAATCAAAACCATATTCCATTTATAACTTCTATTTACAATGGTTTATAGAAAATCTCATTATTAATTTCAAACATTTATAATCTTACTTATAATTTCCTCTATAATTTGCTAAGTTTAAATCTTATTTCAGATATTGGTTTCAAAATTGATTTCCATTTTTTCATATAAATACAAATTTGAATTTATATTTCAATCTATCCAATGATAAATAATTCACTTAATTTATACTCTCGTTTACAAACACTTGTTTTCTCCATTAACATGTTTTTAATTTCAACTCTATTCGAATTTACATTTCTATTTTTGGAAATAAATTTCCTTTCTAAAACTTAAATTTCATTTTCTATTTTTGAAAATATTTACAGTATTAAGTACCAAAATTCTAGGGCCAGGGTAAGTCAACACAGCATAATCAATCACAGTATATATCACAGTAAATAACAAACAATAATAAAAATGTTGAGGGATCCAGTTGGATCCCTCCAACCTGTTTCCCTGCATCCACAGATGTTAGTCAACATTAATTTAACATAAATATGAAATATCATAGTAAACAGAACTAATAACCGATCAACGATATAATTGTATCAACCATTTCAACCAGTTTTATCAACCATTCATCCAAACAACCATAACACAGTATAAAATTACTATAAATAAATTTAAAACTCGTTTATATAAAAATATAACGAGGCAGAGTTAGTGAGTTTACTCAACTTGCTCCGTAGTTGACGGTTCCACTGTTCGTTTCCTTTAAATCGAACGAGCGTTTCATTCTACTGCGAAATTCCAATAACCCCATTCTCGGTTACACTAGTTCTACAATGTAGATTTCTTCATTGTGATTCCAACGTGATCGTTTATATCAGAGTCTGGTATGTATAAGATACATACATTACAATATTATGATAATTAAATATTTATGGTTAAATCTTTATTTTAATTCAATATGAATGCACCTTATCAAGTAGCTAATGCCTTGACTAAAGTGTTAACGATCAACGACTTTGTATGGTTTCGGGATGACCTGAAAGTGGAGCATGTCAGTCACCGACACATCTCAAAACAACAACAATGTGAGTTGGAACAAATCTGTTGTGGACTGTTAACCCAAACCGGTAGGAAATTAAAGGTCAGGTTAAATGAAGCCTAATGTATATCTAAACAAGCTTTGACCTAAATACAAAAATGCGTCATGTTCTTGTTCTACGTGTTGCTTTAGATTAATCTTTTTTTTAATAATAAAAAAAACATTATATTGACTAATTAAATATGTTACCACGTCATCTTCTTCATTCACTGTACAACCGAACTCAGCTTTTCACATGGCCATGCTTCTCCCTTAATCCCTTTTTTATTCTTTAGTTAAATTAAAACCCAAAGCACCTAATGAACTCTCATAAAACTCTCACCATTCCTCACGCCAGTATGAATGTCACGTCTCCTTTGTTCGTTCTTTTGTATTTGGAATGGCCACAACAACAAACGCAACTACCCACTGTTTGAACTCACTACCAAGACGTCACCTTCCAAAGCCCATTTCGCATCTGCTCACATAAGAATAGCTTCAACCAACTTCTTCTAAACACCTCCTTAATCATTTTCTTTTTCTCCAGTATATTACTCCCAAACTTTGATTTCCAGAACCGAAAACTAAGCCTTTGACCCCTCCTTTGATTTCCTTGCGCCACCACCATGATCGACGACCAACCCCTCCGACCCCACCATGTTGCTCAGCACTTCAGCCTCCTTCCATTAATGTCCAAAGTGTCGAACTTGACACACTTCCTATCGCAGCCTGAAAGGGGTCGGATTCTGATCCCCTTAACCGGAGCGCCACTTCTTTACACTGATTAGCGCATCCTGCAGCAACAAAGCCTCCAAATCCCCAAAATCGATGAACCCTAAACCATGTTGTGTTGGTTCGAACTTGCAGATCAAGACCGCGTGGTTTGAAACTAATAGAGAATGGAAGAGAAAGATTAGAGGATTGTATATATATTTATATCCAAATTTTTAGTAATTAGTTTGATTTTTATTTGAATTTCTCATTGGTGATTTTCTTTGCTTACCGGAGGAACGAGCAACAGAAAACTGAAACGGGGAATTCCTGTACTTAAAAGATGAAGTAGTTTGCGGGGCACAGTAGGTAATAGTACCTTAGGAAGCACAAAATTGGATTTGTTGGTAAGCACGGAGATGAATTTCCTTGGTACACACGGAAATGGAAAGCGTGCAGAGTACGCTACTCTAAAGTGTACAGATAAAGCAACTAATATATATATATATATATATATATATATTTGTAAAATGGGTCAACACCGAAAGTATTGACTAAGTGTGCATGTCTTTGCTGGACATTGGTAAGGCTGAGGTTTTTAAACGTAGTAAATGACATAAGCATCATCATATTGTATTTTATTTCTTGAAACAGATATTCCACCACACATACCATTATCAGATTGTATTTTAGTATCCACTTTATCGTCATTAACACCAACATTTAAATGTGGACATCTTTTTGTTTCTTAATATGTATTGTAATTCGCTAGATGCCTTATAGGAATTCAACTAATATCATGCCATATTCCAGTCATCTTATATGCTTAGTGTGATGGTACAAGAACCAATATACACAACATCACATATATGGGTATGGAGAAGGATCTGTTGTAAGGGTACTCCGTTATACTGAATCTCATTCACTTACGGACTGAAATGACGTTGTGAATTTTCTTATTCTTTATTTGTGGAAACGGTATTATAAAAAACAACCCTTATTTTATTAATTAAATATTCAAAAATATTGAATTCAAATCAATTAAATTAATAAACCACTATTTAAAATAATTGAATAAATTTATTATTCAGTCGCTAAAAATCCGGGACGTTACAAATTTTCTAAAAGACAACGTAAAAACTACCTTCCTGTGTTTTTATATTCAAATCATAATTTAAAATCTATTTGAATAAAATAAAACCAAACTAAAATCAATTATGACAAGGAAAGGGTTCCTCCTACCGAGGCATAGTACAACTCAAAAAAAAACATGGAGCATCCAGTGGTATTATGGTTCCTGCAAGACCAACAATTAGAGTAGTTAAATCTACCTGGCAAGTTTTCTGATCTAGAACTAATTTTATTCATAACTAAATATTTGAAATTTTATCTCAAACGATTTTTTTAACTTCCTTTAAAAATCACTTTTTCAAATTCACCGCAATTTAAGTCCTAAACAAGCATTATTAATTGTAGCCTATAAAAGCATAATGTACAACAAAATAAAAAACAATCAAATTCCATAATCGAAATAAACCAACATGACAATCAAACATATTCCATATAGGAAAAATTAACACTTGACACTATTTATATATCACCTAGATTTTGGGACGAGTCCCAACTACTAATTCAATTATATTCAATTTTATATGATATACATAAATCATTCATATGCTTAATTTGATCTAATCACTTGCTTAAACACATAAACTTCACTTCAGAGCCAGTGATGCTCACTCGATCTTCCTAGTGCGGACTCTGATTGAGCTTCTCGACTAGAACATATATCTTCCTTACATAGCCTTCAACTACGTAGAGAACTTCTGTTTCATACCAAGAACCTAAATAAAGTGTTCGCTATTAGAATCATGTGAGAAATACTTTATCTGATTGGTGTAGATTACCATGGGATTACATATCCAAACTCTAGACCATATACCATGCAAACCGAACAATCCATGTATATTACACTCACTCATTTTGACCGATTTCTTAATTATACCAATCTCTACTAAATCACTTTCACTATTATATTAAATTATTAATTTTAGTTTATGCACTACCAAACCATCATTTTTCTGAACTACTGATTTTGACATGACTCAAAATCTACAAGATGAAATCTTGTTTTTTCTCTTTCATTAGAAAACTATAATCCAATAGATCCGGAAATCCTTATTTTAAAGAATTCAGACATATATTGGACCCCATACATTCATTTGAACTTCAAATCGAAAATTTATGAACTACCACTATGCGGCTAGCTCAATTTTATTAAATTTAATTTATATGTTCAAACTTCATTAAATTAATAAATTATAATCATCTTCTCTTGAGTTTCCTTATAAATTAAACTAAGTTACCAAATTCAACTTTGAAATCTCGACTATCCGAAAGCGTCGAATATTCCATTTCATTTACAATTAATATATGAAACATCATATCAAATGACAAACAAAATCAACTAACTCTAATTTTGTTTACTCCAAATATTACTCCTTTAACTCTTAAGAGCACATACATAGAACAAACATTATCATTGCTTAATAATTTATTTATTTCATTTTAAAATTCAAATAAGTACTCATATAAAATAAGAATTTTCCGATTGAGTCAAGCCCTTCAATACATTTACCTTAGGGTGTGTAACGAAAAGATGTCCACAGCTTAGTTCAACTCATTTGATCATTCACTAATAATGTTAAGTTAACAATTAAGAATTTAAAATGTCTAATTAAACTCATTATACAAACTGGATTTTAATTTAGAATAATTTCTTATAAGGAAATTTAAATTGGAATATCTAACTTTGAAATATTTTAAAGTAAAACAGCAATTTCTATTCTAGTAAACCATTAAAAAAATAAGCAATATTGGGATTATTTTAATCAAAACTATTTTCAAAATATATTTTATCATCATACCTACTTGCAAATATACATATAATCAACCATTATAATAAATTTTCTCAAAATTTTCTTTTCTAAATGTTCAATTTTTCATTTAGATTATATTAACTAGTCTTCTATTAAATGTTGATTTTAACGTAATATTTATATCGAACACTTTATGATCAAACTATGAAACTTAATTCACAAGAGGTTTGATTCCAAGTCCAATAAATCATCAATAAATGTCCATATTTTAAAAGAACATTAATTAACAATTAAAAAACAATAGTAAATGCTCCGAAACTATTTGAGCATGGCCAATCGAACAATAATGATAATAATCTAATATCATCATTAACAAACAAAAATATATATAACTATATAGTTTAGATAAATTATTTCTTTATATATAAAATATATCTTAGGTAAAATATTTTATTCGCCAAAGCTTCAAAAAACAATATTGTGTCAGTTTTCCTTGTGATAAGAAAGCTTAAGAGAAGAGAAGGGCCTTGAGCTCAACTAGCAATGATAGCACCGCTAAATAAAATTGAGCTATTTATAGCTTAAAAGTTATTGAAGCTATAATACTAAAGGGAATAGAGAAGTAGTCAAAATGTTTATCCAAACCAATGTTCATATTAGATAGATAATTAAATAAACAAGCCAAAATCCAAAATAGTTTGTTAGCAAATAATCTAAAGAACTTGTTCTTGATTACAAAGTTTGTAATTTAAGTTTTGCTGGCAGTTATGAATCCCCAAATTAGAGCTTAATTTACAATATAATAAGTAAAATGACAATTGAAGAAGAAGCAAAGTTCCAAAATTTCGACCTTTTTCTAAGTAGGGGTACGTATCTTTAGGGGTGAGCAAATGGTTGGTTCGCTTTCAAAAGATCAAAAAAGTTGAAACTAAAATAACCATTCATGAAACATAAATTGGACCGAACCAAACCAAACCAAACCAAACCGATATTCTTTGAAAACAAAACCAACTGAATCGATAATATTTCGTTTGGTTTGGTTGGTTTATCGGTTTACCTTAAAATAAAATAGTTCTTCTAGTCATTGGTATAACATAGGATTAGAACAACTAACTGGGTTCATATGCTGCAAATATTTTAGAAAGCAAACTTTTTTCTGAAAATGTTAATATGAAATTAAAGAAAAAAAATATTATTATGAAAATATTGAAAATAACAACATTACCAGTAATATTATTTATCTTTAAAATAAATAAAAAATTAATTTGGTTTATTTGGTTGGTTCGATTTTCAAGTATTAAAAACGAAACCTGACCAATAAATCGAAATAATATAAAAATAAAAACCAACCAATTATCTTTCAACACCAAACCAAATCAATCAAACTTAATTGGTTTAATTAGTTTTGACCGGTAAATGCTTACCGCTGTGTATCTATTTTATAAAGAAACTAGACTACTATGTTCTCAATAAGTAGAACTCCATAAGAAATAAATGGTCATAATTAGTCCATATAGCACATAATTTGAATGACATGTGGCATACTTGCTTAGAATATTCATGGTAGCTTTACTTTATGATAACGACATTTATCTCTATGATGGCCTTAATTCATTGCTCCAAAATAACAAGCAATGGTGCTGAACTCTCCACGATAGCTCAAATTTATCTAGGATGCTCACAATAGCCTATGTTTGCACTTTGGATCTTCTCAGGAAAAACTCAATCTATTACTCGAAAATGATATATGATGGCATCATCAAACTTTTTACTTGATTTATCACATGAAAGTTGCATGTGATAACATCTTGAAACCTCCCATAACAATATGGATTTTCTTCTTTAAGATGATTTATAATGGGTTTACATAATCCTTTACTGAAGACATGATTCATTGCTTGAATAATAGTACACGATGGCTTTATAGATCTCTGTATAAGATCCTAATTTGGTTTATTAATTCGATGATAGCACTAAAGGCAATAGTTAGTGTAATTAATAGGGGAAGAGTTGGTAGAGAGAGAGATTAACTTAATCGAGCGGTATACCATGTCTATCACATATACATTAGATCTCATAGATAATTGGGAAGGAGAAGAGTGGTTCAAAGGGTAGTGAATACTAATATCCCTATTTAAAGTGACATCCAACGGGATTTCATTCTGTAACTCCTTGATAACCATAAAAGGAGAAACATAGGTTTTAATTTGGTAGGCGTGGAGAGCATGAGAAAACCTAATAGCTATAGTGGAAGTCGATGCTGAGTTGGAAATCATTATAGCGTGGAGGAAATATGTGTAGCTGCTGGAAAAAGAAGAGAAGATCTGATAGTCATAAGTCATCTAAAAAAAAAAGCATGGTAATGTAATTTTAGTTTATTTCCTAATGTATATTCATGATTAACCCTAGTGTGGTCAGTGTAAGTAAGCTTTTGGTACTTCCAATAGTCATGAGTAACACACAGTCTAATTTTGGAAAAAATCATGTAATCCACCCTCAATGGATGCACCGATGTCCAATCTCGATACATCTTGACTAGAAATATTTGAAACAATGTGCTTATCATAATGATGTATAGTACTCATACTTACAACTACTTATAATTGCTATCACAAACACATCATTTGTGGACTTTTTGTCAAATATACTTAAATAAATATATATTTCTAACAAGTATATAATATAAAATAAAAGCCTTCTACTTTAAACTGTAATAATCCTAAAATTAACACATAAATTAATTATGTTTTGTTAAAGTAATAAAACATCTTAGAGATAAATATGTTATTGATTGTAAGATAACATGTGTGTATAAATGGGAATTGGCTTAAGTATTATAAGCTAATAACGCCTAGGGGTAAAATGGGAATCTGCTAACGAACTAAACCCTAATAATTCTACTGACAGTATATCCGACCCCAAAATAAGGGTGCAGCTATTAACACCCCATAATTTGCTCTTCACCCCCCACTAATTAGAAAATAAAATGTACACCCCAACATTTTCTCTTCCCACCCCAGTTTAATCCGAAAATGCCCTTACTACATTATCATTCTCATGCTTTCTTTCTTTTTTCTACTTTCCAACTTGCAATTTATTTCCACTGCTCTCTCCTTTTAAAATTTTGATTGAATAAATTAACATTTGTAGACAACGTCGTTGATTGAAATTTCTGTATACTTCGAAAGTTTCGGTATCGTAATGGTACACATCGCCGATTGTACGGTTTATAAAATCTTAATCATTATTTTTATTTTTTAGTCATTATTTTTAATTTCTGTCTTTATTTTTTTAAAAAGATCATGTACAATGCTGATTTTGAATTTTAAGTTATTGTTTGCAATTTAGCGTCGAATACCCATATATATATATATATATATACACACACACACACATATATATATATATACATGACTAATTTTTTTAACCATTGTACAACATTAGATAAGTTGTCTAATTAGTTGTTAAAAGGGTAAATTTGGAAATTGAATTCTAAAATTTTAGCTGGGGGGTGAAGAGAAAACAACGGGGTGCGAATAGCCGGACCCCCAAAATAATTCATTTTTCCTTCATTAACAAAAAACGAGATAAAATACGCAATAATGGCAGAAGCCTTCGAAGAAGATCGGAGGGGAAATCAAATTGGGGTTGTTCTCTCACACTCAAAAGGATCGAGGGGGGAAAGGGGTAGTGACAACTCAATGGGGAGATCTAGGGATCAAGAATAGTAATCGATCGAAGAGAACTAGGTGAGAAATCTCACTCAATTGTTTGGCATTAAGACCTATATCTAGGCAGCCTTAAGCTTTGTTTTATTGGTTTGCATGTTTATTTAAATCGTATGATTGCATTTGGTTTAATGAATGAGTGGCCTAGTAAGCTTTAGTTAAGCAAAATCACTGAATAATGGATTGTATTATATGATGATGGCCACCCTGTATGCTTGTAAAACTATTAGGCCGTGATATTAAATAAATATTCTGGATAAGGGGTTTGTTATTGACAGTCCAATTTATGTTAAGGGGAGGCCAAATTTTAAGGACACTCCACTTTTTTTAAATTGTTAAGGAGGGTTAATGTAGATAGCTATTTTTTTAAAACTTCTTACACCTTTACCCTTTCTTTTAAAAACTTACGCACCGTAAAATCATCAAATCCCTAAATCAAAAAAATCCTAAATCGTTTAACTGCAAATAACGACAAGGAATAATTGATATCATATACTACAATTTAATAAACTAAAGCTAATAAACTGAAATTAGATCTTAACCATAACAATGTGTGCATACGATTTAATAAACGGAAATTAGATCTTACCATCTCATCACTCTGATCAACTCCAACAAAACGCTCACTTTCCCATGTCAATATTATATTGTTTTCTTTTTCGATCATGTATTTTGGTTAGGGTTTGACTTCTTTATAATTAATGGTGTTGATTAACCATTAAAAATTATTTTACCGAACAGAAGGGTGAAATTAAGCCAAAATGGGTTATATGGAAAAATTGCCTTTATTTGTTAAGGGGCTACTTCCCTCATTGGTACTCCCCTTAACAATTTTTAAAAATAAAAAAATTAGGCCCTCCCTTAACAATATTTGGAGTGTCAATAACAATGACCTTGGATAATATGTTTGAAATGGTTGAAAACTTATTTGTATTGTGCTCCATAATATATATATGTGTGTGTGTTGATGAGTTTTATACACTGGAAACCTGACCAGAAGTTCCACTTCTGATTACACATGTTTGACAAAATGAAATGACTTGACCTATTTTTGTTATTGCAATCAAGTGTGACATGTTTTATAAAAGTGCATGGCAGTAGGAAAGTAATCTCGGCTTATTTCTTGCATTTTTAAGGAATATGGTAATTAAGGGTGCAATGAATCGTCATGTGTTGAGCTCTTCTGTACCTATGTCCTTTCCCAACGCATACTATGATTTAGCTAGGCTCTTAAATAATATGAAGCTTAGTTGAAGCGTATGACATTGGGAAATAGGCTTTAGGATGTGCATATACAAACATCCATGGTTACATGTTGATTGCAATATAAAATTTAATGAGAAAAATGTAAATGATAATAACCTGACACTTACACTTAGAAAGGTAACTTGCTAATGTTGATAAACACAAGAATGAATACCCTGATTTAGATACATGGTTGAGTTTGATTAGTTGCTACTTATGCATGATTAGAAGCTTACTTTATGCTATTTGTTTGATGGTTGCCTTGATTAACGTGAATGAATAAGCTTGCTTAGGGTATTTAATTCATTACTAATGCTAGAGGAACTCAGGGGAGTAGAATGAGTTAAATAAAGGGTTAAGCAAGGAAAAATACTTAGTAACTTAAATTAAGGAATATTGGTCTAGAAGGCTGCTGAATGGCTTGTACTTGTGTTACAGGTTTGACACACGACTTGTTTAAGACCCGAGATCTTCGTGTAATGATGTAAATTAGATCATTACAGTGTCTCCCAATGATTCAAATATGCAGATGAGACCGGGTGATAAATTATTAAAAAGGAACTTGAGTTTCCTGGATTTTATGATCTGGTTAAGATTAAGCTCATAAATAAATGTTTATTAGACATAAGACCATTACATAGCAAGGTCTTACTGATTGATCACGGAAATGTATACATGCCTGATTGATGGTTGAATTCATTGCTATGTGTTGTTTCTTGCTTCTGTTATGCTTGTATGAATGATGTTATAAGCTGTTAATATAAAAGAAAGAATTCAGAAATAAACCGAATTAAGCCTGTAGGATATATATATATATATATATATATATATATATATAGACATATGCGCAGTTAATGTCAGTGACACTTGGGTACACATGAATTAGACTACCAGTATAATTTAGACACACAGTAGACTTAAGGTCACATATTGAGTAAGCTTCTCACACCTGACAACTTATGTCTGACCCTTTTACTCTATTTGTAACGGGGTGTCTCATTTTATAATGAGGCAGATCCCAATGTTTTGCAGGCAGTAGAGAAGATATGAGAAAAGTAGGAAGGTCTGCTCGAAAAAGATATTATATAAATTTGATTGTTTTGATATGTAAACACTACTAAGTTATGTAAATAATAAGGTGTATGGTTTTATTAAATTACGAATTTTTGTAACTAAAAGGAATTGTACATATGAATGACTTGTATGCTGTAAAGTGAATATGGATAGAATTTGACAATATCTATTTATTATAGAAAACATATTACCACGTCATTTTAAGTACGTAATATGTACTTTGAAGGCAGATTATATAGTACATAATTGATATGTATTAGTGCAATTATCCTTATGCAGTGAGTTTGTTTGTAAAGAAATAAATCATGACTTACTATAGAAAACGGATGCATATTACTTTCTGGCTTATGTAGCAGGTCCATGGCTCTGAAGTTAATTCAGATTTGCGCATATATATAGAGAAATGCATTTTTAAAGTCATGTTTGATGTCTAATACAACACTGAAATAATTGTTTAGTAATCTCTGATATAATCTGAAGTTTGTGAGACTTTAGTATTGTGATTATACTTATTAGAATCAGTGTTTGCTATATGTATATATATTTAAAATGCAAAAGGGATCGAGTAGTTTGATTACAAGCACAAGTAATATACGGTGCTGGGTAGTGTATTACATATTTATGAAGGGCACCGAGTTAAGTATATTTTTCCAACCATTATATTTTATTATGCTGAGTCTTAGTCGATGCACTTGTTTTAGAGTGATATAAAGGATTGTAGATGCATAAGCTATCCAGTAATATGTAATATAACTTGAGAAGTCTCTAGATAACCTGTTAGGGAAATAGTTTTGTAAAAGAGATTGAAACTGGTATATTTCACATCTGTGTAATATAAGCAATAATCTACGATTCTACACATGTACATGTATTTTAAAAGGGATGCCATTGATATTTGAGATGATTTCAAATAATAAATAAAATGTTAGATATCAATATTACTTATTAATCAAAATATTAATAAGTTACTTACTTTCAAGAAAATGATTTATTGAATAAAACAAGATTGTTATGATGTGTAGTGATTAATTATTTATAATTAATCTGGAGTCTTTTGCTATTTATTTATGCTTTGATTTAAGCAAAAGAAAGCTTGTATATCATCATATATACAAGTTAAGGTTTGAACTATACTGATATATCTATATTGGTGTTTGTGGGATCCTGGAATGGAAGGGTTGGAAGAGGACAACCCATGAGAAGGGGACCCAGGATGGTTGTGATTTATAATTTAATAAATGAAAAAAAAAATTGTTGAAATTTTTGGGGTCCTTTCATTTGGTATCAAAGCTGTGTTGATGGAATACACAACTAAAAGTAATTAAACTTTGATGTATTATGATGTTGCTTGTCTTGCTTTAAACTCTGTTTATTTATTGAAATGGCACTGTGAATGTAAAAATGAAGTGCTACTTGATTAAAGTTTGAGGTGAACTGACAATAACTGATGTTTCGAGAAGAAATACCAACCTAAGTTTACTTTAGAAAATATGCTTGTTTATTGGTGTAAAAGCCTAGAATGTAGAATGTTAGAAGTACTTACATACATCAGATTTAGAGGTATTATTGAAGTTTAGCAAAGATAGTAATTTACTTCAATATTAACAGGTATGTTTGAACATATAATCTTTTCCTGTGTGCCATGTTCATCCCTACTATAGAGAGAATAAACTTGATTAATAGTAATGAGGTTTTATAAGTATCTTAGTTTAAAAATATGAGTGATAAACAGCTAACCCTTAGGGTCTGATTGATTGTGTGCAAATACCCAAACTTATGCAGGAGGATATAACTAAGGTGTTTTGTATAATGAGTCTGGCTGTTTATATGTTTGAATGAGGAAATAATTAATACTGTCAGTATGGCAGAAGAATCTATGTATTTATATATGTATAGAAATTATTAGGAATACATGTTCATTAATATGACAAATCGGATAGTAAAAAGGTTAGAAAGAGATACATATCTATAACTGATATAAAAGTGTTGACTCAAGCTTAGTGAAGTTAGCATAATGGCTTGAGGATGGATAAGCATCCCTGAATGAGTATTCATTTAACAATCATGTCCATACTGCTACAGGTTAATTATGCATATAGGGTGGTAGTTTTATAATGTAAGGATGTACTGGTCTAATTGGTTCATTTATATATTGGCATGGTTCCCTGTAAAGAGTATGATTTCTATATAGCCATACCTAAATAAATAAAGTCTTGGTGGTTATTCGAGGTATAAATGTAAAAAAGAATACCATGGAATTCTGATAAATTACTCGACCTTAATACATCTCTATGTGATGAAAAGAAAACTAAGTCTGAAGTTCACCCTTTTAAGTGTGAGTTATAAACCGATACATATATATTTTATTTTTGGATCTATATCAAGATGGTTTATTGAAAACAATACGTTTAAAAAGGCAAGTCATTTTCCGTTGATATCTAGATTGGATAAAGGAAACACTAAGAGGTATCTGTTTGTTGATTTTGGGTTAAATAATAACCAATGTTTCTAGGTATATACAAAGAGGGGTTTTGATAAATATAAGCCAAAGAGGCATAGTTGAGATAACTGATGATAATGGCACATGTTTGTGTTTATGAAAAAGGAGACTAGGATATGGACTGACACTTGATGTATGTATCAAATCTGGTACAGTTACCCTTAGAAGCAAGTATCTTATACATAATCAAGTTGCAGGCTGATAGAAAGGGGTACAATCTATTTGACCATGCCTAAATAAAATGTTAGCTATTGAGTTCTAAAAGATTTTAAATAGCTAGATTATAATGTCAGTACTATATATATAAATATATAGATAAATGCAATTACAGGGCCGATGGACCCATGAAAAGCCAGATAATAGGCAATGCTGGCACAAATGTATGTGCAGGTTTGGGGTCAAATTAAATATTACACAAGAAAGTTTGTGTATGCTTTATATATTAAAAAAACAGAATGATGTAAGGCATTCTATAAATAATGTTGTGAGATGTATGCAAGTAAATAATTATTCCTCTTCATACCAATGGATGTTTTGCCTGTTAATTGCGCTCAATAAACATATACATATGTGTTAAGCTTGACCTGTATGATATACATGTTTGAGTATAAGATACTGTGCATACTTTAATAAATTTTGAGAATAAAACCTTATATAAGCAACAGGTTGAACCCTTGTATAACCTGTAGGATAGGCAAGCACCGATGAATAAGCATATATTCTATTGAAAAATTATTATAACCTAGTTGGATGAAATACGTAAGGTGTGTGAATTGGCTGATGTTTGCATTGATAAACAAGTTGGAATTATTGCTTGAAAGAAATTGTGATGTTTTGAATAGTTCCTTATATTTGAATGCATTATTTGATTTTTGGGTATATGCCATAATTTTGTACTAAAACCACATATAAGAATGAGTCACATAATTGACTTGGTATCACAATATTGGATGATCAAATATTGAATGAATAATTGCAAAAAAAAAATAAAATTAGGTTGGTAAGCCATGTGATTGGCTTGGGATTGTTTGGATCAGTTTTTGATGCTGAATGCCAAGGTTTTGATAGTTGTGTTTGCATATTGAGATAATGGAACAACTATCAGGAAGTAACTGAGTGACAAACAATGAAACAAATGCTTTGTAAGCTTATAAACCATTTTAAGATGAGATAATTATATATATATATACACACACACACACACATATATATATATATTTGTAGGTACATACAGATGTTTCACTGCATATTTATGAGTCTAGTATTTGAACAAGGAAAGTGCCGTTATACTAAGTGGATGGGTTGGATATAAACAAAGGAAATATTATTGTCAGAATTGTTAAAATATAGTTTGAGAAATTTATGTTTAAAAGTTTTCTTAGAATTGAATGGGTGAATATTTCTTTTTAATACAAATGCTTGAATAGGAATAATTGGTTACTGTGTATTTAGAACACATGTTTGTGGTTGCGTAAAAAGGTAAAGGCAATATAAAATAAAATATGTAGAACCCAAAGTAGCTTGCCCCAAGTTGTTTGTTGTTTAAGAATGTCTGTTTTGTTGGACACAAATGAATGTTGCCATTGTAAGAACTAAGTGTGTATATATATATGTGTGTTGGATCGAGTTTGTTCAGTGTTTTTTTTTAAAACAAAAAAGATGATATAGATTTATACACGTAAGAGCTGTAGTTTACATTGAATTGTTTGTAAAACCATGTCTAACTAATAAGTCCTTGATAAATTATAATTTTAAAAGTGAGATGGGCTAGAAAATAAATGGATAAGTAAAAATGATATTGAAAAGCATATATGTGGTTGTATATGAAGGGCTGATACTTAATATAAGTATAGAACCTTATACTAATTAAAATATATGGAAATGTGGATTAAAGTACATGTCTAGTTATCTTGAACTAAAATGCATTGATATTTATATTTTAACAAATGTTTGCATTGATATACATGTGTACATGCTGAGTATATGGCATTAATCCTAAAGTATGTGTTTAATTACCTAGAATTGCTTGTTATATGAAATTATTTGCATTAAGGATTGTATGCTTAAATTGGTTGCAGAGTATGCTTGCTGTATATATTGGAAAAAATGAGAATAATAATGCAGGTAATCAGTTTACATATAAAAAAATGTATATGTATACAAGCCAGAGAAGTGGCTTGGGGAGGAGGTTCAAATCAGGTGAGGTGCTGATTTATTTAAAGAAATACTTAAGTATGGCCGGATTGTGGGACACAATTCCTAAAAGAAGAGGCACATGTAATAACCCTAAAATTCACACATAAATTAAATATGTTTTGTTAAATTAATCAAACACCTTAGAGATAAATATGTGATTGATTGCAAGATAACATGTGTGTATAAATGGGAATTGGCTTAAATATTATAAGCTAATAATGCCTAGGGGTAAAATGGGAGTCTGGTAACGAACTAAACCCTAATAATTCAACTGATAGTATAGCCGGCCCCAAAATAATTCATTTTTCCTTCATTAACAAAAAACGAGATAAAATACGCAATAATGGCAGAAGCCTTCGAAGAAGAAGATTGGAGGGGAAATCAAATTGGGGTTGTTCCCTCACACTCAAAAGGATCGAGGGGGGAAATGGGCAGCGATAACTTGATGGGGAAATCTAGGGATCAAGAATAGTAATCGATCGAAGAGAACTAGGTGAGAAAATCTCACTCAATTGTTTGGCATTAAAACCTATTTATAGGCTGCCTTAAGCTTTGTTTTATTGATTTGCATGTTTATTTAAATCCATTGCATTTGGTTTAATGATTGAGTGGCATAGTAAGCTTTAGTTAAGCAAAAACACTGAATAATGAATAGTATTATTTGATGATGGCTACCCTGTATGCTTGTAAAACTATTAGGCCGTGACATCAAATAAATATTTTGGATAATATGTTTGACATGTTGAAAACTTATTTGTAATGTTCTCCATAATATATATATGTGTGTGCTGATGAGTTTTATACACTGGAAACCTGACCAGAAGTTCCATTTCTGATTACACATGTTTGACAAAATGAAATGTCTTGACCTATTTTTGTTATTACTATCAAGTGTGACATGTTTTATAAAAGTGCATGGCAATAGGAAAGTAATCTCGGCTTATGTCTTGCATTTTTAAGGAATATATAAACACAAGGATGAATACCCTGATTTAGATACATGGTTGAATTTGATTAGTTGCTACTTATGCATGATTGGATGCTTACTTTATGCTATTTGTTTGATGGTTGCCTTGATTAACGTGAATGAATAAGCTTGCTTAGGGTATTTAATTCATTACTGGGGGCTGGAGGAACTCTGAGGAATAGAATGAGTTAAATAAAGGGTTAAGCAAGGAAAAATACTTAGTAACTTAAATTAAGGAATATTGGTCTAGAAGGTTGCTGAATGGCTTGTACTTGAGTTACAAGTTTGAAACACGACTTATTTAAGACCTGAGCTCTTCGTGTTATGATGTGAATTAGATCATTACAGTGTCTCCCAGTGATTCATATATTAGATGAGACCGGGTGATAAATTATTAAAAAGAAACTTGAGTTTCCTGGATTTTATGATCTGGTTAAGATTAAGCTCGTAAATAAATGTTTATTAGACATAGGACCATTACATAGCAAAGGGGTTGCTGAGGGAAGGTCTTGATACGATGAAATGTCCTACTGATTGATCACTGAAATGTATACATGCCTGATTGATGGTTGAATTCATTACTATGTGTTGTTTCTTGCTTCTGTTAGGCTTGTATGAATGATGTTATAAGCTGTTAATATAAAAGAAAGAATTTAGAAATATACCGAATTAAGCCTGTAGGACACACACACACACACAGATATATATATATATATAGACATATTTACAGTTAATGTCAGTGACACTTTGGTACACATGAATTAAACTACCAGTATAATTTAGACACACAATAGACTTAAGGTCACATATTGAGCAAGCTTCTCACACCAGGCAACTTATGTCTCACATTTTTACTCTATTTGTAATGGGGTGTCTCATTTTATAATGAGGAAAATTCCATTATTTTGCAGGCAGTGGAGAAGATATGAGAAAAGTAGGAAAGTTTGCTCAAAAAAGATATTATATTAATTTGATTGTTTTGATATGTAAACACTACTAAGTTATGTAAATGCTAAGGTGTATCGTTTTATTACATTATGAATATTTGTAAATAAAAGTAATTGTACATGTGAATGACTTGTATGCTGTAAAGTGAATATGGATAGAATTTGACAATATCTATTTATTATAGAAAACATATTACCATGTCTTTTTAAGTATGTAATATGTACTTTGAAGGCAGATTGTATAGTACATAATTGATATGTATTAGTGCAATCCTCCTTATACAGTGTGTTTCTTTTGTAGAGAAATAAATCGTGACTTACTATAGAATACGGGTCCATATTGCTTTCTGGCTTATGTAGCAAGTCCACGACTCTGAAGTTAATTCAGATTAGCGCATATATATAGAGAAATGCATTTTTAAAGTCATGTTTTCTGTTTGATAGAACACTGAAATAATTGTTCAGTAATCTTTGATATAATCAGAAGTTTGTGAAACTTTAGTGTTGTGATTATACTTATTAGAATCAGTGTTTGTTATATGTATATGTATTTAAAATGCAAAAGGGATCGAGTAGATTGATTATAAGCACAAGTAATATAGGGTGTCGGGTAGTGTATTACGTACTTATGAAGGGCACTCAGTTGAGATATTCATGGTATATTTTCCTAACCATTATATTTTATTATGCTGAGTCTTAGTTGATGCACTAGTTTTAGAGTGATGTAAGGAATTGTAGATGCATAAGCTGTCCAGTAATATGTAATATAACTTGAGAAGTCGCTAGATCACTTATTCTGGAAATAGTTTTGTAAAAGAGATTGAAACTGGTATGTTTCACATCTGTGTAATATAAGCAATAATTTATGATTTTGCACATGTACATGTATTTTAAAAGGGATGCCATTGAGATTTGAGATGATTTCAAATAATAAATAAAATGTTAGATGTCAATATTACTTATTAAACAAAATATTAAAAATTTACTTACTTTCAAGAAAATGGTTTAATGAATAAAACAAGATTAGTTTCATTCTTGTTATGCTATGTAGTGATTAATTATTTATAATTAATCTGGAGTCTTTTGCTATTTGTTTATACTCTCATTTAAGCAAAAGAAAGCTTGTATATCATCATATATACAAGTTAAGGTTTGAACTATACTCATATATCTATAATGATGTTGTGGGATCCTGGAATGGAAGGGTTGGAAGAGGATAACCCTTGAGAAGAGGACCCAGGATGGTTGTGATTTATAATTTAATAAATAAAAAAAATTGTTGAAATTTTTGGGGTCCTTTCATAAACAAAACTAGTTGTCTAGTTAGATTTGTGTAACAAATTATATAATTGTTGGTAATGCATATCCATAACTCTATTTATTGACTTGTGTTGACCCATCAAACTTTGTACATCGACCAAGGTCAGTGTTGTGTCCTATGGAGTGTGTATTGTCAGGATTTCTGTAGAAAACTTTATGATCAACAAATCATGAAATTCTATAACTAAATAGATTATTCATATTTATTTGATTGAGAAGAAATCAGAGAAAGCAAATGAATTAACAAAAGCTATACTCTAATCCATAAATGTTTATAACCTGAATAAGATATGTTTTGATTTGCCAAGCTTTAGGTTTGAATCAAAAGTTGATGCTTTCATCAATTGATTAAGAGAAAAGACAGATTTAAAAGATGAGAGTTGGATATGATCTTCCAAATTTACATAAACCCAGATCTGAATTATTTCCGTATAAGAGATTAAGAGAATAACTAGAGCTTATGTAATTTGAGGATCATAACCCAGTATGCATGATAGTGTGATATATTCATTTTGTCGTTCAACAAATTGAAAATCACTATAGCCTCTACTGATTATTTCCATGCTAGTTACATCTTTAAGCCTTATTTATTTTATTACTTTATTTGATCATTTCAATTAGGCATTATATTGAAATAGCTTAACACATTTTATTTTACATGTATGGCCCACATATTTTTTTCTTCAACAATCTTCTTTGGGCTACATTTGTAATAACCTCAAAAATGTGTTGACTTTATGAGTTCCAAATTTTGTTATTCATAACGTATGGTATATATTAAATAATTTCGCCCATTAATTGTATTGACAAAGGACCAAAGAGGAATTCAATATATTTGTCGTAACTAAACCATCAATGCAATCAAATGACATAAATCAATCACGAATATGTAGCATGGAAATTATATGAAATATGATCTATACATGTTTATTTCCAACTAGTCCAACTTTAGCGAGATCAAACGTTCAATATTGAAACAACGTAAAATGTGAAGAAAAATTTATTACTTTATTTCTAATAAAAAAAGAACATTTTTTTTTTTTTGGAAATCGGGTTTACTATTATTAAGGCATAAAAGCCCAAAAGATGCTTTTGGACCAAGATCGAAAGATACAACATAATCTTGAATACACTTAGGTCAATCAAAAGCTCTCTATCAACAAACACAGTAAGCAGCTGACATAACAAAACAAACTGCTACTTTACAAAATTAAAATAAAAAAATCTGGCTATGATGGTTGGTATTGGAAGAAGTAACTGTTGCTTGTAGTCAGGAGTACATCCGATCCTGGCAACATATTTACGCTTGGAATATCGTCTGCTTCAGATCCCATTTGCTTGGTGTAGCGACCCAACTTTTTGATCCTTAGTAATCGACACTAATACCACTTGCTGTATTCAGATGTCACAAAACCAAGTACCGAAGACTTAGTTGCTAAGGCAAAAGAAAACAAAACAAAAGAAAGAAGAAAATAGAATCTCTCACGCAACAAAATAATCATATAATAATGAAATAAACTTTATACAAAAACTGAATTTGAAAACTTATCAGAGTAACTGACTTTGATCAGTCTGGACAGTTATAACATTCTGTCCTTACAAATGTTGAAACTATTCACAACACATTTCTTATTATACTAACATAACACACATACAATATCGGAAGAATCACCACCACGAGAACACATATGGGACTTCTGCTCCACTCCTGAAGCTCCAAGTATCCAAAGAAATCTGGAAAACATGTTCGATTTGACCCGAGCATTATAATAAAATAACACCCGGATTAGGCTAGAAAACTAGCATGAGAATCTCAGTTCATAGATAGTTTATTTCATTATTAGCTTGCAAAACCTTTTAATTTAAAGGCATCTCGTAAGACCATACCACACATAAACACAGACAATTTATTACCTTACGATAACCAAAGCTCTTTTATATTAAATCCAATGATATTATGATAATGCCTACAATCCACAAATAAATAATAAATATAGTCAAAATACTTGCATCTCATGTTTCGACATAGCTATTTACATCTAAAATCGTACATGCTCATATCGGAGTTTGGAATTCATACAATGACCGGGCACTAGGGTACCACCCATCACGGTATGCGTCTAGAAAGCAATACATCGAGGACCACACCAAGATCCTCTATCAACACAGGACCGACCTACCACTAACTTGATAGTACTGAATATGTCATCACCCTAGTTGCTTTGCAACCCTTTTCCACGGAGATCTCCCTTACACAACCAATAAGTAAAATGCATGTATCTAAAAGGGTGACAAGCATACCCTACTTCGGTGAGACCCACTTAGCCCTACTGCATCTTCCTTGATTTTAGTAATTCCGGTTGATGAAGCTTTGAGTCTACAGTTTTACCTTTCAGAGGCAATTCCACTTTGAATGTTCATCGCCCTTCAATGGCGATGTTCTGATAACATTCATCCGTACAAGTCATTAAGGAATAGAACAAGCCGAAGACATTGCCCTACCACCTCCTTAGGATTACTAGCAAGTAACTCTTGCACTTCAACTCTATCTTCGATTCAGCGTCATTAGATGATCCACTTGTACGTTTAGTCGGATAGAAGTGGTTTTCAGATACTTGATCCAATCTCGCTCTCTTCGAAACGACAATCAACATGACTCTAGAAATATTGGACAATAAACACGAGCGAGATTCATTCCCTAGCCTTTAGTGAATGGATTTCCTTATCCCTGTCACCAATATCTCAGAGTAAAAGTCCACATTTGATAGTCAATTATTTAACTATCAAAACACAAACAAAATAAACAGGTTTATTTCCATTGGACCTGCTAAGCCTCATTTAAATAATCTTTGATTTATTTAAATTCACAACACAGTATACACATACTTACTTGTTGGAGAGAAGAAGAGATATTGTGAAAGATTTCATTCATGCAGGACTGACAAATACAAAGCAATAAATACGAAAAAGAACAAAAATATCTTTGAGCAATTATTCCTAGCCTTATTATCTCATGCAGTGAAAACATGAAATATCTTTGAGCAATTATTCCTGGCCTTATTATCTCATGCAGTGAAAATAGGAAATATCTTTGAGCAATTATTCCTGGCCTTATTATCTCATGCAGTGAAAACAGGAAATATCTTTGAGCAATTATTCCTGGCCTTATTACCCCCCGGCAAGCTCAAGCGAGGGACGGACTTGAAGCTTGGAGCGTAACTGAGATATTCGATCTTTGCTTAAAGGCTTGGTGAGGACATCTGCCATTTGATCAACAGATGAAACATGACTGATACGAAGATTACCAGCTTCAACTTGCTCTCTAACGAAGTGAAAATCCAGTCGGATGTGTTTTGAGCGTGTACCGATGAACGAATTTTTGGACATGAACAAAGAACCTACATTATCGCATAGCAGAATAGGCGGGTCTGGAAGATAAACATTAAGGTCTCTGAGAAATTGCTGAATCTAGATAAGCTCAGCTGAAGTATACGCAAGTGACCGATATTCCGCCTCCGTGCTTGATCGGGCTACAACCCGTTGTTTCCGAGATGTCCAACTGATTATATTAGTACCATGGAAAACAGCAAATCCATACTGAGAACGACTATCATCAGAGTCTGAGATCCATCCTGCAACAGAATATGGTAGAAGTGATGTTGCTTTGGTAGGCTGAAAGTGCAAATGTTGAGTAATAGTTCCTTTGAGATAGCGTAATATATGTTTCACGGCTTTCCAATGCGATGTTGTCCGAGCATGCATATATTGACATACCCGATTGACGGAATAAGCGATGTCGGGGCGGATTATGGTTGCATATTGAAGAGAACCTACAACCTGTCGGTAAAGCTTAGGATCAGAGAATGCTTCATCTGCTAGTTCAAGCTTGGAGGATGGATCTGCCGGGGTAGAAATGGGTTTAGCATCCTGCATTTTGCAATGAGCTAGAATATCATTGATGTAGGCATCTTGAGAAAGTGTGTTGCTTTGTCTTGCTGAATTTTGATGCCAAGAAAGAAATTTAGAGCACCAAGATCTTTGAGAGCAAAACATTGATGGAGATTTTGGATGAACCGCTGAACCAAAAAAGGGCTGCTACCCGTGACGATTAAATCGTCAACATACACTAGCACATAGATAGAAGCTGAAGGAGTGACACTCACAAATAAGGAAGTATCAGACTGACAAGCTCTAAACCCATGTGAGACAAGATAAGTTTTCAGCTTAGTGAACCATGCTTTAGGCGCTTGCTTAAGCCCATATAAGGCTTTGTGTAGCTTGCATACATGGTTGGGCAGAGAAGGGTTTTCGAAACCACGTGGCTGGACCATGTTAACTACTTCCGACAGATCACCGTTTAAGAAGGCATTGTCAATGTCTAATTGACGAACCAACCAACGACGGGAGAGCGCAATGGACAACACCAAACGGATTGTTGTAGGCTTAATTACAGGACTGAAGGTCTCAAAAAAATCAAGACCGACCTCTTGACTAAATCCTTGCACCACCAAGCGAGCTTTATAACGCTCTATCGATCCATCATACCGTTTTTAATCCTGAAAATCCATTTAGAACCCACAACATTAGAATTACAAGGAGGAATAACAAGTGACCAAGTTCTATTTCTCATAAGTGCATCAAATTCCGCTTTCATTGCGGTTTGCCAACATGGGATACGAAGGGCTTGAGAAACGGTGCGGGGTTCTGTTTGTTGGTCAATGGAGATGGAGGATAAAAAAGCTTTCGATTTGAAGGAGTTTGTGGCGGCTCGAGTAACCATAGGGTGCTGGTTATTTTCTGCTGGACGGTAATGACGAGGATATGATTGTTTGTCTTGTGAGCTGAGAGTGGGACGTTGATAAGGTGGATTTGGAGATGTGGATATCGGTGATGAAGTATGTTGAGGAGTGTGAGTATGAGCAATTTGTATGGGAGGTTGTGGAGAATTAGGAGGTGGTGATTATGTATGTTGAGGAATGGGAGTGTGAGCAGTTTGTATTGGAGGTTGTAGAGAATTAGGAGGCGGTGATGGTGTAGTGTCGATTGGGGTGATATGATCAAGAAGGCTGGTGTTGACAGATTCCTGGGCTGGCCTAGATGATGGAGGAACTGCGCACTGTGAATCATAGGCATACGGGAAGATTGATTCATTGAAAACCACATATCGAGACACATACAATCGAGACATAGGCTTGTGATAGCAGAGATATCCCTTGTGAGATGTACTATAACTAAGAAAGGTACATGGCAATGATCTAAAATCCATTTTGGTAGAGTTATATGGGCGAAGGAAAGGATAGCATAGACATCCGAATGTTTTGAGGAAGGTGTAATCGGGATTTTTATGATAGAGAATGGTATATGGTGATTTGTAGGCAAGTAGTGGTGTGATGGTTCTGTTATGTAAGTATGTAGCAGTTTCAAAAGTATGTTCCCAAAATTGTTTTGGAAGGGAGGAGTGAGCTAAGAGTGCTAAACCCTTTTCAACGATGATGCGATTCCGTCGCTCAACAGCATCGTTTTGTTCGGGTGTATATGGACATGAGATACGATGATCAATTCCACATGTTTTTAGAAAAGCGGATACATTACGATACTCACCCCCCCCCCAATCTGTTTGAAGTCGTTTAATGTCACACTGGAATTGTGTTTTGATCATCGCACGAAATTGGATAAATGTAGATAGAACTAGTGATTTGTGAGAAAGAAAATATATCCAAATGTATTTAGAACAATCATCAATAAAAAGAACAAAATAACGATTTCCATTAATTGAAAATAAGGGAGACGGACCCCAAACATCAGAATACACCAAATCAAAAGGTTTAACAGATGAAACATGAGAATTTAAAAGAGGCAATCTATGGCTTTTGCCAAACTGACATGGCTCACACATTGTGGGAGGTTTATTTGATGTGACAGGAAGCTGGAAATCAGAAACAAGACGCGCAGGAGATGTTGATGAGGGTGTGCAAGCCTATTGTGCCAACCAGCCAAGGAGGTTCGAACACCAGTCAACGCCATCATCCGGTTATTAGGAGGTACTGACAACCTATAAAGACCACTATCTACTCACCCTTGGAGGATGATTCTGCCCTGAAAATCCTTAACACAACAAAAATGAGGCCAAAACTCCATGTAAACATTGTTATCTTTAGTTAATTTGGATACAGATAGTAAATTTTTGGTTAAGGCAGGGACAACTAAGACGGTTGGCAAACGCAAATTAGGTAAAGAATGAGATGCAATATGAGAGAGAGATAATTGGTTACCGTTACCAACTTGAAGCTTGTCGTCGCCATTGTAGTCATCAGAGATCGTCAATTTGCCCACATCAGGAGAGGCATGATCAGTTGCACCCGAATCGAAGTACCATGAAGGGTCCAAGGCAGATGGATTGTTGAAATTTGCAATGTTGGCCTGCCGATTCCAAGCTCTAGGATTGGGACGACGAGATGGATAATTTGCTTGATTACCTCGATGCCAACAATCAATGGCTTCATGTCCTTGACGACTACATATCTGGCATTGAAGATGACGTCTTCGCTGATCACCATCACGGAAATTGGAGGAGAAAGAGCTTTGATATGTGTTATGTGGGGTAGAACGATTTGATTGGCGGGATGCAGTGTTGGGTAATGGAGGCACCGTGGGAGTAGGAAGAATAGCAGCAGCCTGGCGGGTAGTTTCATGATCCAAGCGAGCTTCCTCCTGAAGCAGGAGTCCAACCAGATCATCGACAGAGGAATTTTCAGAATTCATGAAGGCAGTGACAAATGGAGCATAGGAAGAGTCCAGGCCTGCAAGGATATGACTGATGAGATCTTCATCTGAAACCGGATGAAGATTCTCAGCAAGAGAATTAGCAATGGCGCACTTCTTTTCGATATATTCGATCATGGGTAACGCTCCTTTGGAAAGCGACTGAATCTGAGTCTTCATGGCCGTGCGACAAGCCCTAGTTTGCACTTGGAAAGGGCGATCAAGATCAAGCCACGCCGTGTAAGAGGTGGAGCAGCGAGCAACAATGGACAGAGCTCGCTCAGTGAGGGTTGATTTGATCCAAAGCAAGACAAAACGATCTCGTTTTTTCCAATCGAGAAATGCCGAATTTGGATTGGTGGACATAGCACCATCTGGAGTGGGAAGAAACTCAGGTAGGGAATTAGAAGATAAGACGAAAGATTCAAGATCGAAGGTCTCAAGGGATGAAATGATTGTTGTACGCCACAGTGAATAATTTTCTTGGTCTAGTTTGATGCTAATAGGAGGAATCTGAAAATTGAGTTGAGAAGGGGTTATGGTAGCAGCTGCAAGGAGATTTTGATTTGTAGAATTATTGAGAGACATGGCAGCAATTATTTGTGAGTGTTTAGAAGAGCTCTGATACCATGTAGAGAAGAAGAGATATTGTGAAAGATTTCATTCATGCAGTACTGACAAATACAAAGCAATAAATAGGCAAAAAAACAGGAAATATCTTTGAGCAATTATTCCTGGCCTTATTATCTCATGCAGTGAAAACAGGAAATATCTTTGAGCAATTATTCCTGGCCTTATTATCTCATGCAGTGAAAACAGGAAATATTTTTGAGCAATTATTCCTGGCCTTATTAAAAATATAAGTATTTTACTATACTCTAGCAGTTTATATTATCAATCTTACGTGATAATATTACTCATGAATATCAGTTTCATAACTGAAAGCAGTATTCAATTTTAACGCTCATTTACAAACTAATATTATCTATCGAATAATAGTGAAATCGTTCAAGTTGGGGTATTCTAATTACCTCTTTGACCTTGAGTTGAAATCATTTTTATCTTAGGATTCATAAAAATTCGCTATCCAAAATATTCACTAAACATGGATTTGTAAATCTAAATGATTTTTAAATCTATAAACATATACAAAACAACATCGTTGTTTTGAACCATTCACTAAGTTAACTTGATTAACTTAAATATTAAAATCAAGAAGTTTACTCCAACTTATTGACTCGATTTCTTTATCCTTGATAATTAAATTTTCTTTAACACTTACTTAATTAAGAGATTAATTAAACTTAAAACATCTTCTTGGATAGTTTATTTCATTTTAATTGCTATTTAACTACATAATTTACTTACTAGAATCTGTTAATTAAAACATTAATTAACTTCTCATAATTCATTTAAGAAAATGATTAGCTTAAATGATTCCAATTAAAAGGTAATCTCTTTAATTATTATTAACTAAAATAATAATTAACTTCAACATTAACTAGATTAAAGTAGTTAACTTCATTATTAACTAAAAATAAAACAGTTTATCTCTCTTAACAAAGTTATTATAATTATAAATAACTTTATAAATAATCATCAACTCAATAATTATCTTTAAACATAGTTGATTAAAAGATTAATTAACTTCTATAAAGCATTATTTAGTTTAAACAACAATTTGTTAAGACTAATTCTATTAAACTAAATGAAAACAAATTAATTTAGTAACCAATTTCAAATTAAAAACGTTTGATTTAATCAACTGGAAAACATGGTTAACTTGATTAATTGATTACAAATAATCCTTCCTTTTAAATTAATTAATAATATAATTAAATTTAAAATAATCACATTAAATTGTTTCTTGAAAACAGTTATCTCAAACTATAAACATTTAAGTTAATTTCTGATTTACTTTACATAAATTAGAAACTTAGCAGTCCCAATGACACTTACCAATTCTTCATTTAGATGACATTCAAGTCTTAAACACACAATTACATAACACAAATGTGTGATTACAATTTATACTATTAGTTGATAATATAACATCACAATAACATTTAATTGTAGTTGATGTGCCAAACTATCACAATAGCATAACGATGTTTATTTCTACTACCAGGATGTCCATAAACAATTCACTCAATTCAATTTATAGTGGAGTAGGGTTTATTTCCACTAACAGATGTCACTTTAAAATATATAATTAGCTTAACATAATTAAACACAACTCGATTAATAAATCAATTAATTGCACAACCAATTTAGAGATTCTATTAAATTTACCAATTATTATGGATCAACTGTTAAAAGTCGCGCCTTAAATTAGTTCAGCGACTAAATTAAAGCCTGTTATATTATAAATGATTTTTAGGATTTAAAACCAATTTTAATTACTTAAATCAAATTAAAATTGAATCATTTAAAACTCGACAAACTCTATCGAGTTGATTTTACAAAAATCAACACACTCACAATTTGCTTTACGAATGACTTGACTAACACGCAGGCTAAAACCTTTGAGTATACATTTGTGTTAAACCCTATATATATATATATATATATATATATATATATATATAAATACTAGTTAAATTTACATTAAATTTGAATTCAAATTTAAATCCCCTTTTTTATTTTATTTAAAATATAATCGGCCGAGCACATGGCCTAAACCCAACCCAAAGCCAACATAACCCGCTCAATATAAACATCTCCCCTCCCTTTTCTCTTACAAAACGCAAACACCCAACCCAACATCAAAACACTGCAGCACAAAAAAAATGATCCACACCACTTTTGCGTCACCTCCCCTATGCATGTGCACAACGCCGCTGATCATCCTTAGGCCACCGTGCCATCACCAACAAGTCCGGATGCCACCTTACATCGCCATTAACCAATCATCCAACCCTCAGAACCCCTCAGCTCCAAAACGACCCTTCAACCCGAACAAACCCAGAATACAATCCCAGGCAGTGCCAGAAATTCCTTCTCCACCATCGACTCTGACCACCTGATCGCCTGCACCCACTAGCGAAGCGAACTCCACATCCGTGCGCACCTCCACACCAAAAATCACCGCACTCGACCCACCTCTCACGCACACGATTGGATTAAAATTTGGAACCCTAAACAAAACCTAATACCCTAAAACCACCTCGTCCCACCTTCACCGACTACCGGAACCCATGAAACTTCACCTTCACCTCCGGCTAACCCATCGAAGCTCCATCGTACATAGATCTCAATTCTATTAACTCAATTTCAAGAAAACAAAATTAAACCCAAAATACACTTTCAATCTTAACACAAAAATTAGGATACTAAAAATCTTGATTCTTGTTTTAAAAATCATGATACAGATAGTAGGTTATGATTTCATAATCAAATCATCAAAATTTGATTGTAATTTTTTGGTAAAAATATGACCTTTCACATATATTCCAAAAATAAGAACGTACACACAGATAAAAATCATCCAACAATTTTTAATATAAAATACAAGTGATTATCCACAAGTTGATAGGAAAACAATTGCTTAACAGCTAGGGGAACAAAGACAGTAAGCATTTGGAGAATCTATTTTTTTATACTTGCATTCACAAGCACTTATCTTTTTAAACAAGCATGCATTTAAAAACATTTACAAAGTTATAAAGTGGCTAGATCTCACCTTGAACATGTTTTAGAAACCTTGGTTTTGAGTTGTTGCTTTTACTGGTTCTTAAACGAGCTGTTACTTCTTTTCTCTTCTTCTTTGCTTCTTGCTATTTTAGGTTTTAGTTTTAATTTACTTAGAAAGTGAGTTTTTAAGGAGATGGAGATGGTAAGAAGCAAAAGAAAGTAGAAAATAAAGAATGAAAAAGAGCGTAAGAGGCATGTATATAAATACATGTAAAAAGGAGTACAAAGTAAGTTTGAATTTTAAAATTAAACTTAATAAAAGGAAAACAATTTACCCAAATTAAGACAAGTGTCAAACAAAGTACATAGCTTATTAAATGAGATAGAAAGTTTTTGTAACAATAGTACAAGTCCTGATTTAAGCTAAAACCTAATTTGTTTTTCGAAACTCGAAATGACATGCTAAGAGCTTACCATGTGCATACATTAAGATCAGTCATATATGTGGTGCTTGCGGACCAGGCTAGGTGCATTAAGGAGGGTTTTACGACTCCGGTCGGTTTCCCTACTGAAAAAATTCAATATATATATATATATATAAGTCACAACATATGTTATTTTATTCAAAATACAAAATGTTGAAATGCTCCTAACATCTTTATATTTATAAATATATATATCGTTCTCATGCAATTGCAAATAACAAAAGAGTTTTGTAATTTAAAACCAAACTTGTATGTTTAAATATATTTTCACATTTATTAAAATTATAAAAAACTATAATTTCTTATTCTAAATAGCGATTTACAAAAATTATATAAGAAATATAATTTCTTATAACTAAAACTTAATTAAAATGGGAATTTAAATTACGAAATCTATCTTAGAATATTTAAAATCAATTAAATATTCAAAATTTAATTTAACAAAATTCCAGGTTGTTACACCTTGTGATAATCTTCTTCCTTCTCAATGCAATTACAATATATTTAATGGCGAGTTTGCTTAACAAATCGTTGGTTTTTCTCCTTTTTGATAAATTCGATTATTTTGGTCCTTCCAAGTTGTCCAGCAGAAACTATCAAAGCGGCAGTCTTCACTTCAGGTTTCAAACCTACGCACTGCCCGACCACTTCCAAGTCAATGAGTATTTTATGCATGTTGTTGCTAGGTTGTTCAAATTTGATAGCTCTATTGCAGTTGTCCCAAATTGAGTTAGAATAATTACATTTGAAGAATAAGTGGGAGTGAGTTTCTTCCAATGATTTACATAGGACGCGTATGTTATCGTTAATTATACCCCATCGTAGGCGATCTTTAGTAGGGATTCTACCTAAGGCTTCTTTGTAAGCACAACAAGCCATCTTAGGGACATTAATACGATTCCATATAAATCTGTGCCACTAAACTATATTATATTTTGGTTGAATATCTTCCCATATCTGTTTTATATTGAACTCGCGATGTGACCAAATCCAAATGTCATATCGTCAGTCCATGTGTATAGGCATATCCACAAATAATTTCTTTTGTTCCTGACTACAAGGCAAGAAGACATGCCATTGGTTGTTATGTGTAGTAGATTTAACAAAAAGATTAAGACAACCATGAGCAGAAAAAGTATCTCAGTCCATAGAATCAATTAGAGATTTATACATACATATATATATACATACATATATATATATATATATGTGTGTGTGTGTGTGTGTGTAATAGGTCATATGACAACATCAAATATAAACTCCCCCTGAAACACAATATTCTTACATAAAAGTTATACCAATTTAGTTATATGCTCATGAAAGACCTTGAACGATAATCCTTTTGTAAGCATATCCACTATAATGGAGTTTGTCATAGTATGCTCTATGAATTACAATATATTTTGCACTATTCTATTATTGGAAAATAATATGTTCGTTATTGTCACAATATTACTTTAATGGTATTTCAATACTTTATCATCAATCCGTGGTCTTGTGACAAAATTTTTACAATTATTTTCCATAGTTGAATGAGTTGTAATTAAATATATGCAATATTTTCAGATGATGGAAGCATAAGTGTTTAAAGGACACTTTTCCTTATGTTGTTCCACCCATAAATATATTATCATTATCTAAAATGGATCTTTTGTGGTAATAACATCTAAAATATTTGTATTGTAATGCTTTAGGATCTCCAACCGATTCGATCTTTTATATATGATCACACAAAATTTTATTTTGTTTTTTAAAGTTATCTTGTAACCATTTTAGTTACTAACTAGTGATCCATTTTCATTATCAGTAAAATGTCTACCAAATAATACATGTGATATCCATATGTATATATACTTTAGTATGCATTAGAATTCATACTGCAAATGCATAAGGAATCTTTTGTATTTCTTTATTTTTAAAATGTTAGCATCTGCCTCTTTTGGTGAAAGATAATCAAATAAATTACAGTTTGCATATCAGACCTTTTAAACACTCATTTACCTGATGCTTTTGTGATAGTTCAGATATCACCCCATGAATAATAATAATAATGTATTTGAATTCCAAAGATAGAAGAGTAATTCATAAGTGTGTTCCTTAATTTGTTTCATCAATGTCTCCATTGAGAAACACAACTTTGATATCCAACGAATATTGCTTAGAAGTACAATATGCAAAAAGAGCTCCAAAATAATTTTAAACGATCATTTTGAGAATGTTTCTTTAAAGAAAACAAAAGTTTCCTTGTATGAATAGTCTTTTAAATAAAAGTGCCTTATACAATTCTATATTACTCATTTGATCCATTTTGTCTTTGAATAAGTTATTCACTAGTATAACCGCATAACAGTGGGAAAACCGACTTTGTAATACAATACAACTGATAAAAATTTTTATTTTGTTGTACTTATTTAATTATTTAAAACTACATATGAATGAAAATATATGATTTTTTTTTACATATATTATTAAAAACCAAAAATAATTATTTTAACCAATCATGTCAGCACAAAGATTAAATACACAAACAAGTATTCATGAAAAATATCAAAAAAAGACTGGTATGATGATTCAAATCTATGTAATGCATATCTATAAAAAAAATCATTTTAAGTAGTAGTGAGATATTTTTATATAATATATATAGCTAGGGAAAGTCCATCTCGGTTTGTTTAGTTAAATTTTACAGTATGGGATTAAATGTGATTAAATTTCACTATATGCTAATCTATAAAAAATAAAGAGCAGAGAACTAAATGTGTGATTTAATTTCACAATATAGGATCAGTTAGGGAAAGTCCACCTTAGTGCAGTTAGGAAAGGTGTGATCTAATTTTTTCATATATCGCATACATACATACCATGTTTACCATTTGAAATCAATTACGCATACATACATATTTTCCTTGATTGATGTTGCCGATTTTAGAAGAATTAATTGGCTATCATTTCAGGTATTCCTTTTTTAATGTTCTGAAGAATATAATCAATAATTTAAGGCATGCTATAAAATCTTATTTAAGGAATTGCCTGATATTACTCCAACTTTTATTATTCTCCCTCTTATACATCCAAATAAAAATAAATGGTAACATAACTAATTGATTGTGATTGTAGAATGATCACACAAATTAAATGCAGTAAATTAATTGATATTTGGAAGACTACATATTATATTCACCAAGCATAAAACAGAAAATCATAGGAATGATTTTACATTAGAGGAAAAAAGAAACAACGGATTGCGTACAAATGATTTTACATTAGAAGAATAAAGAAACAAAATTACGTATATTATACAAATCAAAATAATTATTTTAACGAATCATTTTATTTTGTTATAATTTATATATATGGTAAAAAAGACAACAATTAATATACATCTTATAAAATCAAATGGGGATTGTTAAAGGGACTTCACTTTTGGTTAAGGGGTGAACAATTTTAAAGGGACTCCACTTGAAAAAAAAAATGTTGAGGGAGGGCTTGACTTTTTATTTTAAAATAAGCGTGGACTAAACTGCCCCTTGTAATAACAACACCTGCTCCCCCCTTCTTTATCGTCCTCTTCTATTTTGATCAAAATAGACCTTCCTATTTAAGAAAAAAAAATCAAAATCGGATCTCTAGATTACCACGATGGTTCAAATAAAAATGATATTCCCAAATCTCCAACAAATTGATTCCGATGTACTTATGCGAGGATTATTTTTGGTAGCTTGATGTAGATTAAATTAGTCAATATTGATAAATAAGGACAACCATGAATAGTTGCAGCAAAATTGGTAATATTTACAACTGTTATCTTCAACTATTACAGTAAAATTGCTACAACTGTTATCTTCCACCATTTTTCAATTGAGTTTGTCCCTGCTGATTTGAGGAAAAGTCAATTATCTTTGTAGCTTTATAATTCACTAGCCTTTTATTATGTGTACAGCTGTAGTTCCATTAGAGATTGATAAATTATTTGCTAACTGTATAAGCGGGTTGTCAGAGCCCTTCCGAATTTGTGCAATATCCCTAATTTGTTGTTAGGTACTGATGCCCTCTTTGGTCACATTGTTTGTAATTACTGTCTTATTATTTTCTTCACATACAGAATCACATCTGTTACTAGTCTTCTCATTTAAATCATGTGTTGTAGTTGTATGTATTGCAATAGATTAATTTTTATATTTGGTTCACACACGCAATTTCTACATGTCAATTTTACTGCAACTATTTGCATTTCACTCACATGTTATCTCCGTTATGTTAAATATATCTTTTTTATTTCATTAAATTATGCTCATTAATTATGATTTAGATGTTATGGTTCACATTAAATAGGATGATGGGGTTAATATTGGGATTTTTAATTAAATTTTTAAGGGGAAGAAATCTATTTGGTACCCCCTTAACAATTGAACAATAATTTAAAAATTATCCCCCCTTTAACCAAAATTGGAGTCCCTTTAACAATACCCAATCAAATTTTAACCGTGTAAGGTTTTTGTCAATATGTTTAAATCATAAGAATGATTTTACATTAGAGGAAAAAAGAAACAACACATTGCATACAAATGATTTTACATTAGAAGAAAAAAGAAATAAAATTACGTATATTATACAAATCAAAATAATTATTTTAACAAATCATGTTATTTTGTTATAATTTATATATATGGTAAAAAAAGACGTCAATTAATATACATCTTATTAAATCAAATTTTAACCATATAAGGTTTTTGTCAATATGTTTAAATTAATTGAGTGATTTTCAATTTAAGAAATAAATTTAATCAATAAATTGTTGTCAATTTATCTTATTAACGCTAGGTGTGATGTTTTAAAATGAACACCATGTTCATATCAACAAAAGTGGAAAATTAGCTTTTCTTCCAAATATAAAGTTAATTAATTCACACAATTAATGAGCATTAATGAATCAAATAGACTACATTAAAAATTAAATCGGGGAGCTCAAATAAGACAAGGCAAGGCTTCAGAACTACATTAAATTAATGCATAATTCATAGGAGGACAAAATGGGTATTGTTAAAAAGCTTCAGACGGACGGAGGTTATCGAAGGCTCAGTCGAATTAAGAAAAACCGACAAAGTCGGTTTGATAACCAATGAATTTGTTACTTAGGTTAGAGGGAAACAACAAACTTTATTGTCCATACGGATTTACATTATATGTTCATATCTTAATTCCAAATTTCAAATTAATACCTAATATGGATTGTTGTAAGTCCATAGAATCATTCTCACTGGTCAATTATTTATCTAGATGGAGAAATACTACGTAGTTATCTGGAATATCATTTCTTTCCCTTCAAGTGGATTTCCTTAATGATCTTATACTATGCTGTTGAGTTTGTTTTATTGAAATGGCATTCTTAACTTAAAGAAAATTTTCTTTAACATTATCTTACCATAGTTCCTAATTTACTTCCTGTTAATGAAAGGATAATAAATCAAATATATTATCGAAAGAAGTAGCCGTAGTTGAATTAAAAATAATAATTCTCTTTAGAGATAATGTCCCATGCTTTATTTAAAATTTTACTTAGCATTGTTTAATTATTGTTCTTTTCATTTCTTGTTAATGAAATGAAACAAATCATGTACACTATCAGAAGAAATAACTGTAGTTAAATCAAAGATAATGATTATCTTTAATGATAATGATCATACTTTATTTTTCCTCCCAAATTCAACATCCACAAAAAACTATTGTATTTCCCCTCTTTAAACTTTTCTTTAGTACAGGTTCATTAAATTATACCTTTAAAGCCATCTAGAATAAACATAAAGTATTTTCTATTATGTATCAATCTAGAATTATTCAGTAAGTTGAAATATATAATTATATTGATCATTTGATCAAAATTTGAGACGTTGATATAAAAGTTATTTAGCATAAGTAGACACAAGTTATATATATTAGAAATTAGGAGCTTTAATTCCATAAATGTTTGAATTTATTCATAAATCAGCATTATTATTTCATAATGAATAATAATAACCTAATTTGTTTATAGTAGAAATAGAAAACTGAAATTTGTCTAAATGACAACAAAACAAAGACAAAAAATAAATTCAAATAATATAACTCAATAATTACTTAAAAATATCTAATATATTTTACTTTATATGTCTGTGTATTTCATTAAAGAAAAAAAAAATATAAACGTATCCGTATGTTATTTTTTCTTTCAGATCCTCGGCATCTTCTTTATCATGTATTCATACATTTATATAAAATGCATGTCAAAGTACTTCCAATTTTATCGGGCTCCATATTTCTTTTTCTTATCATAAACCAAAATAAATTCAATAAGAGATCACTTTATTTTTAAATATTTATTGTTTTTAATAGTAATCTTAAAATAACAATTGTTCAAAAAATAATAGTAATAATAACTTGAGTGCTTTTAACCTTTAAAGCAACATTTTTCCATGTAATACTCAACTGTGTTTTTTTTTTTTTGGAAAAGCCGACTGGTTTTTAAAGTGACCGTAAACATTTTTTATTATAAATGCATTATTTCAGGAGATGGACCGAGTGACTATCTACTACGGTTTTTAAGGTGGAATGTCCGCCATCAGTCCACGCGGGGAGTTATTTGACACAGTTACATAAAATTATTCAAAAAGAAGAAAATGTACAATTAAATTACATAATATGATGGAGCAGAAAAAGGGTAGCAGGTACCCATCTGACTTCACATGGAGCCTCACAACATTCACAGTGCAGCAGCTAGAGTAACATACAACATTTCCTTGAGCTCCACACCTAGGATAGATAGGACTCAGCTTGCCAAAACAGGCAAACCACATCCAAGTTTGACACCAAAATCTCACCAGCAGGGACAACTTAGAAGTACGAGAAGGCAAGAAGCATAAAGCCCACCCAGACAGCATCGAGAGCAGTGCTTCACCATTCTTCATTAGGATAGGCAAGAAGAAAAAGCATTCCTTGCTCGAACAACTAAATCTACCCAAAAGAATTCCAAAACATAATCACTTCAAAGCAAAGAGCCAAGATATAAATCACCGACACTGCCACAAAGCAATACCAAGACAAAAACCTACAATGCAGCCCCATGTGGACGTAAGGCTACAAGGCAGACGTCCCATAGTGCTTACCATATTACAACAAACTCCCATATATCAACACTCAAAACACACGAAAAGACACTAACACCATGACACTACAATTGCCAACCAAACCATGCCCCTCAAGACTATGACCCAAGAATATAGACAGTAAGAAACATCATCCTAGACCAACACAAACCAACTAGTATAACCAGCATACTCAAAGTTAGCTCACCTAACAGGAGACTAGTAACAATTTCCCTATGGCATACTAGGTATATTGATGAGCAGAAAGCATAACATACGAGAATAGATGGAAGGCGAGTCACGAACTAGATCAACGTTCTCGAAAACCAATGAACACAAGAAACTCCGCGAGGTACACGAACTAACCAATAACGAAAGTCGAACCACAACCAGAATTCACGAAAGCACACGTACAAGACAATGTAAGTCAGCACCAACACACACTCAATCCAACAAACCCCACCTGACGAGGTCAGACAAACTTCGGACAATATCTCACAAGGCAATGAAAGGATTAGACTCGCCTGGAAACCTGGAGCTACACATTATTGGGTATGAAGGAGAGTGGTGTCGCGAAATCGACAATACACAAAACCCTGAACATAGTTTCACAAAGGTCCAGAAAGGACACTACTCAACAATGATTAGGGATCAAAATTGTGTTTCTTTTACTTTGACATCATGGGATCAAACATCACAAAGAATGCTTGTTTCCCTTATTATTTCAATAAAATGCTTTCCATTATCAGTTGATAACTCATCAAAATTATTTGTCCCTATATAACACATCCTTAAAATCTTTTAAAATACTTTAACTTATAATTCTTTAGCTCTTATTGTTCGAATTATACTGCCTTTAAATAATCTTCAAAACATAAAGAGAACAATCAACTGTAATAGGGCTAATTATGGCCCTCTTAATTACAAGAGTTAAATCCATAAAATCAAGAGTAGACAACGTGTTATCTTACTAGTCCTTATAAATAGTCTTAAATAGGATGAGAATGCTTTTAAAATCCGCAGACATTTTGGTCAAAATTTTTGAAAAAAAAAAAGATTGACCTTATATGCTCATAGCCAAATATCAAACCTAGTAAATTCAAATAATTAGTAAGTCTCTTTTCAAGATTCCTCGTACCAACTAATATCAAGTCTTTGGACAATAATATTAATTTGAAGTGGTACTGTTGTTGTAATAATCAAACATTGACAATAAATTCAAGTCAAATAATAACCTTTTTTTGGACTGATTAATTATTCACTCCTAAAACTTATAATTGCCATGTATTTATCATCACACATGTGTAAGTGATTCGACCAAATATTAGTCTTTCTTTCGGCCGGCTAGTGCTCGCATGAATAACTATGCACAAATATCAAATATTTTTATGAAGGCAAATTCTATTCAAACATCGTAAATTGCTTTACTTACACCATGAGATTTCAAATAAATTTTTAGACCAAAATGACCTTATTAAAAAGGAATATTAAAGAATGAAAACATATACAATTCTCCCTTGTTTGCATTATGTATACTCCATATAATTTCTCTTCTAAAGTTAGTAAATTATAAATTAATTTATATCACTAGTTAAATTAAATAATATTTCTTTTGAGGATTAAAATATATTCATATCATTACAAGCAACATTTATATACAGTCAATTTTAACAGTTTTCACTTTAATTAAATATAAAAATTTAAATTTAAAACTAACTGTTAAAATTAATGTTATACAGAGTACTAAAAATTCTTCAATCTTTCATTCAAATCTAATCATGTTTAAATTTAACACCAAAATTTGACTAGGTTAACTTTCTAATATTTTAAAAAATAAGTCTAAATTTCCATCATCTAGAATTAAAAGTGATTTAAAATAAAACAATCAAATAATTTAAAATACTGGTGTTAAAAAATAAAGTTTTTCTTTTAGTTTTAGGTAAATATATTGCAATGAATTCTCAGTTTTATGTAATTTAGTTTCAAGGTTAAAGAGGAAAGGCGATGAAAATATAAATGGATAATTTTGTGAAATACATGGTGTATGAAAAGAACTTTTTGGTGTATGCTATGTTATTTCATTTTACGGTATGTGTTAAGGAATCATAGGTGTATGAATAGAATTAGCCTTTTATGAACTACCAAAATAAGAGAGGTCACTTTGGTGACATAATTAGTTCACTATGAATGTAGGATATTTACAGTTGTAAAGAGACACCAAAAATATATTTGAATTTGTTTCTTAGTGTTTATACAATGTACCTCTCAAGTGCTATAAAACACTCCAAAAAATTGCTTTAGGTCCATATAATAACTAAAATTCCAAAAAACACTAACTATGGAACAATATGTTTTAATCATAGTTATTTTAATATTTTTCTTTAGACAAGCAACTATATTCATGGCATTCTCTAAATAAATATGATGTAATATATCGTAAATGAATCACATAACAAATGTCATTAATAAATGCCAGTATTAATACCACATAAAACTACATATAAGTGACATAGTAAATGTCGTGTTAAATAACATTAATGAACATATTAGCTATGATGTATATTTGACCATGATATAGCTATATAGATGTTACTATATCATTTACCTTTGGTTTATTGTTTAAATATTTGATTAAAGTCAGAAACCATGCATTTTGGATAAATATGTAAACTATTGCTCCTTTTAGTTATGCTAAATAAACGAAATATAAAAGTGAAACATATTTTCGACATGGGCCATACATATAAAATATATGTACCTATCAAATATAAGCGCATTAAATAATAAACCATATGCCTTTTCCTTTTTCTAATACAAACAAGCTAAATTATTTAATTTACAATAGCCGACACATTTAGTGCATTTATATAAAAACATAAATCATTAAATAATAAATTATGTGTCCTTTCTTATTCATAATATAGAATCATGTTGTAATCGACGCATTTAGCGCATTGACCACAACAGGTTAATTCAATTATTACCGCAACGACCAATTTAAATGCAATTGACCGTTATGTAATCCAAAAGAAAAGAGATAAATTATATTCGTACGCCGACAACTACCTTATATACGCCACAAGTTTGCTAAAAATATATATTACTAAATTACCCTTCTTTTTTATTGCATTTTTTCTTTTTTTAATTATAACACATCAAATTAAAACATTGTAACCAATGATATTTGATTAAATATATGCAAAACAATTTGAAGAATATAATGTATTTTTAAACGTGAAACCTAAATTTGAATTACAAGAACTTTTACAAGTATGTGTTTAAATTTGGAGTCATTTCATTTAAAAGCAGGGTCTCTTTTGCTGAAATTACGAATTTTTTTGTAACATAATAAATTGGTTATTTATGTTCAAAAAATTAAAATCCATTTTACTGAATTTAATCTTTATTTAGTACTACAGATTTCCTATTTTTTATAAATAATTTTAAAGTTTTAGAGAGGGAAGATGAAGAAAAAACTAATTCAAGGAAATCTGGAAGGGCAAATTCTATTCAAACACCACAAATTGCTTTACTTACACCATGGGATTTTAAATAAAATTTTAGACCAAAATGACCTTATTAAAAAAGAATAAATATTGAAGAATGAAAATATATATGATTCTCCCTTGTATGCATTATGTATACTCAATATAATTTCTCTTGTAAAGTTAGTATATTATAAATTAATTTATATCGCTGGTTAAATTAATTTTATATTTATTTTGAGGATTAAAATATATTCATATCGTTACAAGCAACATTTATATACAGTCAATTTTAACAGTTTTCAATTTAATTAAATATAAAAATTAAAATTTAAAACTAACTACTAAAATTAATGTTATACAGAGTACTAAATTCTTCAATCTTTCATTCAAATCTATTCATGTTTAAATTTAACACCAAAATTTTACTATTTTAACTTTTTGATATTTAAAAAAATAAGTTCAAATTTCCATCATCTAAAATTAAAAGTGATTTAAAAATAAAACAATCAAATAATTTAATATACTAGTGTTAATTTTTTTTTTTTTTAAGTTTTAGGTAAATATATTGCAATGAATTCCCAGTTTTATATAATGTAGTTTTAAGGTTAAAGAGAGGAAAGGTGATGAAAATATAAAAGAGTAATTTTGTGAAAGACATGGTGTATGAAAAGAAATTTTTGGTGTATGTTATTTTATTTCATTTTATAGTGTATGTTAAGGAATTATAGGTGTATGAATAGAATTAGCCATCTGGAAGACATACCAGAAACAGTCCCACTTATATGCTTGGGTCTCTTCAATTTAAATGAGCGTGATTTGTTTTCTTAGCATGGTGTGGTTGTTTTAGATATTTTAATTTGTTTAAGTCATTTTCCTGCTAGCGGCTAGAGTATTTTTAGCAATGCTGCCTCTTTGGTGGTTTGCTGCACATTAAGGGATTATGTCAGTTGTAATACGGTTTCTGTTTTGGTAGTCTAAGGGTAGAAAATGTCAAGAGTCTGTAATAAGCTTTATTTGTATTCTTTGGATGTTACTCTTGAAGTAGTGAATAAATACTTTCACTTGCCTTTCAAAATAAATAAATAATAATAAGGCTATTATTGTAAAAAAGACGGTATATATAAAGTAGTTTTTGGTGTATGGTATTTTATTTTATTTTATGGTGTATGTTTAGATATTGTCGGTGTATGAATAGAATTAGCCAAAAGCTAATGCTAATTATAAACATATAAATCAATCAGAATATTATCTTATCTCAAATTTAGGTATGATATTGCTCAATAGTAAGATCATCACAAATACCTCAAAGGAGCATACTTGACTCAAAACTTTTGAAATAATCCTAATATTATATATATATATATACATATATATATATATATATCCCTTAATCAAAAGCTAAATATTTTAAAATAATGAACGAACTAAATTTATATATTCTTGCATAAATGGTTCTAAATTATATAGATCAATTTATACCATTAATATACATTAAAGGAAAATAAATATATATAACATATCCATAATGTTTTTATTTTACATTGAAATTCTTCACTTATTCACAAAAATATATAATAATAAACTTATGATGTTATGACTTACAAAGTTGTTTCCCAAATTTAGGAAGATACGTTTTTTTTTTTTTTTTTTTTGCAAGGCATGAGATACGTATTATTACCTAAAGTTAAACATATTATTATGTAAAGTTTAATGATCTAATTTTTTGTATTATTTAGATCTACCTTTCTAAGCCAAAAGAGTTTCTTTAAGTCAGTCTTTTAATTTTCAATAATAAAAATGGTACTAAATTAGATCTGAAACATCACCCAAAAAGAAAAATACTTGATAGATCAAATGGATCTGAAACTTGGTCAATAAATTACATGAATTTAATGACTTCTAAATAAAGTTAGGGGATTGTTAAAGGGACTCCACTTTTGATTAAAGGGAGGACAATTTTAAGGGAACTCCACTTTAAAAAAAATTGTTAAAGAGGGTTTGGTGTTTTATTTTAGAAGAAATAGGGACTAAAGTACCCCTTATCACAACATACAATTCACTATCGTTCTTTTTTGATTGAAACATTGATACAGTTAAGGTTTGCATCATAAGAACCCATAATTCATGATTGAGAACAGTAATTTATTTTCGTGTTTTCAGAGTACAAGAAGATAGTTCATAGACATTATGAGGACAACAACGATACTTCAGTAGCTAATGAACAACAATATTTAGTAAAATGATGCTTTCTTGAAATATGTCATAAAATCAGTAATGGCTGCTGAGTTCTAGAAAAGTTTCCTTCATGTTTTCATATTCAATGTGTATTTTTACTTAGTAGAATATAAAAAAGACGTGCGCTAAACGAATGCATGGACTGTATGATTTGTTAGACATATACAGGACTTTGTATTCATTTTTTTGGAAGTTTAATGAAAATTATAAGCCTTTTTATATACCCAATTATAATTGGCAAATTTTATCGTTTGCAATGTAAAGCTAGTATTTTCTACATATGTTTATAATGAAATCTTCAAATTCAGCCAACGCATGCCTTTTTAAAGCACCTATCTCGACCATGTTTTGTCGTTTAATTTAATTTAATAGTTCAATGCTCTGGTACATAACACGGTGTTGAACCACCACCTATTTTTATATTCTGCGCTGATTTGCATACACACAAATACAATTTCTTACCATTTCCAAGGCGCAAAAACATATGCATCTCAATTAATGTTCCGATTACAAACTCGATCAAATCTGTTCATGAATATTTAAGTATTTTAAATTGAACCATCGAATTCCAAAACGATATTCATTAACTTACCTGATCCGATATCTTCTAATCACCCCACAACTTTCTTGTGTCTCCATTATGTTAATTATATCCCTTTTTTTATTTTATTAAATTGTGCTCATTAATTAGGGTTTAGGTTTTAAAGTTTACGTTAAATAAGATTATAAGGTTAATCTTGGAATTCTTAATTAAATGTTTAAAGGGAGACTAATTTTTTTTTGTTCTTCCTTTAACAATTGAATAATAATTTAAAAATTGTCCTCGCCTTAACCAAAAGTGGAGTCTCTTTAACTACCATAAAGTTAAATTCAAAACTCTAAAGAAAAAAAATACAATTTTCCAAATGAAATCAATAATGGTGGCTTTGATACTACTTGTTAGGATTTCTCTATATACTTTATGATTAACAAACCATGAAATCCTATAACTGAATAGATTACCCATATCGATTTGGTTGAGAATAATTCAGAGAAAACAAATGATTCAGCGAAGGCTATACCCTAATCCATAAATGTTTATAACCCGATTAAGATTTGGTTTTGATTTGCAAACTTGACACGGGCTTTAGATCTAAATCAATAATCGATGCTTTCATCAGCTGATTAGGACAAAAGACAGATCTAAAAGATAACAATTCGATATGATCTTCCAAATTGGCATAAACCTAAATCTGAATTATTTCCATAGAAAAGATAAAGAGAATAACTAAAGCTTACATAATTTGGGAAGCAAAACCCAGTATGTTTAATAATATGATATTTCTAATTTGTCTCTTCAACAAACTGAAAATCACTTCGGTGTCCACATATTTTTTCCATGGTGGTTATATCTCCAAGTCTTATTACTTTATCGCTTTATTTGATCATTCAATTCGGATTTTATGAATGTTTTCTATTTCGCTTAAATAGTTAATATTATTTCATATCCAATACCATTGTTAAGAATTATTGAAAATAAAATAAACATCATACATTGATCGTTTCTTTATAATAAGACTCTAATCAAGTTTTTATCGATTCTTCGAACTCTAATCGTTGACCTTTAACTTTTGATCCGCCAACGCACCAAACACACATGTGAACCCAATTTGTCATTTTCATATGAACATGCAATTTAAACTATAATTCTATGGAATTTGTCCATAATATTTTAATTTTGAAAAATCTACGTAGATACGGAATTTCAACACAAATTGTAAAACATAAAATCTTAAACCGTTTGATTGTCCTTTGATTTTCACTTTTAATGTAAAGACAAAATAATTATGTAAGTGAGATTTTATGTTCTTTAATTTGTCAAACATTTGCGTCAAAAACTCAACAGAAAGCACAACATGGAATTCGACCATGCAATAAATGGGAATAATAACTGCGACGGATCCTTAATTATTCCACCAAGCCGACCGTTTTTTCTTTGAATCTTTTCCCGACCGTTAACCTCGTTAGAAATTCAAACTCCGATTTCCCAGGTCATTTTTCAAAAATACCCTCACAATTTCTGATATTCATTCTCCCAGAAAAAGTGCTGCTGTTCTTGGTTCTGCTAAAATTCTCAGCTCAATTCAAGAGGAAGAACCACTTTCTCGAATGCTTTGAAATCTTTTCTAATCTAAAGAAATAATCCAGTTTCCAATTCCATACTAGGGCTCTTTATAGCGACTTGTTGCTTAATTACCGTCTTCCTTCAAAATCCGTTCTTTTTAAACTTCAATTGAAATTTATTGTCTAGGCGTTTAAAAAGAATTAAATTTCAGAACCATATTTATGTTCCCTATCTTTCTAATTTTCAAGCATGCCAGTTTCTACCAGAGCGCAGATCTCAAACTCTCCACTGAGTACCTGCAAAGAAACCCAAACCCTACTTAGAAACCCTCACCATGGACTGAAGGAGAAGATGAAAGCTTTGACTATTTTATATGAACAGCACCAAAAAAGAGCAATTCCGCCCAAAATACACCCGCCTTCCCAACCCGAAACCCGGGTTGTAGCCACCCACCATCCAAGCGTTGAATTACTGGATTCGGGTCGCAAGAAGAAAGAAGAAAGACCACAGCAAGGGAAAGAAAATCAAGAAACCAATATAAGTGATCGCAGAGAGGCGTATTCTTGTCCTAGAAAACCAACATATAATACTACTACATTGAACGCCAGAAAAATGTCACTGGGTGGAGGAGTTCCAGCTAAACCAAAGAGAGCAGAGGCTATAGTGCATACAACAGGGAATGCGAGTAGTAGGATAATGGTGTTTGTGAGATTAAGGCCAATGTCAAAGAAGGAGAAGGAAGGTGGAGCTCGAAGCTGCATCAAGATTATCAATAAGAGTGAAATTTACTTGACGGGTTATGCTGTAGATACTGACTATTTGCGGCTTAAGCGAATTCAAGGAAGGCATTTTTGCTTTGATGGTGCTTTTGATGGATCTACCACGCAACTTGAAGTGTACTCTGCCACGTAAGTGTTTTCTTTTTCTTCTTCTTCCTCCTCCTTTTTGAAAAAAAAAGGTTATGTTACTTACCACTTAGGCGTTCGCATTCATCTTCATATAAGGCTGGTTGTTTGGACCATTCTAACATATTCAGTTTTTATTTTGTTTTAAATTAATGTTATCATTCAAATGTTAATATATAAATTTGACATTTTCAATATACGAGAAAATTCAGAATGGTCTCAATTTGGTGAATATTATCCAACGTTTTCAGTTTCTGTTTTATTTAAATCGATAGGAAGATTCAAATGTTAATATTAATTTAACATTTTGAACGTGAAAAAAATTCAGAGTAGTCTCAGTTTGGTGAACTTAATATTAGGTAAATTAAGTAGGAGCATTTGCTAATAGATCCGAAGAGTTCAGGTAGCAGCAGCTGAGTGTAAATATAGCAAGGCTGTTATGATGTTCGTAAATTACTACTCCCATACCAATACCAAATAATCTGTAACTAATATCGAGCTACATCGGTATGCTAGTGCTATCTATATGTTAACTGTAAATTTTCCATTGTTAATGGTGAATGTAATTTGTAAATAAATGTCAAAATTATTGGTAACTGTAAATTCACCGGTCATGTTAATTTCTCTTTTCACCATTTAACAGGAAAATAGGCTGAAGGAAAAAGTTAGAGAAAAATTTAGGTTGAAGGACAATAAATTTGGATTTTAGACTAAAGGACAAACTTTAGTATAAAAGAGGAAATGACGGTGGACTCCTGAATTTCATGTTTTACACTAAAAAGTGTCCCTGAACCTAATATTCAAACTTTTGTCTCTAAAACTAAATTATTCTCTAAGTTTTTCCTTCTTCTTAAAAAACCCTTAAATTAACAGGAAAATAGGAGATACTTTTGAAGGTATATTAAATTTTAAGATGATTTTCATAGTATCATATATGATGATGTTTCTTGTTTACTTTATTAGGTTCAAAATCTAAGATTAACAAAGATATTTTTCCATTTTGTCATAAAAAATTACCATAAATTAAGAAGATTTTCTACATCATTGAGAAAGTCAAAATATTGATATAAATTTTAATGGATTTTGAATCAGAAACAAAGCATTTACTTGCTTATCATTATCGAACTTTAATTGCAATAAAAATTTAAAGTTTTATGTATTGGTAAATTGGCATCACTTGTCAACAGTTTATTGGTTTATCGGTATACTAATGTTCATTTCACTGGCTATTAAGTGTCTAACGTCATTTTAGACTTACTAATCCTATCAGTGCGATAACATATTTCTTGTATCAACAACAATTACCATTAACATAAAATTAGGTGCATGTTTAACCTTGCATATATTGCAACTAAACCTCATATGAAAATCTTCTCATACGCCTTCGATATTGTCTTTACACTTCTAATATGGGTGGAGTGATTAGACATATGAGTATCTCCAACAGACCTAAGAATATTTAGCATGTAGGAGTTAAGGCTCTCCATTAGACCTATAACACGTTAAGACTAAAGGTATTATTCAATTTCTAATTCAGGACGTCGAATTGAATCAGACTGCGTATTTAATAGATGCTTAAGGTCACATGTATATTGAATAAGCGCCCAATATGACACTTATGTTATAGATGTTTGAATTCATATGCATGTTATATTACATAAATGCTAATTTGAACATTGGAGCGTCCAACCTCAGAAATCTATTAAGTACTTGAGCTTGGGTAAGCGCTTGTTTGTTGGATTTTTTTAGACAAATCAACTCTTTATATTTCAGTCATTTGGATACTAATGTCGATATTGAGGGGCGAATGTACCGGAGATGCTTTAATAACATATGGTTCGCTGACAAGCACAATTGTTTAAGTGGTTAAGACACTTGGACATAATGAAAGATGTTATGGATTCGAATCTCATCTTACACGATATTAACCACTCGCCGTGTAGTATGTTTACGGCTATTACGGTAATGATTACCATTTACCATTTGGTAAATACCGTTGCCGTACAATTTTTACTGGTAAGCCAAAATTGCTTACCGTTACCGATAGGTTGGTATAATGAAGACTGGTATACCAATAATCTGGTAACCGTTATACTGGTAATGGTAAATTACCGTTTGTCAATCATATATATATATGTGTGTGTTTATATATATATATATATATATATATATATATATATATATTGACATGTTTTTTTGTACACAGTGCATCTTTATTGTGCTATATGTAATGTTAGTTAATATAAAACATAAACGGGAAAAAAGTGTAATTAGAATGACTTTGCCTAATTATTGAACTAAAATATAATCATTTATTTGGTTCTAAATGCATGTATTAAATCATATCAGATGAATATACATATGCAAGGTTTTCAGAAAAAGATTCAACTCACAAATCATAAAATTCAAACTTTAAATCGAAACGGGATTTAAATCGTAAATTGTAGATTCAAAAAATCCGTATTTTCAAGGTTTGCACGCGTTTGAAATTTATTTGATATTTGATTCTGTATGTTTAAACCTTTACCTTCAGTTTCTCTCTTATTCCAAATTTATTCTGTGTTGAAATGATTAGAATTAGGATTGTAGATATTGTTGGGAAACAATGGTTGAGTCACGTACTTGGTCGCTTTCTTGAAGACGATTCGGCGATCTGGCCGGTGGTGCAAAACCAGTTCGTACTTTCGCCGACGCCTCTAAGATAAAACAACCTCTGAAATAATAACTGATTTGCTCTGCACAACAAAGCAGTGCAGATTTGCACTTTCGAAAATAAAAATACTGCTCGAAAATTTCAGGAAGAATATTTTAATGGCGGAGGTAAAAACTGTGTTTTTGTTATATTATTGTCGTATACAACTGAAGATTATATATAGATGGGGATTAGAGCTGAACGAAAATACTGGACAGTAGATAAATCTGCTAAAATACCGGGTTAATAGTTTACCGCTTCAAATAAAAGTCGGCTCATAAATATTTCTCATATTTAAAAAACACAGTTCGAAAAATGCAATTTTTTCTAGTCCAAAAATATAAATGTTTACACCACAAAGCCAAGCCCGAGCCCGAACCGAGCCGGGCAGGGCCGGGTCCAGTCGAGTCGGTCGGTCGCGCGTGTGTGTGGTGGTCATGATGCATGGTCTCCCTCCTCACAACAAAGCATACATTGGAAGCCCAAGACCCCAATACGACTTCTTAGAAACAAGTATAAATACTTGCATCTTTCTTATAATCCCATGATGTTGGACTATTCACATATAGGAGCCATTCATACACTTATTTCAACATTTTAATAATTCACAAAATATTTCCAACAATCCCCCACTTGAATTTTTAAAAATATCTTCGAGCAGTTTCTAAAAATATATAAGATTGTGCATAAACAAATGTGTCATCCGACTTGAACCTTTGCATAGTGAATAAGATTCAGTTTTTACTAGAGTGACATGTAGTCTTGAACTCTATTCCTGACATCAAACCACACACAACCTTTTCTATAGTGCAATCAAATAAGTCTGTGCATTTATGGTCATGCACGTCTATCCCAGTTTAGTGAATGCTCTAGAAGTTTTGTCCATAACTCCATAGGAAACAACCACATTTCCACATTCACATAGGTAAGTCTATCAAGAGTACTCCTGAAGGTAGGTACTCCACTTCAAATAGAGTATATATCTCATTAAGAGTTTCTATCAACTCATCCTCTAATCACTTCAGGAATATATGCTTCTTGGATTATTAAATAGCATGTTCAACTACACAACTTGTTTTTACCCATTGAACCTATTTCTTGGGATCTCTAGTCATTTAAGTCGGGTTACCATTGTGCGTGACTCAACAATCTAAGGGCAATAGTCCCATTCTTTTAGAAGAATTAAGGACTTTCTCTCTGGGCAGTCCTTTCGTCAAAGGATCTGCCAAATTTTCATCACTACGTACGTAATCCACTCTAACGGTACCTGAGGAAAGTAGTTCTCTAACCGTGCTGTGCTTACGACGTATTTGTCGTCTCTTACTGTTATAATAACGGTTCTGAACTTTTGCAATAGCCGCGGTACTATCGCAATGTATCAACACAGTTGGTATCAGTTTTTCACATAAGGGAATCTCAGCTAGCAGATTTCTCAAATATTGTGTTTTTTCACTAGCTGTGGCTAGTGCTATCATCTCAGACTCCATAGTAGACTGAGCCAAAATAGTTTGTTTTTTGGATTTCCAAGAAACAGCTCCTCCAACAATGTTAAATATATAGCCACTGGTCGCCTTAGAATCATCAGATAAAGTATTTCAGTTTGCATCTGAATATCCTTCAAGTACAACTGAGAACTTTTCATACTATAATTCAAGGTTCATAGTTCGTTTAAGGTATCTACTGATAAACCTGCACAATAATCTGTGGCAATGTCGGGTCTAGTACAATAATCCCACGACATAGGCAATGTCGGGTCTAGTACAATCTGTGGCATATCGAAGGCTACCAATGATGCTCGCATAATCAGTCTGTCTTACACCTTCACCAGTGTTCTTAAATAACTTTACACTTAGATCATATGGTGTACATGGCAGGTTTACAGTCAAAGTAATTATATTTCTTCAGTATCTTCTCAATGTAATGAGATTGATTCAAAGAAATTCCCTTTTCTGACCTAGTAATCTTAATACCAAGGATTACACTCGCCTCACCTAGATCTTTCATATCAAAATTAACACTTAATAAAGATTTGACTGAATTTATTCCATGAAGGTTTGACCCAAAGATGGGTAGGTCATCTACATAAAGGCATATATTAGTGCAAATGTCACTTTAAAACCATGTGATATGATTAAGTTATCAAATTTTTTATGTCATTGTGTAGGTGTTTGTTTTAAACCATATAATGATTCATCTAATTTGCATACTTTATGTTCTTGACCATGTACTACAAATACTTCAGGCTGATTCATATAGATTTCTTCGTCTAATTCACCGTTTAAAAATGCGGTTTTAACATCCATTTGGTGTAATAGTAAATTATGAATGGAAGCAAGTGAGATTAATACCCGAATGGATGTTATTCTAGTTACAGGTGAAAAAGTGTCAAAGAAATCTACATTTTCTTTTTGTCTCAAACCTTTAGTTACTAGTCTTGCTTTGTATTTATCAATAGTACCATCAGGTTTTAATTTCTTTTTAAGCACCCATTTACAGCCTATAGATTTACAACCAGGGGGTAAATCTGCCAAATGCCAAGTCTTATTGGATCCCAGAGAATCCGTCTCATTATTTATAGCCTCTTGCCAAAAATCGGCATGTAAGGGATCATCCTCTATAGTAAAAGCACAAAAATCCGAACCAAAATCTTTTACGGTTCTTGTTCTTTTACTTCTTCTAGGTTCAGCTTCAGAACTTTTATTAAGTTCTGTCTAATAGGCATACTTGAAGTGCCCCCACTATTCCTTAATTTAAAAGGAAATTTTGTTTCATAAAAATCGGCATCATTTGATTCAATTATGTTATGTGCATTTATATCATAAAATCGATATGCTTTGCTATTAATATCATAGCCTATAAATACACATTCATATGCTCTACTTGTCAATTTTATTATCTTAGGGTCTGGGATGCGAACATATGCTAAACAACCCCAAGTTCTAAAGTATGACACATTGGGTTTATGATTCTTTAAAATTTCATAAGGTGAAATTTTATTTTTAGATTTGGGGATTCTATTTAGAACATAGCATACAGTCAATAAAATACCCCTCCCCCCCCCACCAATGTTTTGCTGCACCAGAATTTAATAGGATGACAACTACTAATTCGGTAAAAGTCCTATTTTTTCTTTCAGCTTTATCGTTCATTTTAGTTGAATAGGGTGCAGTTCTCTCATGTACAATACCATGTAATTTATAGAAGTCCAGAATTGAATTAGATTCATATTCTGTTCCTCTATCACTACGAAGTCTCTTAATTTTCCTGTTTGTTTGATTCTCAATTTCAGTTTTGAATGTTTTAAACATTTCAAATGCATCACTTTTATTTTTCATAAGGTAAACATATGTGAAATCAGAACAGTCATCAATAAAAGTGATAAAATACCAATGTCCATATCTAGTCAAAGTACCATCAAGTTCACATATGTCAGAATGAATCAAATCTAAGGGTTCAGATTCTCTATCAACAAATTTATGAGATTTCTTATGATTTTTGCTTGTGTACAGAATTCACATTTATCAGGTTCAGATTCTGACATCTTAGGTATCATGTCTAGGGTGCTCATGTTATGAATTATTCGTTTATTGACATGACATAATATAGAGTGCCAAATATTAAAATCACACAACATATAAGCAGAATTATTCACTTTATTAGATTCAACATTTAATTTAAACATTCCCTCACAAGCATAATCCTTTCCTACGAAAGTTCCCTTATATCCTATGTTATACACACCAGCTCCAATAAATTGAGTAAAGCCTGCCTTATTAAGGAGAAAGCCAGAAATCAGATTCTTCCTCATCTTTGGAGTATGCAAAACATCTTTAAGAATCAGTCTTTCCAGAGGTAAACTTGATCTCCACATTTCCAACCCCTGTAACTTTAGTGGTATGAGAATCTCCCAACAACACTTTTTGATCATCAGCCGTGTATGTGGTGAACATATCACGATCATAGCAGATATGGCGAGAAGCACCAGCGTCTACCCACCAACCCTCTAATCCACCAACAAGGTGAATCTCAGTGATCATAGCCATAAGAGGCTCCTCCTCAGTCAGGTTAGCCTGTGATGCAGAACTAGGTCTGTTCCGATACTTTCGTGCCATATAACCTGGTTTTCCACAGTTATAACAGAGAAACAACTGTCCAGAATCATTCTTTTGGGCTGATTTTTGCTGTCCTTTCGAGTTTCCTTGCGGATTCCCGTTCTGTTTGTTGCGCCAGTTCCGATTCTTAAATGACTTCTGGTTCGGTTTCAAAACTGCGGGTTTGATCTTTTTAGTGCTGTTGTTTGCGACAACCAGCACTTCCTCTTTCTGGTCCTGTTTGCTTGCCTCCTCCTCAATGCGGAGGGAGTGATCAAACTTTCTAAGGAAAATTCCTTAGTCTTATGTCGTAGGAAATTCTTAAAGTCTTTCCAATCTGGGGGCAGTTTGTCAATAATAACAGCAACTTGAAACTGTTCGTCCAAAACCATACCTTCGGGGATGATCTCATGGGCTATTTTCTAAAGCTCATGAGACTGCATCTCTACTGACATGTCGTCTGCCATTTGATATTTGAGATAGCGGCTCACAACATACTTCTTTGCCTCTGCCTCCTCTGTATCGTATTTCTTCAGCGCTTCCCAGATCTCCTTCGCTGTCTTGTTGTCCGAGTTGTGGTAATTATACAGATCATCGCTGAGGCCATTGAGAACGAAATTTCTACACAGATAGTCCTGCTCAATCCAGTTCTGTTGATGTTTTGATTGTTCAGTCCAGGAAGCGATCTGCGCTTCATCAGTTCCGCCAGGTTTGTCTGGCAACTGCGGTTTGTCGGTGATCAGAGCAGCAGCGACCTTTCTCATCGTCGGGTAGAACTCCATCTTCTGACGCCATCGTTTGAAATGCAGTCCTTCGAAACGGAATGGGGTAGCAGTCACCAATGGGATTTGGAAAGCAGAGGGAGGAGTAGTATCATCCAAGATTGATGTCGAAGCCATTGTTTCAGATCGTCTTCAAATTGTTGGGAAACAATGGCTGAGTCACGTACTTGGGCGCTATCTTGAAGACGATTCGGCGATCTGGCCGGTGGTGCAAAATCAGTTCATACTTTCGCCGCCGCCTCTAGGATAAAACAGCCTCTGAAATAATAACTGATTTGCTTTGCACAACAAATCAGTGCAGATTTGCACTTTCGAAAATAAAAATACTGCTCGAAAATTTCAGGAAGAATATTTTAATGGCGGAGGTAAAAACTGTGTTGTTATATTATTTTCGTTTACAACTGAAGATAATATATAGATGAGGATTAGGGCTGAACGAAAATACTGGGCAGTAGATAAATCTGCTAAAATACCGGGTCAATAGTTTATCGCTTCAAATCATACATTGGGAGCTCAAGGCCCCAACATGACTTCTTAGAAACAAGTAAAATACTTGCATCTTTCTTATAATCCCATGATGTGGGACTATTTACATATAGGAGTCATTCATACACTTATTTCAACATTTTTAATAATTCACAAAATATTTCCAACAGATATAAATAAGCATACTGAATATATCAAGTTGGATTGAATATTTTTGGTATTAGCTGGAATTGAATCGTAATATAAATCGGATCATAAAAGGAGAGATTCGATCTGAAACATGATTCAAATCGTAGGATTTTAAGACTTTTGACAACAATGTACATATGTTTTAAATTTATTAGTAAAATTATTGTCATTGGTGTTGAAAAAATATTACTGATAATTTAGCGTTAAAAATGGTAAATTTACCATTAGCATACCATTTTGACTAGTAATGGTAAATTTATCGTTACCATAACAGCCCTTATACTACGTAGACTTATATATAAAGTACCCAATTCAAAAAAAAAAAAAAAAAAAAAAAAAAAAAAAAAAAAAAAAAGTCACACACATATGCTTATTCTTTAAATATCCTCAGTTTTGACTTTTGCATGTAAATTGTTAATACAAGTCACTCAGGTTAGTTTATGCAGTCGTTAATGCAATATCCATGTTGTTTAGGTTACCGTCTTCTGTTATGTTTAACAGTTTTATTCAATGTTACCATGTGTGATCATATATTTTGATTGTTTAGCATTACATAGCTCTTAACAGATATCCAAAATAAAATTAATAAATCTGTATGTTCATGACAGTTTTGATATTTATTGTAGAACATCAGAGCTATTAGAAAATGTTCTTCAAGGAAGAAACGGAACTGTATTTTGCTACGGCGCAACAGGAGCTGGGAAGACATACACAATGCTTGGGACAATGGAAAATCCAGGGGTGATGGTGTTGGCACTCAAAGATCTCTTCCTCAAAATTAAGCAAAGATGCTTTGATGGCAATTATTCGGTCCACTTGTCATATTTAGAAGTTTACAATGAAAGCGTTCGAGATTTGTTAGCTCCTGGTCGTCCATTAGTTCTTAGAGAAGATAAGCAGGTATGCCATAAGTTTTTTATTGTAAACTCCAAAAGTCACTTTTGATTAGGCTTTTCAACTAGTACTTTGGAAGCTAGTTAGCGTCATATCCACATGTCATATCCAAAATGGGTATTGGATCTCTGCGTCAGCAGATGCGGTTGGATATCAAATGTTATCCCATCTGTTGAATACAAGGCAATAAGGTGCTAAGGTGAAAAAAATGGCCAAGTTGTGAGCATTTGTTAGCTCCTGGTCGTCCATTAGTAGGCTTTTTTTGCATCGTGAGCATTTTTGTGCGTCAATGACTCTGTATACAACTTTATGTTTTTTTATTTATAAAGACACCATGATATAAATTAACATTAAAAATGCTAATTCTACTGTTAGAATATATTTGTAAATAGCCTTCTGCAAATAAAAAAGCACTAGCTACTAAATATGAAGTCACAAATAGTGATCCTTGACCAAAACGATATTAAATTCAAGTCTACAACACCGAAAACATAGAAATTACAACAAAAAGCTAGAAATCGTAAAGATGTTCAAGTTCAAGTGTTAACAACATAAAACTTGAAATTTGATTCAACTTCTAATCACTGATATTCAATTTTAACTTAACTCGACTTTAAATTCAAACTAAAATTGTCTAAAATTTAAAGAAATATTACCCAAACTTTAGATTAAATTCAAATTAAAACTAATGAAACTTTAAATCAAAATTAAAATTAACTACCCTTTAGATTAATTAAATTTAAAATTAAATTAACATCAACTGAACTTCAAATTATAATTAAATTTAAAACTGACTTAACTTTAAATTGAAACTAAAATTAACCAAAATCAGAATCAAATTTAAATTAATATTAACCAAACTATGAATTAAAATTAATTAAGTTTTAAATTAACTTCAAATTAAAGTTAGAATTAAACAAATCACTAACTGAAATTTGACTCAATATAGCCTGTTTCAATTTACTTTAACCTTTTTAATTCGAATTTAACTTTTAAACACTAATTACTTTTAAAATATTAACATAATATTTTCTTAACTTAATTAATTACACAAGGGGAAAAACAATATCTGGCCTGATAAAACGAAGCAGAGGGAGCTACAATTGTGACGGCGATGCTTGGCTGGAGTTTATGGCGGCAGCAGCAAAAGGTAGCTTGATTTGTGGTAGAGGGTTTTTTTTTTTTTTTTTTTTTTTTATTATTATTATTATTGCAGTCGAAGTTGATTTCACTTAAATTTCAAATTAATTTAGGTTTGACGACATGTTCGAAAATAACTTGACTATAGGAAGCACTCGTTTTCCAACCTAAAAACCAAATCCTAGTTGTGATGCGCTTTTTAAGCGCCGTAAGGCTTAACAGCCTTAGCAGAAGGCGTGCTTTTTGGGCGTTTTTAATAACTCAAGTGCTTGGACTTTTCAGAAAGGCGCAACTGCTCGCACCTTAATAACATTGATTGAATATTAACAAACTTAAATATATAAACAAAAAATTATGGTTGAACACTATTTTGTGTTTCCCTATGATTATAAAATTACAAATAGCATGAAAACTATGATGACTAGAAATAGGCTTTAGTAGCTAACATGTATATAATAAAAACTATTATCTTGATTAAAAATAAATACATTTTCCATTATATTAAAATACACATACTTTAAACTATTATGCTAACAAAAGTTGAACAGGTACTTTTCAAATGCGGATACCTTCATATCCACATCTGCATCCGTTTTGTGGATGTTGGATATATACCCGTTTTCATATATGCATGCAGACGAATTTTGAATTTTCCATATATCTATTGATAGACTTTTTTATACTAATTTTGCTTCAACTATTGTGCCAAAGATAAAAGTAAAATTTTGGCTTAGGTTTAATCAGGCCATTTACTTTTCATAGGTTTGAAGCATGGAGTCGCATTTTAAACAATATTTATATGTGAGTAAGGCCAGTTCTTAAGAATAATCTTTTCATACGCTCTGTATCATCACAAACGCTTGTGCATTCTATTATGTTCTTATGGATCATGCAAAATTGATGACAAAACTGTGCTATTTGATTTCAGGGAACCGTGGCAGCTGGTCTTACGCAATATAGAGCTCATTCGACTGACGAAGTAACAGATTTTTTCCCCTCATTTGTTTGACTAGAACAATATCAAATCTGTATTTCAGTTACGTGATTATAACTTCTTATATACTTTTGTAGGTCATGGCATTGCTTCTTCAAGGAAACATGAATAGAACAACCGAACCCACTAGAGTCAATGAAACCTCTTCACGATCCCATGCCATCTTACAGGTTTCCTTTTAAGTATTCACGACCAATTTCAAGGTCAAAAGCTTTGAATTTGTATCTCAATGCTGCATTTGTTATGAATACATTCGTGCATACCTTTTTTAAGTTATCTATGTACATTTGTGTTATCTACGTACATCCATGCATCTGAATGTTTGTACACACTTGTAGGTAAACGTGGAATATAAAGTGAAAGAATCATTAAACATCGTGACTCGAACTGGGAAGTTGTCTCTGATAGATCTTGCTGGTTCGGAAAGAGCTTTAGCAACCGATCAAAGAACACAAAGATCTTTAGAAGGCGCAAACATCAATCGTTCGCTTCTAGCCTTGAGCAGTTGCATTAATGCTCTTGTGGAGGGCAAAAAGCATATACCTTATCGCAACTCAAAGCTGACCCAACTACTCAAGGATTCACTAGGTGGGGCATGCAGCACTGTGATGATAGCTAATATTAGTCCTAGTCATCTTTCTTTCGGTGAGACTCAGAATACTCTCCATTGGGCTAGCCGTGCCAAGGAAATAAAAACCAAGGTTTGCTTCTTGAGCGGTTTTAGCACTTTTCAGTTCTATGTGGGACTATCCATGCATAAGTAGATACTGGCACAAAAATTGTTTGTTGTTTCAGATGAAACAATAAATTCGACCATATGTCCGATAAGCAGGACTATCTATGTAGCACTCTTCAACCATATGTCCGATATGTTATTTTTGTCATGTGACCTTTATTATTATTATTATTATTTGGAAGCTTGATTGATATATATGCCTAAGGAATCAAGATATTAAAGTATTTATACATTAGTTTCAAATTTTAAATAAAGTTCTTTTTTTTTTAAATGTCAATCAACGAGACAAACAAGCTATTAAGACCTCTAGCAAACTCCCAATGTCTTAACGGTGGTCACTGGTTTTTGTAATGTAATTAATTTCAAGAAAAAGTGAATGTTTCGTTGCTTGCCTACAAGTACAACTGTTGTTGAAAAAAAAATCATTTTGATACTGATTAAATTTATAATAATCAATTTTACGTTTATAGTGTATTTTAAAGTTTGAGAAAACTGTATGGTTAATTGTTATTGATAAATATGAATCCCTTACAACTCAGGCAGGCATAAAGGAGGAAGTGGAACCTGCATTACCCGAATGTGAGGCGAACCAATCAAAACTAATCTTAGAACTGGAAAAAGAAAACAGGGATCTAAGACAACAGATGGTGCAGCAACAACAAAAGATACTATCTCTCCAAGCTCAAGCCTTAGCCTCAAAAAAAGCCTCTTTGACTCCAACTTCCCCTCTTTTATCTCCTCTAACTGCACCTCGTAAAACCAAACGCTCGATCCTATCTGCAAATTGCTTTGGTACTCCACCAGACACTAGTACGAAAGTTAGAACACTGGAGCTTGAGATTGAAAGACTGAAAAAGGACCATGCAGTTCAAATGAAGCAGAAGGATGAGTTGATAAAAGAGCTGATGCTGGATAGAGAAAACAAAAAAGTCGGTGTAAAATGTAAAGCAAGCAGAGCCACCATTGCAGGTGAAGTGGTGACGGTTAAGTCGCCTACGAACACTGCAAAAAAGAGAAGTTTCTGGGATATTGGTGGTGGTGGAACAGGAGGCAGCCCTCTTATTAACAGGAGGAAGACTAGGAGCCATGTTGCACCAACAACTCCTCCTAATGCTCCTTCTATGTTGCTACAGGTATGATTTCTTTTTTTCCAACTGTTATGTGATTGCATGTGTTTTTGATGGCATCTTAAAAGCCCGTGGGATCTTTTGGCATAGAAATTGGTTATTCCATAATTATTTTCTATTCTATGTTATTCCATTGTTATTTTGGTTCTGGCAACATTTTATTGAGCAGTACATATAATTTAATCATCATTTCGATTAAGTTTAGACAAACATACATGGTATTTGTTAACTCTTTTAAGTAATTATTTAGAAATACGGACCAAACGCCCTCATTTTTTTTCCCCTTCTGAATCTAGAGTTTTGAAAGCATAAATTGATTTTTTTTTTTTTTTTTTTTTTTTTTAAGTAATGCTTTTGTTTGTGAAATATTATGTGCCCTACTAATGCAGCTTGCATATCACTGTTTCTCCTTTGTGTTCTTGTTGGGGCCTCATGTTGCTAATTACATATTCCAGCCTGGATTTGCTCGTAGCAGAAGAACATCAGACTTCACCAGATTCTGATGGAAGCAAAATTAGTTGACAAGGAGAGATGAAAGCAAAATTACTTTACTTTGCACTAATGAATGTTAATTTATGATTATTTACGTTGTATGAACAACTAACTGTTCTGATGTTACGAATTTCATTACCTTTTTTTTTTCTTGTATGAAAAAAATAAGAGGAGCAAACAAGACAGACATTATGTCCAAACTTCTTAAGACTTTCGGACATGATACAAGAAGTCATAGATTCCATTTCCGTTTCATGGAGTCTAACCTATACAACATGTATGTTGTATATTAACTAAAACTAATATGCAAAGTACCAATTTAAAAATGAAAAATGAAAAAATTAAGAGCGAACAAACTTGGTTACCATTGTGGGCGTCCTCAGCCGAGGAAAAAGAAAGCAAGTCCAATGCAGTTAAATGTGCAGTTAGGTAGGACATACAGAGACGAGGGTTCAATCCTCGTCAATTATATATCTCTGTGAATGCTTGGGAGTTTCTTTACAACTAAAGCTTGAATTTCTGCATGTTCAAAGAAGGCAGTCTACTGAATCAATTTAGATCAATAGTATACCGTTTGAAAAGTAAAGTTAGTTACATTTGGGTGGTGGTTGACTATAATGATGATGGTTTAGTCGTAGTTACACGTAACTAACACAATGAAATGGAGTTTTACTAAAAGTCTAAAACTAATTTCAAAATATTTTTGAATACACAGACAAAGGAGAATACAGTTTATCGTTTTTATTTTAAGTTTGAATACGCATTACCGTAATAATTACTACAAGCGTCAGATGTAAAATAGTTAGACGTGTGCAAATACATATCAAATCACAAGAAAACATTAAATTTTGATTATTGATAAATATAAAAAGTATTAGAAAAATAGTACTCAAAAATAAAAAAAATAAAATTTTTTTATCATTCAAGATTGATTAAAAGGTAATTTAGGAATAAATAGACTAATGTATCCATCAAAGTCAACATAAAATAGTTTTATTATCTTTTAAATAAATTGCAGAACTATTTTATGTATTTATTAAGAGAAACATTGAATTTCTACTGGCTTATTAAATCTTATGGAAATGGATATGACATTGGAAATTAAATCCATCGAGCGCAAATTATATAACATAAAATATAAAGTAACATAAGCCAGCATTGCCAAACTTGCTTCTAATAAATTGACCAAAATCAACTAATTTAGACTAATATGAATCTTGAGTGTATTATTGATTGAGCACAGTTTATTTTAGTAACAAGATTTCAAATAACATAGATTACCAAATATCATTGTTTGCTGGTTAACATTGGATTTCTTCACATTCAAAAATAACTATAATGAATTAGTTTAGATTTATAGTATCCCACCTGGGAATTCAAGTTAGTGAAATTCATGTGATGCTTGACTATGAGGATCGCGGTTTAAGAGTAGCTACATGTACACAGTTAAATCTAATTAATGTTATCAAAACTATTTCAAAATATTTCTACATGTATAAAAGTAAAGAAAATTATTATCTATCGTTTTTCTATCGAATTTGAAAACGCAATATCGTAATAATTACCAAAAGCGCACAAACAATAGTTGTACATGTGCAAATACGAATCGCACCACAAGGAGAACGTTTAGTTTTAAGTCTACTCACCAAAAGGTTGAAGTTTAATAAAAATAAAAACTATAAGAAAATAGTACTCGAAAAATAGAAGAAACAGAAAAAAAGAGGATTGGTTCTATTTAGGCATGTGATATTCCTTATTATAAATATAACTATGACAAAATTGTCCTTTAATCATTCACTCATTTTGTTTACTGGGCTTAATATTTTCTTTATTTTAGTCCTTCTATAAAGTAAAACCTTAATAATCAAAATTTAGGCAAATCACAAATCTTATGCTTTGGTCAATTGATGCTGATGATGATAATACAAGCTTAATAGAATCAAAAGAGTCAAAGTTAATTTTTTTTTTTTTTTTTTTAAAAAAAGATCTGAAAATGCATAGTTTACAAATCAAATGAATCTTAAATTTTATGCTGCAACATGATTTTGTTGGAATGATTTTTCTATGGTGATATTATTTTGATAGAACTATTTTCTAAGGTGAAACTAGTGTACAAGGTTATTTTTACTGGAGAATTGTATAAAGGGAATGTTTAACAATAAAATGGGTATACTCAGCAAAAAATTGTAACTGTTATTTTGTTAGTTCTGTAAAAAGGGGGGGGGGGGGTGTGGAGTGAGGGGCTACTCAACAATTTTTGAGTAAAAAAAATCATACTTATATGATTATATTGAAAATGTAATTTAGGATTAAATTCACTAATATATCCATTAAAATAAACATATAGTAGTTTTGATATATTTTTTAGTATAAAGTGGAATTAATTTATGTATTTATTAAGAGCATGGATTTAATCTAAAATAACAAATTTCAATACATAAACTAATAAATTTATTAAATCTTATGGAAGTAAATCTGATATTATTTGAAATACAATCTATTTGAGCATGCTTTATGTACAATAAAATAAAGTAGCATTAACAACGGATTTCAATAATGTTTCCAATATAATAACCAAAATCAAATGCTTTAGATTAATATGAAACTTGAGTTTCTTATCGATTTGAGCAATGTCTATTACAATAACAAAATTATCAAACAACATAAGCTATCAAATGCTGGCCATAAACATCATTGTTTAGTAGGACTGATTCAACATAAAACATGAAATAAAAAGAGACCACATAAAGAATTCTGGTGTTGATTTCGTATGAATCATGGAAGCTTCATTATCTCTGAATTGAAGGAATTTAACTAACTACTCATCCTAGATTTCAGTTCAGTATTTTATGATTTCACTAAAATAGGAAAACTAAAAAATTTAATATAACAGATATAATAAGCTTGCATAAATTAAAGAAATAAAGCTAGTGTACTTGCATTAAATAAAAAAAAGAGATACAATAAAAGTGCATAAATTAAAAAGCATGAAATAAAGAAGGAGACTTTAAAATAAAAGTGAGATAGTTATGTTATTTTATTTAAATTTTGAGGTCTAATTATGTATATAGTTTTTTCTTTCTTGTTAGAGTATTGGTACATGCTCAAAACTCAAATTCTTATTTGGAGAATACCCAAAATGCCCATGGGAAGTATGTTGCCCAAGTAATAGTAAATGCATCTTTCATTCTTTGCTTAAAGAGCTTTTTCAAATAAATTTTGGTCCATCATGAAGTGGATCTGTATCCTCATCCATGTAGAAATAAAGTTGCATGCTTCCTTTTGGTGCTCCCTACTCCACTGACTACCACTCACAATACATCATTCAAATGTTGCATAACGCAAATACAGAAAAACTTATACAACAATACACCAAAACAGTGGATTCCCAACAAGTATAGGTGTTACAAATAATTTCTGTAACACTTTTATGTATCACTAACAGCCTGTGAGGAATTTCCTGTAACACTTATAAGTGTTACAAGCAGAGTAACTGCTAACCCTTATAAGTGTTACAAGCAGAGTAACTGCTAACACTTATAAGTGTTACAAGAAGACTAACTGCTAACACTTATAAGTGTTACAAACAAAGTAACTGCTAACACTTATCAGTGTTACAAACATATTTATTGCTAACACTTATAAATGTTGGAACTATAATATATGGTAACACTTATAAGAGTTACAGACATATTCATTGCTAATACTTATAAATGTTGGAACTATAAGAGATGGTAACACTTATAAGAGTTACAAACATATTCATTGCTAACACTTATAAATGTTGGAACCATAAGATATGGTAACACTTATAAATGTCAGTATCATAATCCTACTAACTCTTATAAATGTTGGCATACATAAATTGCTAACACTTATATAACATGTTTTTATGATTTTCAATCACATATATAACTCAACATACCAATTCAAATAAAAGTATTTAGTACACTTCCATATTCCAAATTCCAATAATGTCACTTTTGCATAATGCTTTCAATTTCAAAATACCATAATATCAAGTTCAAATTACAAAAAACAATACAAAGTTTTACTAAAGATACATAGAATTTTAGATATTATGAAGGCGAAACAGGGACCATATCACAAAGTCTCCATCTGAAAATTCACAAAGCTTGTAGTGTCCGTTTTGAGGACCATCGTAAATTGGTGCTTCCGGATCTAAAACTTCTGTTATCCAAACAACTTTCTCAACATCTGGCACTATCTCTCTAAAATGACACATGGTTTGCGCACCAATATAAGCTTTTGCTACATTCTTCATATCTTGTGATAATAGCATTACAAATTGTTTTCCTTTTGTTGATGATCCAACATCATTTGTCGGAATAACCGAATTAGCAATTCCAACGTTCGGTGTAGATTTATCCAAATTAGAAGCGGTTTCTGTCATAGGCGTCATAACACCGCCATTAACGTTATGTTGCAATCCCGGTACCATAGTAAGAAAGGATGAAGCAAATGATTTAAGAGCATCGTTGATTTGGATTGACACTTGACTCGCCACTTGACTTGCAACTTGATTTTGTAATTCCATAGACCATTGACGAAAATCATCCTTTTTATTCTTGTCGGCAATTGCTTTTGATGCTTGCATTATCTTTACGTGCTTTACGGAAGAAGAGGAGCTAATTGCACGACAATAATTTTTCCTTTTATCAGAACCAAAAACTTTGGCGATAGGATCATTGTCAAAATCAAACATGTTTGCATGCTCGTTGCTATTACATTCCAACTCCTGTTTTTTTCCCTCCTCCTCCACAAGTGCCTACAAAATATAAACGCACTCAGTTTTAAAGAAATAACAAATTGCAAGTCAAGTTTCTGAAAATGACAATGCCAATTTCTGAAAATAAACATCTAAAAATGATGTTACGAAACTTATATGGTACCATAGTTACGAAACTGAAGCTGAGCAATGCTCAGTTTCGAGTTCCGAGTACTCGAAACTGGGCAATGCTCAGTTTCAGTTTCGAGCTCGAAATTGAACCTGAACAGTTTCAGTTTCGAGCTCAGAACTAAAACTGAACAGTTTCAGTTTCAGTTCTCGAAACTGAAACTGAACAGTTTTAGTTTCTAGTGGCATTGCTCAGTCTCGATAGTAAAACAATTATAAATGGTAACACAATATGTTTGTGCATGTCTGAAGCTAAAGTGCAATCCAGTGAAGTGCTCTAGGTAAATAATGTCAATGCCAATTTCTGAAAATAAACATCTAAAAATGATATTACGAAACTTATATGGTACCATAGTTACGAAACTAAAGCTGAGCAATGCTTAGTTTCGAGTTCCGAGTACTCGAAACTGGGCAATGCTCAGTTTCAGTTTATAATAAAATAAAAATAATAAAATAAAATACTAAATTTGAATGTACCACAATGCTATTTACCAGCAATAAAAATAATAAAATAAAATACTAAATTTACAAAATTATTCCTTAAGAGATTTATAATTTTATAACTAAGCATGTTTTCTAGTATTTTCAGGATTGTTTGACATTATTTAATTTTAAAGCATTTTCAGAAAGAAAAATCTCTTGTATAAATGCATTTTAAATTACAAAAGATTATTAAAAAGTGTGATGATCTAATGATTAAAAATTCTCCTAGAACCTACATGACTTATTGAACAAAGATAACGGCAGCTACCAACACAATTTAGATTACATTTAATATGTGAAATAACAAAGGAAATAGAATAAACTAAAATATGAAATCAAACAAATAATAAATTTTAAGGAATCCAGTTGGATCCCTCCAACATGTTTCCTGCATCCACATATGTTAGCCAACATTAATAATACCCATCCTGCTTCAAGGCAGGATATCGCGGTATAGAAGGTCATCCACTATCATATTGTGGGGCGCATAGGGTCATCCGCTAATGATACTGCGGGCATCTGCTAATGGTACTACGGGAAATATCCAACCACCAATATATATATATAATAGCCACAAGCCTAGTAACTAATATATACGCATCTAAAACTAAAATATTCAATACACATACGCACGGAAATCCAATGAAGGAAGCAAACACAATATGACGAGGTGTAGAAGAAAATAAGCGAATGGGATCTGCAGGAACAATAAATGGTACATTAGATAATCTGGACTTGCATGAGAAAATAAGCGAATGATAAATTGTAAATAAGAAAATAAGCGAATGATGGCAGAATACATATAAGCAGCGAAATGTACTACAACAACCTTAAAAGGAACCGGTATAGATACACGGAGCAAGTCCCATCATGTTCATAGGGTGTAAAAGTTGCAAAAGACGCATGTACAAATGACAGGTTCAGGCTGTCTAAAACACAAGGTATTAATAATGTAAATGTATCTATATCATCTTTATACATCAACTAATCATAGATTAACTGAAAAAGAAAAAAAAAAAATCCCATTTTCAGGTTCAGTTTAAGGCCTTTCAACGTGAAGCTTTAGATTCACAAATCTACCTATAAAGGATAATATATAAACATGAACCTTAAGTGGTCTAGCAACATATATGGCATCATGGACAGCAATGACAAATTAGAATATGACTTAAAGAATTTATAACCTTGAGAAAACAGAGTTGCAAAAATCAGCGAACAAGCACAGCATGGTCTCAAAACACACAAGCATAACCAAAAGGATTTCATGCCGGTATAACAAGGGATTTACATATGTACTTAGTCCAGGATTTGTTAAAAAAAAAAACTGGCACAGACGTGAATGTTTCCTCATGGAAACAACTAGTATAAGAGAGTCCAAGCACACTCATGTATCAGTATTTTGTGGGTTTTCATTTTCATGAGATATGATTCACATAATTCACAACTTCATGGGTTTAATATGCAGCACAAGTACTAATGACAGATCTCAATATGAGCAAGTTATTCAAGACTTCATGGGTTTATATGATTCAATAGTGCCAACGAAAAATGGTTAATAAGTCCTACAAAATATACACATACAGGTGCATGCACAGGCCGGTGTAACAACAAGAGTTCAGTAAAAAAAGATGACAGGGAATGATAATATGTGCATCAACGAATTCCAATAAGGCCTTCCCCCTACTTTAAAAGGTAGAGAACAATATTATGTTGAAAATCTGAAAAAATACAATTTACAAACTAGTGATCTTCATTAAGGATAACAGTTTAAATCCTCTAAAGAAGCAACTCTAAAACCTTCCTATCCTTTTTATGTGCAAAAATGATCGCATTATTTTAAACAGGATCATTGTCGTAGTCAGTTTGAAATTAACTGAACCCTCCCCTAAAATTTGTAACCAACTACCACACGGTAAGCATTAGACATGTTTTGATTGTAAAAATAGGTAACAACTAATGCAATATGAGACATGTATTGATTATTAACATAACACACAACTAATCTCTTGAAAATGGCATTGGAGAAATACAAATCATGTATCCCAGTTCAATATAAACATCAAGTGGAGCGTAAGTTCTTACAAGTATATGCAGTATACATGGATGTATATAGATTTATTTTATAGCCTGAACCATCATTCGATATGCTAAGAGAGAAGTAAGGGGGTTGTTCATAGAAAATTACTCACTGTCCTTAAGTTTTCATGTAGATGTCATACACTATTAAACTATACAGTCAAAGGAAGCCTGCAGCATTCATTTGGAATTTCTAAATATGTGCTTATATTATTTTCATGTATGAAGAATGATACATAGTTTATAAGTCGATTCCTCTTTAAATTCGGTTTGTGTATATTCAGTTTCCAAGAATACACCATACATGTGTATCAAACCCTACATGTAAGTAGCAGACAACATATACATTAAAGGTGTATCATGTCAGTGTATCCCATTTCAAGCATGAAGCATGGTTTTAGCACCCAGAAAAAAATCACAGCAATAAAAGTCAATTATATCGAGTGGCAAGTGTAAGCAAGAACAGACAGGCATATTGTGCATGCCAACAGAAAAAAAATCCCAACTCTATAAAGTACAGAGCAGTTAAATTATATATTTCTTATCAGGAATTCTCAAAAAGTTACAGTAAATCAAGGGGGTATCTGTTCATCAAAAATTTATTTTATTTAATATAATATTTTTTTCTTTCCTTTTCCTTTTTCTTCTTTTCCCTGTGGATATCTTTGAATGATCAAAACTAAGGTCTGACCACAAATCAAGTAAGATAGCAACACTGGCTCAAAGCACCAATTCACAGTATTCAAATTATCAACTCACGATCCAAGAATACACTAGCGTAATGTTTAAACCATGCTGTGCTTGTTCGCTAATCACATATCATAAACAATGAATAATACCCAAATCGTAGAAACCCAAATCGTAGAAGCCCCAATTGAATTTAAATCCAACAATTGAATTTTCACATATATACATAACCAAATACCTGAAGCCCCAATTCGTAGAAGCCCCCAAACCCAAATCGTAGAAGCCCCAAATCAAAGTGATGGAGAGTGGAATTGAGAGGATCGAAGTAGTGGAGAGAGGATTAGCTACGTATGAAGCGGCCGTATGAATTTCCCATTTTTTATTTACGTATGAAGCGGCCGTGAAAGCAATATGTATTGAGGAATAAGTGTTGAGGTAAGATTAGAGTTATTTGTGATAGTTTACCATTTTGTCCTTAGAAAAGAAAAGTTGGCTAGACCTACCAACACATACAAGTGTTAGCACATTATTAGTGACACATATTTGCTATGGCAACACATATTAGTGTCGCTGGTCTATAACACATATAAGTGTTGGCAGTTGAAAAAAATAAGAGTTGCCAAATGGCCATTATGGTGTAGTGCAAGATTCGATTGTCGTATTGTTATACGCACAATCATATATGTATGCATGTGTGTGTATTCTCCAAATCACGACTTAATTAAAAAATGTTGGTTTTATTACGTCTACTTAATGTTCTTTAGTGAGCTTTAGGTTAGTAAATCCTTATTCGTTAGGCTATGGTTTACTAGGCGATGAAGCACCCTTCAATCAAGTGTAATAATGCCCTAAAATCGACTAACATGACTGTTTTATTCAACTATTTACAAAAATATAATGACTTAGTTATGAAATATTATATTTATTAGGTTTACTTAACAATCCTTTAGTGAGCTATATATTAGTAAATCGATATCTTGTTTACTAGAGTTTACCGGATGATGAAGCAACCTTACAATTAACCTACCTAAGCCATTTTTTGTTTTAAAAAGAATTATCTATATATATACACCCACACACACATCCACAAGCATTTATTTAAAAATGAGAAATGGCCTATCCATATTTCGTTTTTGTGATGACCTACCCTCTCGGTTCCCGAAACTCGATACTAATACATCCACGGTATTCATGTATACAAGTGCCGGGAGAACAGGTTCCCTTTAGGGCACAACGCAATAAATAACAGCAGAATAACAACATGTCATAACAACACTATAATGTACATCATATAATCATCAGGTTACATCATAATACATCAGAATTAATAAAACCCACAGAATCCAGCATAATACAGCGAAAACAATTACACAGTGGAAATAAATACACAACGGAAAATAACATAAAGAGAATGAGTCTTTAGAGAGAATCCACAACATATAGCTTCTTCCCTTGCTCCAGTCTAAAACCAACACCTATAAATCAGCCTCCATACATAGATCCAAAATAGACTTGACTACTATCCTCAATACTAGGTCGTCCGTGTGGAAAATAAAGGCGTCTGAGTTTGCAAGTGGAAAACAAAACCATGGGTCGGTCATGGGACTGGTGTGAGAAACTTAAAACAGTTGTATTTAGATTTAATTTAAAATGATGTATATCACATTGTTATGTGTGGAGTTAAAGTTAATATGTGATGCAATGTTTGCAGTATGTTGTTTTTAATATAGTATGAAATATATGTCATATGAAAATCAATATGAGATGATATGTAGAATGAAGTGCAACTTGCGATGTAAAAGATTTTAATATGACATGCATTGAAATTAATGAAGTGTGATATGAAATCAGATGTATAATGATAATAATATGTAGAATAACTTGATGATGATATGTGTTTCAGTAAGAAATATCCAAAGCATAATCATTAGTGATAAGTAATATCTAATAATAATGCATAAATATACATGCGTATATTTATTATTTAACCAAACAAAGGCAATACACACTAGTTTCAAGACGTAGGTTAAAGATACCATTGAATGAGATTAAAAGGGTAGTTAAGACAAGCGTTTTAAAGGTAATTAATGATATTAAAACTATAATTTATTCACAACGTAATATTCAAATCAATATGCTAAGAAATATATATTTAACTATAATTTTGAAATACAAATAATATTTTAAATTTTGAAGATTTTTCTAAAGAGAAAACATAAATTTTGTCCATAGTATACCATTATGATATATTCATAACCAGGTATAGCCTTAGGCATAGGCGACCTAGGCGGTCGCCGATGGCCTCGAACCAGGGAGAAGGAGGAGGAGGAAGGGGGCCTCAAACTTCGGGTTATTAAGAATATTTGTTGAATTTAATTTCTCTTCTAAATGTGAAACTGTTGTGGCTTATTGGTAGCATCATTGCCTCCTTAGCCTACAACAGAGTTCAAGCATTGGTGAGTGTGTTATAGAATTCCATATACAACAATATAGGCCTGGATTTTTTTTTTGGCCTAGGACCTAGATTTGCTCAGGGCCGACACTGTTCATAACTATATGTATAGTATATATATAAGATATGAAAAATAATTTTATTATCATATTACTTTAAGTGTCAAATTTTGGTAAAGACATTTGTAAATTTAGATTAAAAATTATAACAAATTATATTTGGAATAATATTTGATAAGTGAAATAAAATTTATTCAAACTTATATTTCTTTATATAATTAAAACTTGAATACATATGTATTATAATTACTTTATAAAATGCTTATAGATATGTTAAAATATGTTTAATCGACTTAAAAATATTATAATAGAGTACTATATAACAATGATTGAAAAAAAACTAAACAAGTTTTGTAAAAAGTATTGAAAATGATAAATTATAGTATTTTTTATAACAAGCTTAATTATATATGAAATAATGTGTATCTAACATATGAAATGATGTATTTAATATTTATTATTTTTTAATTTCATATGCATTAATTTGATTACATGTGTAAGGACACTTGTCATCATGCATGTGTTCTAAATGACAAGTGTAGTACATAGGTCATTTCGCATGTGTTTATTATTTATTTGTATGACAAGTAGCGAAGCTGATTAATCAAGGATGCCTATAAATATGGGGTTATATTCCAAATTATATGAAATTATATAGTTAAGATCTTATCAAAATTTAATGAAAATAAAATCAGTATTTGAAGAGTTTAGAATTGGAAAAGATATGCTTCCTATTTGTATAGTGGCGATAAATGATTATTGAGTTTTTTTTTGAATAAAATATTTATAAAGTTTTCTAGAAAAGTGTTTTAATTAATTATGAAGAGAAAATGTTGTCAAAAGTAATTATAATTTTAAAAGTATAGGTTGGTAGTTAAAGTGTCTACTCATATTAATCTGAATGGATGCAAATGTTTCATTAATCTAAAGTATTCAAAAAAAATTAATATAATTATGCATATTAATTATATACTAGAAAATAATATTTATTTGTCAAATACTATCGTACAAGAAGACATAAAAATTCAATATTACAATTGTCTGCCTTAGAAAAATGATTGTTATAACCATTAAGTTACGAGTTATATGAAAATAATAAAATATCAAAACTTCGAGCTTTATCTCTAAATTTTTTATGAAGGTAATAAATATTTGTAGTTTCATCAGAAAGAATTTCTTGAAAAATTATTTAATATAATTTTTTTTATTTTTTTACAAAATTACATTGTTTAATATGTCTGTTCGACATTAAAAGACATTAATTGTTTTAAAATATAAAAAATATTTAAATTATTTTAAATGCATTCATGATTTTTATATAGTTAAAAATACCGACTAAAATTTGTAGAAAAATTCAATATAGAAAAATACCTCAATTTTAAGACTATTAAAATTCAGAAATTGCCTCCAAATTTGAAAATATAGCCATCATAACTAACTATGTATCTGTTCATTCAAAAAGAATAAAATAATTAAACTTAGAATTTTGGCTCCAATTTTTTTTACATAACCAACTAAATCTCTCTACTATACACTTAAGAAATTTCAATAATAAATTATTAATTTATAATTTCTTGGATTTAAAACACGCTACTTTATTTTATGTTCTATACCTTGTTTTCAAAGTATATAGTCGATTTTATAAAATTTCTATTACAAACTTTCAGTAATTAATATCAATTACAACTCTTCAAGATTTACTACTTTATAGATAAAACCATTAGATATCCCAAAAACAAAAGTGTCTTTTCAGTTTTAAAAACTAGCTGTTATTTTTGGAGGGAAATCTTTCCTCCTACTTATTTATATCAATTTTGATTATTCTGAAGATCTAAAATACTCTCTACATAGAGCATTCATTAAAAAATAAAGTTTTAGGATTACCAATTTCGCTAATGTCTCCAATCCAGCATTATCGTCTCTTCATCCATAGGTGTGTCTTCAAGCATCTTTATCTCCGTTTTTTTGATCGATAAATGTCCATCTAGTGTATTTTAATCAATAGTCTTAGACACTTCTTAAAGAGTCAAGTGACTTTTCCAAATAACTAGAAGTATTTTTAAACAATAACATTACAATTTTCCTGTGACATATCCTTACAAAAATAGTGAAAATGATTTTATCAAAAAATTGCCATTTAAAATTTTTCAAAAGCCAAACAATGAAAACTTTGAAAATCTTACTCTAATACCAATTATCGGGAAATGCAGATCACGGATCTTAAGGAAAACTTAACACTAGTTGAGAGGTGAATAATGTTACGTGGAATTTATGAATTTTATGAATTTTATGAAATCATTTTAAATGTATAACAAACAAATGCAAATCATAGAATCAAACACAGAGGCATATAATAATAAGTAAAAGTAACAAACGAAAGAACACACCAGGATTTATATAATAGTTTAGAGTTACCCTACTTCCAGTCCCACACAATTCTAGATTGATGCACATTTCTTTTCAAATAATATCCAAATTACAATCCTTGATTTCACGGGCAACGAGATCCACCCCTCCTATTTTCGACTACAATGAGACTCAATTGATTTCCGGGCTAGAATCACACCCAATTGATTTGCGGGCTACACTCACATCAAATTGATTTGAATGGGCTACAACCACACCTTTTCAGTATCGGTTTTGAAAGAAAGACTCGATAGAACTTCGATCTTGCATTATTGATTACAGAAACTCCTATAGCTCTGAATAGCGCTTGAATCCTTGAGAGAGTTTGATAATTAATCAAACTAAAAATAGATTGGTTTAAGTATCTTTGAATTTCGGTAGAATTTGATTTTAGAAACTTGAATTTTAAGAATAATAACGGAGATGAGAAGAGAGGAGAAAAGAGAAGAAGAAGACAATAAAAAGTAGTCAATTTTTATTGAAAATAGATGGTATTTTTAGTGGGTAAAAAGTTATGTCCCTTTAGAAAAAGATTTAAACAAATGTACATAACTTTTGAAATTTGAAAAATGAAAAATAACAACCACCTTGTCGACATGGGGGGTAGGGGATGTCGACTTGTCATAGGGAGTTATGAAAATTAATTTTTGTTTGAAAATAATGTGAATGATGTGTAAATAATTAAAGGTAGTTCTGGAGTTTAAATAAACTATTTTCCTATATACTAAAGTAGTATAATAGAGTAAGGATTCAAATTAAAAAATATATTTACAATTTATTTATAACGAACCAAGATATTTGACACTTAAAATTATGAAATTGTTTTGAATTTGGTACTTAAGAGATAAATATTTGGATATAATTTTGAAATTGAGTCTATTTAATTTAGTTTGATTCTTTTGTAAGTGTAAATTTAAAATTTATTATTTGAATTTTGAGTTGTCTTGTTGAATTCAACGGTAGTATAAGTATTTTTAAATCTATTAAAATATTCTTTGAGAAGCTATAAATTTAATTTTAATTTCTAACTTGAGATTTATTTAATTTACGTAGATTTAATTAATTTTATACATGTTAATATTGTGATTTGGAATTTAACTTATATTAAGGAATTTATTTATAATTTGAGATTTAGTCTATTTTAACTTGGGTTTCAAGTTAATTTGTAAATTCTAAATTTAAAGTTTATATTTAATCTAAATTTGTTCTGTTAAATTTCAGCGATGTATATATTTTAAACTAATTACATATATTGTTGAGAGATTTTAAGTTTGATTTAGAATTTAAATTTGATATTTTATTTTATTTTAGATTTGAATTTGATTTTATTTATTTTAATTTGAGTTGGAAAATGTAAAGGTATTAGTATTGTGTTTGTATATGCTTAATATAACATTTGGTATTCATACATGAAAAATATTTGTTGTAGCTTTTGTGAGACACCCCACATCCATTACTGTCACTCACTAAGGGAATGCATTAAGTTTCGTGAAGCGCTATAGGTAAACAGACACAGAATAATTACAAGACAGATATAAATAAGGCAGCAACAGAAAATTTAAACTTTTATTTCAAACATAAGTCATGATACCGTGGTCCACAATTTCATAAGTCACAAAAACCATTACAATAAAATAACTTCTGTCTTGCACCATCAGAGTATATAAGTAAATAAAAAGCATCATTTCCCCAATAAAAAGAGTTAAGCCATAGTAGAGACAAGAACTTGAGCCATACTTCCGAAGTAGCTCCTAGCAAGGTGATATCTGATTCCTGATTAAGTCTGAGTGTTTCCTCCCTAAGAACCTAGGGGAGGGGGGAATGGAAGAAAGAAGGAGAAACAACCGAGTTAGACATAAAGTCTGGCAAGTCTAGTTAATTTTAGCCAGTAGATAATTAAAAGCAACATGATAGGCATATAAAGTGGATAAGAGAGATCGCTACATAAATGGTAGGTGTGACAAGGTAAGAAAGTTAAGGTGTATGTGCCTCACTAATGATTACTCTGCATTATTACTAGTATAACTGAAATGAGATGATCCCTTCCACTATAAGTTGGTAGGCTTAGGTCATACATCCAAGTATACCCTAATCACTACCCTAATCGATCGGCTCCCTACCTTGTAGATATCCTGTGATGGCCCCACAGTAGGAGGTATCACTTCCTAAAGTGGCAACCCAAGGTGTGCACAATCATATCTACTAGTGTCATGGTCATCTTAGCCCCCTCTGCCCGGCCCATGCACGCACATGTCCCCGGTCGGTTTGCGCCGCCCACACCATCCGCCTCGTTTGGATCTCTTACAATCAATAAGTAAGCGTGCCCCTTCTCCTCCTAGTACGAAGTTCTTTACTTGATATCAACTTCGGGTTACTGACTAAAATGGTTCCCACACAATATGATACAAGCTCTCCCTCTTGTCTTGTATCCCCACTAGGTTTTCCACTGACTATGTATACCCTTAGGTGTCTTTAATTACATAGCCCTATACTAGTTATGCTTACCCTAAAGGGTGCCTTTAATTACATAACTTCATTACATTATCCACCGGTTATGTATACCACTAGATGTCTTTAATTACATAACTTCATTACATTATCTACCGGTTATGTATACCACTAGGTGTCTTTAATTACATAACCTTATTGGGTTAAGTTCATGGGCATATATATATATATATATATATATATATATATCCCACCCCCTCTAATTTACTTAACCCACCACTACCCATCCAATTTTACTTAACCTTAACTTAAGTCCATAGTCATATTAAATTAGGTTAAGTAGTCCATTTCATTACCATGTCCACTTATGGTTAAAATTGGCTAGACCTCTCACATTATGCCTACAACGTGTGGATGCTGGATATGCCGGTCGGGTCTGGGCAGTCTTATTCCACAGTTGGGCCTAACCTCGTGTCTTAGCCCGATTCGTATTTACGTACTTAGACCTCCTACATTAGGTTCAACATTAGTGGCTACTGGATATGCCAGTCGGGTCCGGGCAGACTTCCACCACTAATGTAACCTAACCTCGTGTCATAAGTACAATTACAATTCCTAATTGTAAATTACTAAACATTCCAAATTAATCCAAATCTACCTATGTCATTATAGGTAACTATTTCTATGTTTTTCCCATTTGAATTACATGTACCATTTCATATTAAACATTACATAAATCATGCCAGTTATAATCCCTTTTTCCCCGTTTCCTCTCTAACGTATTCGTACGTATTTTAGCGGCATCTAGGCTATAAAGTAGCCTAGTTATAACAATAAAAAGGGAATATGACAAGGTTGATAGTTTCAACATGTCTTGGCATAAACATGAACATAAACTGGCACAATAATAAAGTGAATGGACATGTGATTAACATCATAATAATGTGGACATCAAACTGGTAACTTGTGGCAATCACTATAATGTTCAAGCAAGCATAACGAGATCCAGATTGAACATTAGGTGTCCAATTACTTAGAGATCTAGCATAGTTAGGTGACATAATAATATGTTTAGATCTAAAGGTGGATTCGCATGTCAAGTTTACAGCATATCTCATTGTATCACAATATGGCAAGTGAAAGATGATTAACATAAAGATATGGATCTAAGTAATGTCTCAATTGTCAAAATTAATATATGTACGTCCACAATAACATGGTTACAAGTCAACATCCACATAAGCATCATAATCAAATCACCACAATTATATTAGATCTAGTAAAATAGATCTGTCATGACATAGTATAGAATTTTACATTAACACAGAGTCATATTTTACAACATATCCAATCCGTAGTCTTTCAAAGTATATTTTTATTTATCTAAACCTAAAAGTAATCTAGAAACTCACAGCGTTAGGTTTAGAGAATTTAGGAAGAACGGATCTAGAATTTCTAAATTGGATTTGTAGAATATGTTGTTGTAGAAACGGTTCAGTTCGCACTCCAGCAGTATATGGCCTCCATGACTCCCAATGAAGAGAATATGAGAAATATGACATGTATATGTAGCTGCCAGACCTCCTAAAACCGAGTGCCACCTCATCCCTAGGGGTGTCGACACCCATATGGGTGGGTCGACCCCTAGGTCGACACCCCTTCAGGGGGGTCGACACCCCTTCAGGGGGGTCGACCCCCTAGAGTGGGAATTTTGCCGCTCAGAGGAATTTTTCGAATTTGAATCCTCTGGATAGGATTCTAAATCATCTCTGACTCACCTCTGACTCATGTGTATATATAAAATATTTCTATGCATATACAAACTTAAAACTTTCATATCTTCTTCATACAATGTCCGTTTTACGCAAACCAAATGTCTCTCTTGACCAGAATTTCGAGATGGACGCAATGGTGTAGTCTGTTTCCTCTAATTCTGAACATTAAATTAACTATTTATTAATTTATTCTTTTTAATGTAGTTAAAAATTCAGGGTATTACATTTTGCTACTTGTTAAAGATTATAAATAAAATAAAATAGATTTGCTTTAAACTTGTTAAATGCATGCAAACCCTTTCCTATACGTGTCCCTTAATTTGCTTTGATTTGTTTACACGTATCCCCTTTTATCTTGTATCCGTTCTCTATCCTTTTAAGCCTCTTTTCTTCGTATTTGCCAGCCGAGTTTTTCCCCATTCCCAAATCGATTTTCCATTTTTATTCTCCTCGTCTTTCTCTCTTTTATTCATTCCTTGCACCAGCGTTTTTACCAAAATTCCCAAATTAGAAATCGGTTCCTCTTTCCTCTTTTATTCATGAAGGACATCGTTAATGGCCACTCCATTCACCGACATCCATCACCAAAAATTGGTCCTTCCCTTCACCACTGCTAACCCTCCGCTTCCTCCCTACCACCGAAATTCTGTTTCAGTGCCTCGTAAATCAGCCCAACTGTGAACCTGCAGGGCGCCGCCTTCTCAGCATCACCACTAGTCACCGACTGCCACGTGTGAAGCCGCCAGCGAGCCCTCACCCTCCAGCAGCCAACCGAAACCGCATCCACCCTTAAATCGATTCCAAGCCACTAATTCTTCCGTCTCCACCTCGCTGCTCCGCACATCAGCGACAACGCCTCCCTTAGATCACCTTCCTCCTCAATTTGAAAGCATTGCAGGCGTATTCCAGCCATGCCGAAACCCTGAAGCCGCCACATCGTCCGGCCCATCGCCTCGTCCAACAGCCTAGCATGGAACCGGAAATCCTTCCACCACTGACTTGAGTCACCTGCTGCTATTTTTTTTCTCCACCGAAAATTAGAGCACCTTCAGTATGTCGACCAGCTCGTCGCCGCATCCACAGGTGAGTGTTAACCGACTCACAAATATGGTTAGCTTAGTTTCAAGCACATTAACACCAATATCATACTGAGAATAAAATGGTAGCTTAGTTTTTTAGTGGTTGAGTGCGTTTGGTGAATATGTTGTCATCGCATTATGCCTGATGCCTTGATCCTTTGTTGTGCCTTTACTTGGTTTTGAACTTAGACCGTCTCCTTACTTCATACTTGTTTGACTGTATGCTATGCTCGTTTGGTTTGAAACATGAATTGACATGTTAGTTCTGTTTTCCTAATTTTATCTACTTGTTGCCTTAGTTTGAACCTATGAACTTATCTTTGCATGCGCACTAGGGCAACATATATATGCATGAAATACAAATTTATGCTGTGATGCTAAACCGAAGCAAGCTGACCTGATTTATATACTTGTCCTATTTGTGAGGATATTATATGCACACCTCAATAATGCATATGTGCCTACCTACCTAAGCTATTCTTGAATGTAGTATTATTTCCAGTGACTTGCCTAAAGTATAAACTTATCTATGTTGTCATTATTTACCTTGGGTGTTGTATGTAGTTGAGATATTTACTCTTGAATCTTGAGAACTCATGCTGCTCACATAATTGTAGTATTGTTTTCCATGCCTTTATTTGTATGCCCATGACGTGATACTACACCTAAGTTGGTATTGCTATCATTTTATTTACACACCTAAAAAAAACTGAAGGCGTCTTGTTGCTATAGGCAACCTTGAGTAACAACAAATGTTATGTCCTTCCCCGTTACGTTGCATGTAGAATTGTGTGGGCCGACTGGGAATACCATGTTTTGACATCTCCTTTACTTGTTGAAGCATATTTGTTTTACCATGGCTCCGTATTATACGAACTCAGAATAATTTATGGTTACTATGCATTGTTGGTTTCTTATGTGTCTGCTCTATGTACTTGCGCATATTGTTCCCTTGCTGGAGTGCATGGAACATTCACTTTGTAGTTGTTGAATAGATAACCAAATCATTAATAATGTTTGGATTAACTATTTTATCTCAGAATTTTACTGACGTTGATTTACTGGAATTAAGTTAATCCTGATCCGAGTGTTTGTTGTGTTTTTTATGCAATATGCTCGGGTCAGGTCCTAAGTGTTCCAAGCTTAAAGTTTCGTCTCACAAACTGGAGAGGAACGTGAAGACGCAAGATGCTTATGCGCATGCACGTCAAAAACAATAAAGCTTTATTCTTTTAAAATTCATGTTTGTATTGTATTCTTCTGCTGTGAAAAATTTTGTAAACTCTGATATATGTATAAAATTTTATTCCGCTGCATATATTTTGTGTACAGTGATTCTGTGTTTATTTCGTTAAGCCCTCTAAGCAAGATAACTAACCGCCGTTTTGAACGTTTCGAGTTGGTTTAACTACCAATTTGGAGCGGTCAAAAAGGAAGGTCGTTACAGTTGGTATTAAAGCGAGGTTTGACAATGCTTAGCTTATCGGGTTTAAAAACTCATTAGAGACAGAGTAGAAATACTCTAAAATGAGTGGTACTGACAAAAGAATTACTGTAGAGAGAGCATATTTTGAAAATATAAAATTATTTTGAAATTAAATAAATCATTAAAAAATTGGAATTATTTTTGAAATATAGTTTCTATTGGAAATAAACTTGGTTTTTAGGAAAATATTAATTGTGCAGTGAATTTAATTATTGTATTAATTAACTGCTAAAATAAATGGTAAGAGTTATCAAATGAAATTTGATATGCTAAGGAAAGTAGAAATTTGGGGTTAAGGACAATTCTAGAGAAGAAGACTCTAGAATCCTTGTAATGCTATAAATGTAAGTGTAATCTCTCATTTTGTGGTATGAAAAAAATGAAGCAATGAAAGTTTTCTTAATTATTCTTCTTTCTTCTTCTTCCTCCTCTAAAAATTTCCAACAAAGTGGTATCAGAGCTAGGTTAAATGAGGTAGGAGAGATGAAAATAGCTAACTAGTCAAGTCAGCAAGAGAGTTCAAAGAATAATTTCCCAAAAAAAATAAAAAAAATCGGAAAGCTTATTTGATTTCCATGGCCGAAGCGGTAGAAGAAGAAGAGCAAGGATCTCCTCACACCGTTGATCCAGCATCCCAGAAGCAGAAGAATGGAAAATCTGAAAAGTTTGTCGAAGAATATGAAAACGAAGAAAACATGGAGCTCCTAAAGGCAAGAGCTTTGGCGAAGAGAAAGCAACAGACTTGTAGCAGCTATCGAAGTTGTTGTTGAGCATGGCACAAGTGGTCGTGGAAGAAATTTTATTTTAGAATTGTTGGTGAGAAAGTGCACCATGGAGAGAAAGTGCTTCAATATTAAATTTTTTGTTTTGTTTTGAAGGTGATGAGAGAGTGCATTACAAATCGAAGAGAAAGTGCTTTGTTAATTTTTGAAGGTGATGAGCGAGTGCATCACAAATCGAAGAGAAAGTGCTTCGAATCAAGGAATTTGTTTGGAACAGTAAAACCAAGTTTAAGGGAGGATGTTGGAAATAAACTTGGTTTTTAGGAAAATATTAATTGTGCAATGAATTTAATTATTGTATTAATGGAATGCTAAAATAAATGGTAAGAGTTATCAAATGAAATTTAATATGTTAAGGAAAGTAGAAATTAGGGGTTAAGGACAATTCTAGAGAAGAAGATTCTAGAATCCTTGTAATGCTAAATATGTAAGTGTAATCTCTCATTTTGTGGTATGAAAAAGATGAAGCAATGAAAATTTTCTTTATTCTTCTTTCTTCTAATTTCTTCTTCTTCCTCCTCTAAAATTTCCAACAGTTTCAATAAATAGTTTTAAGTATTTTATTGACATCGAGATTAGACTATCGAGTATGTACGTATTTTGAATATACGTCTGATCAGCGTACATACAAAGTCCAATCTATACTAGATAGATATAGAATCACATACTAGTCGCTTGAAGATAATTCTAATGATGATTGCAACATTATCAGATATTTATTTTTGATTTTTGAAAATGGGATGACTGTATAGTTCCGATTTAAACATCGAGAAATATTTGTAACCGTTTAGACAGGTAATTGGAATTGTTTGGATAAACATTAATAGAAATGTTTTGATAGATTATTAATAACTAGAATGGATAAGAGAAATAAATAAACAGAGTATGAATTGAACTTGAAATTGAATTAAGATAAAATTGGAGATCATTGAGATAAGATTTAATAATTCCAGTAAAATGTTTTGATAAGGTAATGCGAACTTGAGTGGATAAGCAGGATTTAAATAAAGTGATGTATTCATTGTTGTAGACGGAGATTGCAAATGAATTTGGATAAAATTCGAAATTAAATTGGAAAAAAAAATAAACTTGATTGAGTGTCTGGAAATATAATTTTTTCACTTTGCTTGTTGTGTTTTTTTCCCCTCGATCTGATGTCATCTTTCGCTTATCGAATTCGGAACGTTCGTGCTTGAATTTTGAAACTATCAAAATTCTTATCCTTGAATCCTTTGTCAAAGTCCATTATCGAGTTATGGTTGTCAGAAATATGAATATAAGCTAAGCGAATAAATTAATTATGTACTAATGGAATTTGAATCGAGTGTTTTGAAAATGCTTGTTGTAAGAATAAATGGCTGTTGAAATTTAGTTGAGATGAATGATGAATGGAACAATGTTGAACCACTAAAATAAAAATAAGTGTATTCCAAATTAAGATAAATTATGGAATGAAATGAAGGAAGTCATAACAAAGAACGTGTGACTAAACTTGAGAATTCGGTTCCGGAAATTTTTGATATTGATTTCTAAGTTTTGAAGAAAAAAAAAACTAGTGGTATATATTAGTATTTTGGAAATGTTTGATGCAACTTTCTGAAATATTTTCAAAAGGAAAATATGAATGGAGAACCCATTTTGTCGCTAGGAAATAATTTTAATGATAACCTTTTGTCATTGGAATTTATTTTCGAGTTTGAAAGTGGGGGAGACAACTTTGGTGTAAACACCCGCAACTTTCCCGTAAAGGAAAGCGTCGGATAGTTCGAGAACAAGCCACAACAGAACTCATACAGAAGAACATTTCACTGTATATTACAACAATGCATCAGATTACAAGAATATACAGAGTATAAATGAATATTACACAGAAATACAGAGATTTAAATTACATTTAAATACATAGCAGCGGAAAATAATACAATACACAACTAGAATGAGATATACGGATACAAAGCTTTCCGGATATCGTTCCAGCTGTAAACCAGGATCCTGTGAATATAAATCTGCAAAACCAAAACTACTAGCTGCCCGTGTCAAAATAGGGGCACCCAGAGTTTAGGTTAAAACAATAAACTCCAGGTCAGTCATGGGACTGGTGTGAGAACTAAAACAGTTATTAATCTTTATTTTAAATCATTAGGTAAATCAAGGGACCACGCCGTATAACACGGAACGGGTTTCCTCCCAAGAATACCAGTGCATAAAACAACAGCGCAATGCTAAATAAAGAAAAATGAAGCTGTTATAAGACCCAGGTCCTATCACACAATGCAACGCAAGCCGGGGGATAGGGTTTTCCCTTATAACAGCCAAAGAATGCTTGATACGTTTAAAAACAAATCATTTGATACTATTATAAGTGCATAGTGTATAAAACAACTTCAAATCATAAGTATCAATCATAGGCGGCATGGGTACCATATATCATGTCGCCATACTAGTTCTACAATTAGAACCGCAAATGTCACGTATTTGGAAGCTGGATTTCCATCTATGAACCGAGGCAAAAGATAGTCCTCACCGACTTCGAGACTCTCTAGCCCGAGCCTCAGGGTCAGAGCGCATCGACCCTTGGATCCTCAGGGCCAGTCCACCGATGTGGATTAAACTTAAACCCTGAACATGCGTCTCCCCACCCTATGGGGTGTAAGTCTGGTCCGTCTGCCGACCAGAATGCATCGGCCGAAACCGATATAACCGAGGCGCCTCGCAACAGCAACAACCACATAAGTCAAACTCGTCAGGGCGTGTAAAACCACTGACGCCACTTCTAGCTAGAAAGAAACGCATGCCCTCCCAGACATCCTCTCCCGTTTTTGGTTCACAACCGGAGTGCGAGGCTCGCGAATTCACGTTACACAAAGCTGTGCCACACAGGCTGTGCTTTGATCATCACCACAAGACTTTGCTTTTCAACAGAAGCCTCGATCAATTGCCACTTAGGCATGCCACACAGGCAATTCACTCCATGTGTTTGATATCCATCAATATATAACCTCTGAGCTCGTACGTCTCAGAGAAGGGCGTTAAGCAAGAGAATAAATTCTCCACCGCCAAACAGATATATATTTAATAGAGATCAATCACACGGACTAAAATCCAATGTCAGACACACAGTCCATTTACAAGTCCGTTCTGGGTCTGAACGAAACCGGAGGCACCTAGTACCCCGCATATCCATCGATCTCCAAGTACGTCTGGACGATCACTAACTGTTTCCATCTTCTTGGGTGTATAGCCCAATCAAGATCATCAGTAATCACCCAAACGACGTGAAGACTTCCGGTCTTCGACCACCGTCTTCATCTTCGACACCACGTCGAATCAGTTATTCAGAATGGGATAAACCCGGTCTTTCTGAATAACTCGCGTATATATTATAAAAGTGTTACACAAACACAACATACGCCTCATTCCAATTCAGAATATTCTTTTATTCAAATATTCCTATACTTTGGGAAAAGTTCCCATTAATTTTATCCAAGATAAATTCTTTAAATTTATTCTTTAATCTCCTTTGAATATCAATTCAAACTAGTCGGGATTAGCGAACCACACCGAAGTAATCATTTATTTTATTTCCCAATCCCAACCTATTCATCCCATGAAGTAAAACTGGTAATACTTCATATCTAACACCACAGTGTTATCGGTAATTTCAATTACCATTTCACGTTCAAATCTAATTAAAGATTTAACCATCGCCTGGAGCAAAACTGGTGATACTCCATTTTCGATCATCTCAATCTAATTAAAGATTCATTAAAACTCCACTTAGTTTTAATCGTTAATTGGGCTAAAGAATCAGTGTCATTTAAAACACAGTTCACGATAAACCCAAAATCACATTCATTAATCATCGGGTTAAAGAACGAGTGTTATTTAAAACACTGTTCACGATAAACCCAAAAATCAATACCAATTCAATTCCAATTAAATATTATTTAAATGGGTACACTTCATTAAATCTAAATAAAAAGATTTAATCTTTTCTCAACTGGGTTCAAGAACAGTGTTAGTGAAGACACCATTCACGACAAACCCAAATCACATTCGATATTCAATACAAGGCTCTGAATAGAAAATATATCGGCTTATATTCAATATCAAATTCTACGACTAACAAATGTCGTATTGGAAATAACGATATAAATATATATCTTTCAAATTTCCATAACAACACCTGTATAATCACGAATTCCAACATCGAAATATTCCGAAGACAATTTCGATTCAAATCCACTCCAATGCAATCATCGGAAATTCTGGTTATTTTTAAAACCCTTTTTAAATTCAATTTATTTATTTAAAAATAAATAGAATTATATTTCTAGTTCAAAACTAGCCATTTCGATAAAAATCTATTTTTATCTTTTCAAATAAGGAGTTTTTCATCCCAAATCTTCACAAATCATTTCTTATGATTTTACACAAATTATTACTATTTTTAATAATTTTATCAAGGCCCGTACAGTCGATTTCCACCAATGGCCATCGAACTGCACTTACAGCGACCTTTTTCCAATTTGACTTGGACATAATTCCAAATCCAACCGTTAGATTTCTAATTTATCACATTCGTTAGAAAGCTCTTTTCGATACGAACCCAACGGTTCCGGTTTCAGGAGAATCCGACGGTCGGATCTCCCGCAATGTCCGTTTGAAATAAATGGTCGAAATTCACGAACTGCCGCGGCGCGGCGCGTTCTATTCAGGCCATTATATTATATATATAATATATATAATATATACTTCGTCGATTTCTATTTAAAACGAATTATATAAATAGTTTTAAATTCGTTTCAAAAACAATTTCAACTTCCATTTCAATTCAAAGCAAAATTGAATTCTTCTTTATAAATTCGTTTCAAAGTTCATTTCTATTCAATTCAAATTTCAATTCAATTTGAATTCAATTCAATTCGCTTTCAATTCAATTCGAATTCGTTTTCAATTCAATTCATTTCGAAATCGTTTTCAATTCAATTCATTTCGAAATCGTTTTCAATTCAATTCATTTCGAAGTCGTTTTCAATTCACTTTGAATTCGTTTTCAATTCACTTTGAATTCGTTTTCAATTCACTTTGAATTCGTTTTCAATTCACTTTGAATTCGTTTTCAATTCACTTTGAATTCGTTTTCAATTCACTTTGAATTCGTTTTCAATTCAATTCATTTCGAAATCTTCGATTTCAAAATTACTTTTTAATATTCATTTTAAAATGAATAAAATCGATATAAATATCGTTCACGTCAAAATGGCGTCAATCTAATCAACACGGCTTCATATATTGATATTTTCAAATATTCCATTTCGAATATTCCTATTTCAAATATTTCTATTTTAAAACTGGAATGAGGCCCAATCAATTACCATATAAAGTTAATTATATGGATTTTCATACAACACATGTATATAATAACATGGAAAAATGATCAACCATCAACCAAAGTGCACTACACTGTATAAGCATCAAATATAGATATCCAACGCTTAAAACAGCCTGTCAATCAACCGATCGACATATTCAATCAATCGGGATGAGTGAACTTCTAATTTCATCCCAACACCCGTGTGGGGTTTCAAACAATCAAACACAGATTTTTATTCGTGCAGTTGGGTGATGTGTAAAATTTATCGACCCAATCATTGTCCTTCAAATAGGTGTACATAAACAAACCGTCTGGTTTGTAAATGAATATTTATTTATTCACATTCACGTTAAAAATTATATTTTTAACGATAAAACATTTTATTCCAACATATGAATTTCGATTAAGTTCATTCTTTAAATAAAATGATATTTTTATTTTTCTAACACATTTTAGAAAATTTCGGCGGCATAACGGCACGATACTAGAAACGGGACAAGGCCTAGCCTTATCCCCGGTCTAGTGAAGGCCCACGCCATTCACACATCAATCAAATCAATTTCATCTCACCAAACAATTCAAATCAACCCAAACAATCTATCTAACAACACAGCCAAACAAACAAGTCCATGGTCTGTGGACGATTGTGTCGGGTGCTACTAAGCACCGTCTGCATCCTAGTATATATATATATAACTAGAAAAATAAATTGAAAGGTGAGAAATTCTCACCTTTAGCTATCCTAGCTCCACGGCACTTCTTTTGCAGGAAATCTTCATCGCTATCGCATCTTCGTCATCTTTATTGCCCGTAGCCACTACATATATAAAAATCACATTTTTATATTTTGATGTCTTTAAAATAAAAAATCACATTTTTATTTATTCACTTTCAATTTAAAAAATCACATCACATTTTTAATTCGAAGTTCAATATATAAAAATCATATTTTTAATTCGAAGTTCAATATATAAAAATCATATTTTTAATTCGAAGTTCAATATATAAAAATCATATTTTTAATTCGAAGTTCAATATATAAAAATCATATTTTTAATTCGCTACCCCATATAATAAAAATCCAATCTTTTTGTTTACAGAAATCTGATTTCTACATATATAAAAATCAAGGCTTTTCATATTTAAAAATCAAAACTTTATGTTAAGTAAAAATCAAAACTTTTCTACTTAAAAATCGAGTCTTTTCTAAAAAAAACGAATCTTTTCTATATTCAACATATAAAAATTCATACCTTTTCAACATATAACAAAAAATCAGTTTTTTTTTTAAATAAAAATCAGTTAAAAAGAATCCTCTATTTATATAAAATAAAATAAATCAAATAAATTAAAAAAACACTTACAGAGGGGGGGGGGGGGGCGGGGTGCTTGCCGCGGTGGCTCGCAGGGGGGCTGCGCGAGTCTCGAATGGAGGAGAAGAAGAGGCGGAGGTGCAGGAGGAAAGGGGGCGGAGGGCTGAAGTGGCGGTGCTCGAATTGGGGGTTTGGACGTGCTGAAGGAGAAGGTCGGGGTCGTGGTGGCACTTGGGGGGCGTCGATCGCCAGCGAAGGGGGGGGAGAAGCGCGCCTCGCGTGGCGGCGCGGTGGGCGGCGAACGCCCCTGGCGGATCGCGAGGATCGATCCTCTTTTTTTTTTTTTTTTTTTTCTATCTGAAATCGAAATGAAGAGGGGGGAGGGCCAGAGCGGGTTAACGGGGAGAGGTTTTTTTTTTTTTTTTTTTTTAATTAATCAAATTTCAAAAAGCTGACTTTTACATACGACCTCTATACGAGGCCCACCGCCTGTCGTCCATAGCGTTTTACCCCCATTCTGAACACAATGGGATATGTATCGCAAGCTGAATCGACCGTTTCGATCAGTTTCCGTTAAATTTACATTTAAATCACTATATTGAATTTTAAACGTACATTTCAAATTACCGGGGTCACATACTAACTAGAAAAATTCCAGAAAAATATTTTCTAGCTTCGTATTGACGATACGGTCCTAACAAAACTAGTTTCGTCGAATTCTGAGACCGTTGGAAAAATGGCCAATTTCCAGTCGATTAAAATCAACTTAAATGGTCAAAACACGTTTTCCTTTGCCACGCTCACATTTTGATTCGAAAAATTATGAAATTTGAAATCTAGCAATAACTTTACACTGCGGATCCAACAAAAGTGGTTTCGTCGAAATCCGAGGTCGTTTGCAAAATGTCCATTTTTAAGGGCCTGAATTCCATAGCGACTATTCAGAATTTTCAACTGGACATATCTTTTGATTCTTGCTACGAAATTTTGATCTTCCGGATTCGTTGGAAAGATATTCTCAATTAGATCTTACTATTTTTGGTTTCACTAAAATCCGGATTGTTTTGCACCCGGTACATTCAATTGAAGTTTGAAATCGAATTATCGAACTACCGCGCCATTTTCAATTCTATTTATAATTATATATAAATATTTATATTCTAACGACGACGTATATAATATATACGTTCTAATTATATTCAAAATAAATTTCTCGTCGATATTATTTAAAATAATCTATTTTAAATATTCAAAATTCGCTAAAATTGCCAAAATAAAAATTTCAAACTGGCTCGCATTTTACGGGTTATTACAATCTCCTCCACTTAAAACTTTTCGTCCCCGAAAAGGAACAAAGTCGAAAGTGGTTTGATTAACTAACTCTACGTTCGATCTGGCTTTCATTCTCCAACTTTTCAGTTTCTGAGAATTTTCAAATTTTCAAAAATTTGGCTAACACCCTAAATTTTCGAAAAATTTCGCCATAACCTCCCCTGCAACGGTGGCATCGGGCAATTTCAAATAGCTTCCCCGGTCCTTCAGATCTCAAAAAGAAAAAGAAAAAGCCAAGCGGCTAGCCAACAGGCTCACAAAATCATCATCACCCAAACAAAACAGGAAATTATGTAGTAAACATGTACCTATTTGTCGGGCAAACAAATTTTATTCTCTGGCTCTAGCCTCCTTGCTATGACCTGTTCAATGATATACATGTATATGCAAGCAGATGCGACCAATTTTCAGTACAGTTCAATATTCGGTTCAATTAGGCTAAATGGCTAAAAATTAGCAAACAAATAAACAAACAACACAAACATCAATTAGTGAATTTAACGTTTCAAATTCATACTTTTGATATATAGTCAAAAATCAGATTTTTGATGCCAAATCACAACAATAGGCTAATCATAACAATAGGCCCTATCTAATTTTGGTTCTCACACCAGTCAATAGGAAATATATAGATGTTACACGTTCGTCACTCGAATATAAACTCTGATGATGATATATCAATCATCAGAATCACCCCCGGGCGACTAGAGTGTAATTCTATATCTATCCAATATATTAAAACTTTGAATATACGTTTGCAAGGCGTATATGCAAATTCTTTATATACTGGACTGTCCAAATCAATATTAAATAAATAATCAAATACGAATAGTTGGTTTAAATTTTCAAAACAAAATTGTTTTCATTTTCCAAAAATATACTCTTCACACTCGTTCTAGGATACTACTGATCCCATCTCTAACGAGTCGTTCTCATTGGATTTTTCTAATCCAATATCTGATGAATCCTTTCATATGGTTCTAATGTGTCTTGTTCTCTGAGCTTGGTAAACCAAGGCTCTGATACCACGTGTAAACACCCGCAACTTCCCCGTAAAGGAAAGCGTTGGATAGTTCGAGAACAAGCCACAACAGAACTCATACAGAAGAACATTTCACTGTATATTACAACAATGCATCAGATTACAAGAATATACAGAGTATAAATGAATATTACACAGAAATACAGAGATTTAAATTACATTTAAATACATAGCAGCGGAAAATAATACAATACACAACTAGAATGAGATATACGGATACAAAGCTTTCCGGATATCGTTCCAGCTGTAAACCAGGATCCTGTGAATATAAATCTGCAAAACCAAAACTACTAGCTGCCCGTGTCAAAATAGGGGCACCCAGAGTTTAGGTTAAAACAATAAACTCCAGGTCAGTCATGGGACTGGTGTGAGAACTAAAACAGTTATTAATCTTTATTTTAAATCATTAGGTAAATCAAGGGACCACGCCGTATAACACGGAACGGGTTTCCTCCCAAGAATACCAGTGCATAAAACAACAGCGCAATGCTAAATAAAGAAAAATGAAGCTGTTATAAGACCCAGGTCCTATCACACAATGCAACGCAAGCCGGGGGATAGGGTTTTCCCTTATAACAGCCAAAGAATGCTTGATACGTTTAAAAACAAATCATTTGATACTATTATAAGTGCATAGTGTATAAAACAACTTCAAATCATAAGTATCAATCATAGGCGGCATGGGTACCATATATCATGTCGCCATACTAGTTCTACAATTAGAACCGCAAATGTCACGTATTTGGAAGCTGGATTTCCATCTATGAACCGAGGCAAAAGATAGTCCTCACCGACTTCGAGACTCTCTAGCCCGAGCCTCAGGGTCAGAGCGCATCGACCCTTGGATCCTCAGGGCCAGTCCACCGATGTGGATTAAACTTAAACCCTGAACATGCGTCTCCCCACCCTATGGGGTGTAAGTCTGGTCCGTCTGCCGACCAGAATGCATCGGCCGAAACCGATATAACCGAGGCGCCTCGCAACAGCAACAACCACATAAGTCAAACTCGTCAGGGCGTGTAAAACTACTGACGCCACTTCTAGCTAGAAAGAAACGCATGCCCTCCCTGACGTCCTCTCCCGTTTTTGGTTCACAACCGGGGTGCGAGGCTCACGAATTCACGTTACACAAAGCTGTGCCACACAGGCTGTGCTTTGATCATCACCACAAGACTTTGCTTTTCAACAGAAGCCTCGATCAATTGCCACTTAGGCATGCCACACAGGCAATTCACTCCATGTGTTTGATATCCATCAATATATAACCCCTGAGCTCGTACGTCTTAGAGAAGGGCGTTAAGCAAGAGAATAAATTCTCCGCCGCCAAACAGATATATATTTAATAGAGATCAATCACACGGACTAAAATCCAATGTCAGACACACAGTCCATTTACAAGTCCGTTCTGGGTCTGAACGAAACCGGAGGCACCTAGTACCCCGCATATCCATCGATCTCCAAGTACGTCTGGACGATCACTAACTGTTTCCATCTTCTTGGGTGTACAGCCCAATCAAGATCATCAGTAATCACCCAAACGACGTGAAGACTTCCGTTCTTCGACTACCGTCTTCATCTTCGACACCACGTCGAATCAGTTATTCAGAATGGGATAAACCCGGTCTTTCTGAATAACTCGCGTATATATTATAAAAGTGTTACACAAACACAACATACGCCTCATTCCAATTCAGAATATTCTTTTATTCAAATATTCCTATACTTTGGGAAAAGTTCCCATTAATTTTATCCAAGATAAATTCTTTAAATTTATTCTTTAATCTCCTTTGAATATCAATTCAAACTAGTCGGGATTAGCGAACCACACCGAAGTAATCATTTATTTTATTTCCCAATCCCAACCTATTCATCCCATGAAGTAAAACTGGTAATACTTCATATCTAACACCACAGTGTTATCGGTAATTTCAATTACCATTTCACGTTCAAATCTAATTAAAGATTTAACCATCGCCTGGAGCAAAACTGGTGATACTCCATTTTCGATCATCTCAATCTAATTAAAGATTCATTAAAACTCCACTTAGTTTTAATCGTTAATTGGGCTAAAGAATCAGTGTCATTTAAAACACAGTTCACGATAAACCCAAAATCACATTCATTAATCATCGGGTTAAAGAACGAGTGTTATTTAAAACACTGTTCACGATAAACCCAAAAATCAATACCAATTCAATTCCAATTAAATATTATTTAAATGGGTACACTTCATTAAATCTAAATAAAAAGATTTAATCTTTTCTCAACTGGGTTCAAGAACAGTGTTAGTGAAGACACCATTCACGACAAACCCAAATCACATTCGATATTCAATACAAGGCTCTGAATAGAAAATATATCGGCTTATATTCAATATCAAATTCTACGACTAACAAATGTCGTATTGGAAATAACGATATAAATATATATCTTTCAAATTTCCATAACAACACCTGTATAATCACGAATTCCAACACCGAAATATTCCGAAGACAATTTCGATTCAAATCCACTCCAATGCAATCATCGGAAATTCTGGTTATTTTTAAAACCCTTTTTAAATTCAATTTATTTATTTAAAAATAAATAGAATTATATTTCTAGTTCAAAACTAGCCATTTCGATAAAAATCTATTTTTATCTTTTCAAATAAGGAGTTTTTCATCCCAAATCTTCACAAATCATTTCTTATGATTTTACACAAATTATTACTATTTTTAATAATTTTATCAAGGCCCGTACAGTCGATTTCCACCAATGGCCATCGAACTGCACTTACAGCGACCTTTTTCCAATTTGACTTGGACATAATTCCAAATCCAACCGTTAGATTTCTAATTTATCACATTCGTTAGAAAGCTCTTTTCGATACGAACCCAACGGTTCCGGTTTCAGGAGAATCCGACGGTCGGATCTCCCGCAATGTCCGTTTGAAATAAATGGTCGAAATTCACGAACTGCCGCGGCGCGGCGCGTTCTATTCAGGCCATTATATTATATATATAATATATATAATATATACTTCGTCGATTTCTATTTAAAACGAATTATATAAATAGTTTTAAATTCGTTTCAAAAACAATTTCAACTTCCATTTCAATTCAAAGCAAAATTGAATTCTTCTTTATAAATTCGTTTCAAAGTTCATTTCTATTCAATTCAAATTTCAATTCAATTTGAATTCAATTCAATTCGCTTTCAATTCAATTCGAATTCGTTTTCAATTCAATTCATTTCGAAATCGTTTTCAATTCAATTCATTTCGAAATCGTTTTCAATTCAATTCATTTCGAAGTCGTTTTCAATTCACTTTGAATTCGTTTTCAATTCACTTTGAATTCGTTTTCAATTCACTTTGAATTCGTTTTCAATTCACTTTGAATTCGTTTTCAATTCACTTTGAATTCGTTTTCAATTCACTTTGAATTCGTTTTCAATTCAATTCATTTCGAAATCTTCGATTTCAAAATTACTTTTTAATATTCATTTTAAAATGAATAAAATCGATATAAATATCGTTCACGTCAAAATGGCGTCAATCTAATCAACACGGCTTCATATATTGATATTTTCAAATATTCCATTTCGAATATTCCTATTTCAAATATTTCTATTTTAAAACTGGAATGAGGCCCAATCAATTACCATATAAAGTTAATTATATGGATTTTCATACAACACATGTATATAATAACATGGAAAAATGATCAACCATCAACCAAAGTGCACTACACTGTATAAGCATCAAATATAGATATCCAACGCTTAAAACAGCCTGTCAATCAACCGATCGACATATTCAATCAATCGGGATGAGTGAACTTCTAATTTCATCCCAACACCCGTGTGGGGTTTCAAACAATCAAACACAGATTTTTATTCGTGCAGTTGGGTGATGTGTAAAATTTATCGACCCAATCATTGTCCTTCAAATAGGTGTACATAAACAAACCGTCTGGTTTGTAAATGAATATTTATTTATTCACATTCACGTTAAAAATTATATTTTTAACGATAAAACATTTTATTCCAACATATGAATTTCGATTAAGTTCATTCTTTAAATAAAATGATATTTTTATTTTTCTAACACATTTTAGAAAATTTCGGCGGCATAACGGCACGATACTAGAAACGGGACAAGGCCTAGCCTTATCCCCGGTCTAGTGAAGGCCCACGCCATTCACACATCAATCAAATCAATTTCATCTCACCAAACAATTCAAATCAACCCAAACAATCTATCTAACAACACAGCCAAACAAACAAGTCCATGGTCTGTGGACGATTGTGTCGGGTGCTACTAAGCACCGTCTGCATCCTAGTATATATATATATAACTAGAAAAATAAATTGAAAGGTGAGAAATTCTCACCTTTAGCTATCCTAGCTCCACGGCACTTCTTTTGCAGGAAATCTTCATCGCTATCGCATCTTCGTCATCTTTATTGCCCGTAGCCACTACATATATAAAAATCACATTTTTATATTTTGATGTCTTTAAAATAAAAAATCACATTTTTATTTATTCACTTTCAATTTAAAAAATCACATCACATTTTTAATTCGAAGTTCAATATATAAAAATCATATTTTTAATTCGAAGTTCAATATATAAAAATCATATTTTTAATTCGAAGTTCAATATATAAAAATCATATTTTTAATTCGCTACCCCATATAATAAAAATCCAATCTTTTTGTTTACAGAAATCTGATTTCTACATATATAAAAATCAAGGCTTTTCATATTTAAAAATCAAAACTTTATGTTAAGTAAAAATCAAAACTTTTCTACTTAAAAATCGAGTCTTTTCTAAAAAAAACGAATCTTTTCTATATTCAACATATAAAAATTCATACCTTTTCAACATATAACAAAAAATCAGTTTTTTTTTTAAATAAAAATCAGTTAAAAAGAATCCTCTATTTATATAAAATAAAATAAATCAAATAAATTAAAAAAACACTTACAGAGGGGGGGGGGGGGCGGGGTGCTTGCCGCGGTGGCTCGCAGGGGGGCTGCGCGAGTCTCGAATGGAGGAGAAGAAGAGGCGGAGGTGCAGGAGGAAAGGGGGCGGAGGGCTGAAGTGGCGGTGCTCAAATTGGGGGTTTGGACGTGCTGAAGGAGAAGGTCGGGGTCGTGGTGGCACTTGGGGGGCGTCGATCGCCAGCGAAGGGGGGGGAGAAGCGCGCCTCGCGTGGCGGCGCGGTGGGCGGCGAACGCCCCTGGCGGATCGCGAGGATCGATCCTCTTTTTTTTTTCTATCTGAAATCGAAATGAAGAGGGGGGAGGGCCAGAGCGGGTTAACGGGGAGAGGTTTTTTTTTTTTTTTTTTTAATTAATCAAATTTCAAAAAGCTGACTTTTACATACGACCTCTATAGGCCCACCGCCTGTCGTCCATAGCGTTTCACCCCCATTCTGAACACAATGGGATATGTATCGCAAGCTGAATCGACCGTTTCGATCAGTTTCCGTTAAATTTACATTTAAATCACTATATTGAATTTTAAACGTACATTTCAAATTACCGGGGTCACATACTAACTAGAAAAATTCCAGAAAAATATTTTCTAGCTTCGTATTGACGATACGGTCCTAACAAAACTAGTTTCGTCGAATTCTGAGACCGTTGGAAAAATGGCCAATTTCCAGTCGATTAAAATCAACTGAAATGGTCAAAACACGTTTTCCTTTGCCACGCTCACATTTTGATTCGAAAAATTATGAAATTTGAAATCTAGCAATAACTTTACACTGCGGATCCAACAAAAGTGGTTTCGTCGAAATCCGAGGTCGTTTGCAAAATGTCCATTTTTAAGGGCCTGAATTCCATAGCGACTATTCAGAATTTTCAACTGGACATATCTTTTGATTCTTGCTACGAAATTTTGATCTTCCGGATACGTTGGAAAGATATTCTCAATTAGATCTTACTATTTTTGGTTTCACTAAAATCCGGATTGTTTTGCACCCGGTACATTCAATTGAAGTTTGAAATCGAATTATCGAACTACCGCGCCATTTTCAATTCTATTTATAATTATATATAAATATTTATATTCTAACGACGACGTATATAATATATACGTTCTAATTATATTCAAAATAAATTTCTCGTCGATATTATTTAAAATAATCTATTTTAAATATTCAAAATTCGCTAAAATTGCCAAAATAAAAATTTCAAACTGGCTCGCATTTTACGGGTTATTACATTTGGTAGCTTTGTTCAAACAAAATCTAATAGGTGAAACATGATGTGATATGTAAATATGTATATTTTTGAATAATCAGAAGAAAAACACGGAATTGGATCTCGAGTATGAGTTGAACGATATACATCGTATTGTATTAGAATAATATAATATATATACCTCGAATGGATATCTCGAAGAAAACTACAGAATTTAAATTCCAATGAATTGAGTAGGAGTTCAATTTTTTGACTTGTCGAATAAATTTGATTATTTCATGTGAAATTTAAAATAAGTTATACCTTTATAAGCTTAAAGGAAATTGAATATGAATGGGAATTTGAAAAATTAGTTCGATGTGAAATAAAATTTAAATTGAAATTTAAGTTTCGAATTTAATTGAAATCGAAAATGAAAATGGAAACTCAAGTAATGGGCTAATTTGAACCTTGCATCTGACTCGAAATGTAAATGAATTGAATTTTAGGTTAAATTGAGTTTAATCTCGAAATTGGAACCGATAATGGTTAAGAAATTTGAAATTTTGGATAATTGATTCAGGTTGGATTATTTTTAAAAGCAGTATACATTATAAAACCATTTTATTTGAAATTATGGTATTAGATTTATTGTATTATTTTAGTTGTAAGCCTAATTATCTTTATTTTCAAACAAAATTTCAGACTTACCTTTCCAAAACATATTTATTTATTTCAAACCATTTGTAAAACCTATATACACATTTAACTTATTTTCCAAAACTATCTACTTATTTAAATCTATTTTATATCAGGCTAGTTATTTTACAAAGCATATTATTTATTCAAACCCATTTTCAAAATTTATTTATTTATTAAGTTAAATTTTCATTAAGCTATTATTTTTCCAAGATTATTTTATGAAACTTAGTTATTTTGATAAAAGTATATATCCAATTTTAACAAATTAAGATCCAAAATGATTGAATGTAAAGGCTCAATTGAATATCGATAATCGTTATGTGAAACCCAAATTGAGCATGAATGTTGATAATAAATCCAATTTGTAAATGTGGATTTAAAAGTTTTAATGATATTGAATACTCAAATCGAGTTGTAAATGAAATGAAAATTTGAATGACATTGATTACTCGAATTATTTGAAATCAATTTAATCATGAAAGGAAATTTTGAAGATTATTGACATATGAACATTTTGATATGAAATTTGAAACTTATATATATGAATTATGTAAGTATGAATTCGAAGAATATTGACTTGGAAAATAATTGATGTGAAACTGATAGTCTTATATATGGAGAATGGTATGTTTGAGAACATGGTTTGGAAATATTATGAAAATTGAGAAGGATATAAGTGTGATATACTGAAACGTGAAATGAAGTATTATATGTATATAGTATCGTATGTTTTCAAAACCAAATATGAGTAATACCTTCCATAGAAAGTCGCGAAGGCACTGGAACTCCTCAAGAGTGTCCATTCGAAAGTCGTGAAGGCGGTGGAGCTCCGTGGGAGTGTCCATTGGAAACCACAGCTGCGTTGGAGCTCCAATATTTGGAACCCCCATCGAAATTGGTGCCCATACGATGGGGACATGTATTATATATTATGATTTATTTTCTAGCATAATTCGAGGGGCGAGATGCCTACAGTTACAAGCGATTCCGCTAGGGAAGTGGCGTAACCGCCGTGTAATAGTGATCTAGGGCAAACAACCATGGCGAAATACGAGGGGTGTGATACCCACGGACACAAGCGATTCCACTGGGATAGTGGCGTAACAGCCGCATGTCTGCGATCCATGGGGGAAGTGAAGCACTTTTCATAGTTTTTTTTAGTATTTTCATTGGAAGTTGAAACAAGTATATATTTGGTACTTGGATATTTTTAGTCATGCTTGGGTACCACGTATGCCTAAATTTCTGTAAGAACAAAAATAAACTTATTAAACTTCGAGTTATCAAGTATTTCCGAACTTTAAATAACAAATCAATATTATAAAATTAAGACTTGTATAACCTAACAAATAAATTAAGGAAGAGGGTTTAAAAGGTTTTACAAGTTCACAGCTTTGAAATATAATAAAATATTTTTCTAAGTTGCCAACATGAGAATTTATGTTTAAATCTAAGTTTTGTAGATCAACAACCTGTAAAAGATATATATATATATATATATATATACATACATACATACATATATATGTACATACATATATATGTACATACATATATATAGTTGCAAAGCTCGGAAAAATTTATTCGATTCATCATTTTATATGTGATATATATGTAGTATGATGACTTGATATGAACGGGTATTTCAAGATTTAATAATTACTCTTAAGGTTTATTTGTTTGAATGGAAACACGAATTTTTTGTTGAAACCAATATAAGTGAATTTAAATGAGATCAATCCAAATGGAAACAAATTGGATTTAAGTGGAAAATGGATGTGATAACACGATGTATGAAGATACAAATTTGAGGAATGTGAATCCATTAAGCAGCTAACATCGATAACTAAATAATTTGCAAGTAAATTGAATTAATCGACAAGTAAATGAATTGTATGAAAATCTATTTAGCACCAGCAAATTGGATGTGAATGACAAAAAAGACAAACATATTCGAGTAATAAGAATAACATTAGCTTTTTTACGGATTTGAATGTGAATTATAAGCGAGCCTTTGTGCATAAATTTTGTTGCATGTACATGAAAATTTGCATATTATGATCATTATATCTTGTTTATGTTTTGTTTGTTAAATTTTACTTTATATGCATGACTCTCTTACATTTTTTAAGTGTTTTAGTAGGAAGCCATGATGTGCATTTTGCATGAGAGCTCGTTTTTGCGCTACATGTTCAAATTTAACAAATATGCTTATAAAACGCTAATAAAAGGTACAGATCTTGAATCTAATACCGTATTGGGGTTTGTATTATTTTCCCCTGATTAGGGATGCCTCATCATATAGATGATATGTATATTTCTTTTTTTGTTGTTTTGTGCATGGGAAAATTTTCCCGATCGAACCGTGCAGGGGAGGTGCTGCCAAAATTTTCCGTAAATCCAGGCATTAAAAAAATTTCAAATCCTAAAATTCTATAACTTATTTTGTTCCAATAAGTTGTAACAAGGAATAATTTGAATAAAATCAAAATAAAACGAATGTTCGAAAATAATTTTGTCTCTTCGCTCATTGACGCATTTAAGTTTTCTCTTGACCTGCCGTCACCTTTTGCTTGTCATTCGGTCTATTCGTGCTTGAATTGTTAACTGTCTAGTTCGTATTCTTGAACCACTCCTTTTGCCTTACATCGATCAATCTAAAGGCAAGTTGTGTTAGTAATTTGAAATTGATGGAACTCAATACGACTTGAAAATTTAAATAATTTATAAAGTAGTTTACAAATGTATAAAGGTCAACGACTTGAATCCCAAGATTTTGAAATGTTTGGAAAAAAACAATAGTCGATTTGGGAATTACTATTTCGAAATTATTTATAACTTCGGGATATAAAATGAAATGATTGTTACCGAGATTCGAGAAACCCGTGACTAAAGAAAGGTATATACTCGTGCTTTGTATTCGGTGTCCGATGTCTGAATGTTAACCGGGAGATACTTAGCATTATATCGATATGTATGTAGGTCGTACCTCGTGGCCTTGCCACTAAGAGACCCCTCTCGGCTTGGGACATAAATGTTTTATGTCATTCATCATGAATATTTAAAAAAATTGAAATGATTTTCGGTTTTAAAAATCCCGAAGCGAGTATAAATTCGATATGAAATAAAGTGTAGTATTTCGAATGATTTGAAAATAAAATCGGGATTTTGGTCGGAGAAATTATTCCATACTTTGATTTTTAATTTTAAATTCCATTATTTATTTTGTTTTAAATTACATCTAATATTGGTAAGTATTTTAATTACATATGTATGATTTCGATGATCTCTCCTTTTCGATGATGGAAAGCCTTAAGGGAGGAGATTGTAATAAACCAAGATATTTGACGCTTAAAATTATGAAATTATTTTGAATTTGGTATTTAAGAGGTTTATATTTGGATATAATTTTGGAATTGAGTCTATTTAATTTAGTTTGACTCTTTTGTAAGTGTAAATTTAAAATTTATTATTTGAATTTTGAGTTGTCTTGTTAAATTCAACAGTAGCAGGAGTATTGAAAAATCTATTAAAATATTTTTTGAGAACCTATAAATTTAATTTTAATTTCTAACTTGAGATTTATTTAATTTATGTAGATTTGATTAATTTTATACATGTTAATATTGTGTTTTGGAATTTAACTTATATTAAGGATTTATTTATAATTTGAGATTTAGTCTATTTTAACTTGGGTTTTGAATTAATTTGAAAAATCTAAATTTAAAATTTAGATTTAATCTAAATTTGTTCTGTTAAATTTAAGCAATGTATACATTTTAAACTAATTACATATGTTGTTGAGAAATTTTATGTTTGATTTATAATTTAAACTTGAGTTTTTATTTTATTTTAGATTTGAATTTGATTTTATTTATTTTATTTTGAGTTGGAAAATGTAAAGGTATTAGTATTGTGTTTGTCTATGCTTAGTATAACATTTGGTATTCATACATGAAAAATAATTATTTGTTGTAGCTTGTGCTACTTGTTAAAGATCATAAACAAAATAAAATAGATTTGCTTTACACTTGTTAAATGCATGCAAACCCTTACCTATACATGTCCCTTAATTTGCTGAGATTTGTGTACACGCGTCCCCTTTTATCTTGTATCTGTTCTCTTTCCTTTTAAGCCTTTTTGCTTCGTATTTGCCAGCTGAGTTTTTCCCCATTCCCAAATCAACTTTCCATTTTTATTCTCCCCGTCTATCTCTCTTTTATTCATTCCTTGCACCAACGTTTTCCCCGAAATTCCCAAATTAGAAATCGGTTCCTCCGTCCTCTTTCTTTTATTCATGAAGGCCATCGTTAATGGCCACTCCGTTCACCGACAGCCATCACCAAAAATTGGTCCTTCTCTTCACCGCTGTTAACCCTCCGCTTCCTCCCTACCACCGAAATTCCGTTCCAGTGCCTTGCAAATCATCCCAATGATGAACCCGCAAGGCACCACCTTCTCAGCGTCACCACCAGTCACCGACTGCCACGCGTGAAGCCGCCAGCAAGCCCTCACCTCTAGCAGCCAACTGAAACCGCATCCACCCTTAAATCGATTCCAAGCCATCGATTCTTACGTCTCCACCTCATCGCTTCGCACGTCAGTGTTTGCGAACAAATTAAACAATTGTAAACAACTATTCAATTCGTTTGGCTTTCCTAAACAATAAGGGTTGTTGTAAAGGGTGTCAAACTCTGGGACTAAAATTATTTTAATAATAAATCCAATCAAGTTATTCCGAAATTTTGATTGTTTGAAAATAAGAGAAAATAAACAAAAAGAAGAGAGTTTTATATAATAAATGAAAGCAATTAGGGAGCATGACATAAACTAGATTAACATGAATTAATAACCAAAAAGATTGATACATATCTAATTCATGTGTCTGTCACAAACATGAATCAACGATAATTATGTTTCTAGAAACAAATATGTGAATAATGACAAGTATAGCCTATGCAGAAGCTAAGCTCTTAAACAACCATAAGCTATAAGGACAGATTCACTATTTTATTTCTAAAACCCAAAAAATTAGATCTAAATCTGATAAGCTATAACGACCCGCATTCTACGTATCGAAGGATCATAGAATATTTATTTCTTCCATATATGAAGTCGTATGGTCATGTAACTTTGGGAGACGACTATTGGGGTCATTTCCCATGTTCATGATTTTTGACGATTTTTAAATAACTGTTTTGCCCCTAACTAATCTTGTTTCGACCATAACTTTTTATTGGAAAGGAGTTTTGACCTGAAACCACTTCCATTAGATCCGGATGATGGTTTACCTTTCCGTAGAGTGGTCACAATAGCCAAACGGACTCACCATTTAGGAGACATGGCTGAGACAAGTTTCAGATGGTGAAAAACAGCTTAACCGAGCCTAATTTGGGTGATTAGTGAGTGGGCCCATAACCCATTTCGAGATTAGGGTTATGGGAAGGCTGATAGGGTTAGGAAATTCAGTTTCTATCATTTTCCAGCCGCCACTTTTTGTTCCTTCAAGTTTAGCCATGGCCTCCACTTTCTAAAACACCCCAAATCACCTTCTAATTGCTAATTAAGCTAAATCTACATCAAATCAAAGCGGATTAGCACAAGAATCGAGATAGAACTGCTGTATAGCCTTGGGAATAGCACCAAATAGAAAATCATTTCAGATTTGATATTTTACTTGTGGCTAAGGTGAGTAATTTGCATAGTTCCTCACTAATTATGGTTAATTAAGAGTAATTAGTGATAATTAGTGAAATTATACATGTTAAAAATCCGGAAAAATATTGGTAAAGTTCGAAATATTATTTTAGGCCTCTGTTTGAAAATTTGGTTAATTTGGTTTAGTTTTACTAATCCTATCAATAGTTTGGTTTAAACATGCTTAAGGGAAAATATGGGATTTTGGCTATGTTTGATCCGTTTTAACCTACCAAATTGTCGTTTTGATGTTAGTGGTCGATTCTGTATGTTGCTATGATTGTATGGTATGTTTTGTGATTGATTATAAAAGTTAGATTAGTCGAAATCGCCGTCGAATGACGTAAAACAGCTGTTGGAAAGAAGTGCAGGAAATTAGCCGAACCGGATCGGATCGGAGGAGGGGAGCACGAACTGAACCGTGAAGCACCATGAAGCTCCGACCCGACCCGATCGTGGAGCACTACCCGATCCGAACTGCTCGTGGATGGTGGCACCGAACCGATCCCTTGCATTTGAAGCTCCGATTTGACCTGCTCATCTGGAGAGCCATCCGACCCGAGCCACTTGAGACCCCAATCCGATCAGGAGTTGAGCTCGAATTGGTGATGAAGACCCCACCCGATCCGCAGCCCATCACGAATCGATCGCGATCCGAACCGAACTGATTTGGATAGAGAAATCCGACCCAACCCGATGTGGATGATCACAGACAGGTCTACTTCGAGGAGCCCGATACGAAGCATAGTGAAGAGGTGCATATCCGAACCGATCCGGAGAAGACCAAAACCCGAGATGCAAAGGTAGTCCAAGTGGGAAGTTTGTACTCAGGATCTAGTTGGGAACCAACGAGTCAACTTCATGAGTTGGGCTTTGCTGCGGGACGTGTGCTAAGGGGTTATCGACGTCCATAGCTTTGATTTACGACCAAGACGGATGTTAGGCTACGTATTAGTGCAGTGGGGTAGTTATTACTCCATGGGGCAGAGTGATCGTAGCATGGCTATAAGCCAGTGCAGTGGAGTTGTTATGACTTCATGGGGGCAGAGTGGACATAGCAAAGACTAGTAGCTATGGATCAGTGCAGTGGTGTCATCACGACTCCATGGGGCAGAGTGATCATAGCAAGGAATAGGGTGATCAAAGTGGTGGATGTCGTATGCTTTACGCACTGAGTGAGAGATGTGAGGATGGTTGCTATGTTTGATTGTTTGCTTTCATTACGACATGCACACCCCCACCCCCATGTTCTTTACACCATATGTTAGTGGCACCTTAGAGTATTGAGCGGTATGTTGTGCTAACTCTTTGGTTGCAGGTCCAGGTTCAGGTATGGTTTAGTATACCTGTTATTGTTCTGTTTGATGCTTATCGCTCATACCAGACTTTTGTCTGACCCAGAGTTTTATGTCTCTTCTTATTACCCTGGATGTTCTTAAACGGGCAGACTAGAGACAGGTTAGGTGGTATGCACGGGTAGCTGTACCGGAGACGAGCAGGAGCCTCCCACGTATGATATATATAGATATTCTCCCTGTGTCGCTGCTGATCACTACTTTGGGCATTAGTAGTGTACCTTTCCTTTCTTTTGCTTTAGAGACAGTTTTAAATTTGTAATAATGATGATGTGGAACATAAGCTGTAATTGGATTTTTCGCTGCTATAATGTTTAATTTCCAGCTTATGCACTGTCTCACCTGCTTTATGTCAAAGTATGTTATTATTATATTTTATTCCATGCGCTGTGAGATATTCTACAGGTTCTTTGTTAGTTCACCAGTAAGTTCTCTTCTTTTTCCTTTCTTTGGGGACCGTCCCATGCTGGTTGGACATCGGCACAACGCACTTTCATCGGAACTGCCGGCTAATGCGGGGCGGGCTGTCACATTTGGTATCAGAGCTCTAGGTTGCGTAGTTAACCTAGGGAAAGACACCAAAGAGAGGTAATACGTATATGAGAGTGCGTAACTGTGATTATTTTGGTTTTCAAAAGCAATATATATATATATATACTACTAGTATAGCTAATGATAAAGTCGCACTGCACTGACACCACAAAGAGGATGGTTAATCGTTTCTCTTTACAGATTGAACGATGAGCCGATATATGAGGAGTGCCGGTAGAGGAGCCAACAATGGGAATGCTCCTGACATGAGGGCTACGTTTACTGACTTCATGAGGGAGATGCTCAGAAATGTGCAAGAGCAGTTCCCAATGCTGTAAATGGTGGTGGTGCAGCGGTGCTGGCGCCTAGGGCCGATTTCTCCAAGCTATGCAAGGATTACACTAGTCTTAGTGGAAAGCCGTTCCACGGAACGGAATTGGCCACGGATGTTCAGGATTGGTTGGATAGCTGTGAACGTATTTTCGAAGACTTAGGTATCGAGGATGCGATGAAGAGAAAGCTAGTGTCCCGTCAGCTGCAAGGACGGGCGATGAATTGGTGGAATTCTATTAAGGCAGCTACTCCATAGGACCAGGTTACATGGGATCAGTTTAAGGCCCGATTCGGTGAAAAATTTATCCCAGCTACTCAGAAGTCAGAGTTATTTAGGAAGTTCTTGGAGCTAAAGCAGAATGGTGGAGCTGTCTCGGAGTATATAACTGAGTTCGATACTTTATCAAAGTATGGATTATCTCTTATCGACACTCCTGAGAAGAAGAATGAGAAGTTCATAACAGGCTTAGATCAGTACTTGGGGGAAAGGCTTATTCACCACATCGATGAGACGTTTGAATCGATTGTGGGGAAAGCATTGAGGTCAGAGAGTCTTTACCCTAAGTCGAAGACTGAGGTTGTATCTGCAGAGGAGCTAAAGCTGCAAGCAAGCGGTAGAGGCAAGAATGGTTCTCAGAATAAGAGAAAGCAGAATCAGACCAAGGATGGCCAGAAGAAGAAGAATAAGAAAGATGTTGAGTGCTTCAACTATGGTAAGAAGGGCCACTATGCCAAAGAATGTTGAGCCAAGCCAGCGGATAGGAAGTGCTTCAACTGTGGCCAAGTGGGACATCACAAGGATAAGTATCTACAACCCCATAAAGAAAAGCAGATTGTGAAAGCATATGCTATCAATGTTGTTCCTTCTTCATCGAATGCCCCAACAACGGCGGAGAAAGTAAAGAATGTTGTTATTCAAGGTATGCTTTCTGTTTATGATGTTCCATTTAGAGAACATTTTTGATGCCGGAGCTTCCAGTTCCTTCATATCTAGTGACCTGGTAGATAGGTTGGGATTGGAGCCCAAGATTGTCGATAGACCTTTGGTAGTGACGAACCCGATTGGTGGTTCAACTAGCCTTAGCATGATTTGTCGTAATGTGGTCATATCGAGTCATGGATGCATGTTTGTTTGTAATTTCTTTTTTTTGGGCTTTACTGGGTTTGGCATTATTTTGGGAGTCGATTGGCTCCAAAGATACGGGGTGGTGGTAGACTGTGAGGGATTTTTGGTGACAGTTAGAGCGGACGATGGGCGGAGGGTAGTGTTTGGTGGTCTACCTAATGATGGGGTAATGGTTAGTTTTCTAAATTCCATCGACAACCCGAAAGATGAGTTGTAAGATGTTCCCGTGGATGGCCAGTATCCAGACGTCTTCGAGGAAGTGACCGGACTTCCACCACACCTAGAGATTGAGTTCCGTATTGACTTAATGAAAGATGCCAGACCTATAGTGATGCCAGTTCGTCGTATGGCGCCAAGGGAGCAGCGAGAGCTCGGGGTGCAAGTGAGCAATCTTTTGAAGAAGGGATTTATCAGAAGAAGTGTTTCTGAGTGGGGAGCACCAGTTGTATTTTCTACCAAGGCAGATGGTTCCCTTCGATTGTGTGTGGACTACCGCGAGTTGAATAAGGTGACGAAGAAGAATAAGTATCCTTTACCGCGGATAGATGATTTGTTTGATCATTTGAGTGGTGCGAGAGTGTTCTTCCAGTTGGATCTCATGACAGGTCTTCATCAGCTTAAAGTGGAAGCTGAGAGTATAGCTAAAACGGCCTTCCAGACGCCGTCTGGATTTTATGAGTGGTTGGTCATGCCATTCGGGTTGACCAATGCACCAGCATATTTTGTGGATCTTATGAATAGGGTATTCAGAGATTAGTTGAATAAGTTTGTTCTGGTGTTCGTAGACGATATCCTTGTTTACTCGAGGACAAAGGAAGAACACAAAGAACATTTGAGGATAGTGATGGAGGTGTTAAGAAAACACCAGTTGAAAAAAAGTTTTCTAAGTGTCACTTCTGGAGGAGGGAAGTGAGATTCTTGGGCCATGTAATTTCAGAGAATGGTATTGCCGTGGATCCTGCAAAGGTGGCTACGGTACAAGATTGGTCTACGCCCAAGAATGCAACGGACATAAGAAGTTTCTTGGGATTAGCTGGATATTATCGCAAGTTTATCCAAGACTTCTCCAAGATAGCAGCACCGTTGACTAGTTGACTAAGAAAAATCAAGCTTTCGTCTAGGACGAAAAGTGCGAGAATGCATTCAAGATTCTAAAGGAAAAGTTAACGTGCGCACCAGTGTTAGTCATTCCTAAGGGGAACGAAGAGATGAAGGTATACACAGATGCCTGTGGTATCGGACTAGGTGCTGTATTGATGCAAGGAGGTAGGGTTGTAGCTTATGCAAGTCGGCAATTGAAACCGCAGGAGAGAAGATACCCTACCCATGATTTGGAATTAGCAGCGATCGTGTTCGCGTTGAAGATGTGGAGACATTATCTCTTGAGAGAAAGATTCGAGTTGTTTACCGATCATAAATCGTTAAAGTATCTCTTCTCTCAGAAGGATCTAAATCTCTGACAGCAAAGATGGTTAGAATTCTTGGCTTCTTATGATTTCGACATCGCATATACACCAGGAAATGGCAATGCGGTGGCTGATGCATAGAGTAGAAGACATGCTAGTTTAGGGGCTATGTTTCTAGAATGGAAGCAACTGGAGTACATCGCTGGGTATGATTTCAGACCAAACTGCGAATTGGATCCAGAAATGTTAGCAAGTTTGACGATCATACCCACTTTGATTGAGCGGGTTGGTTCCAGTCAGAGGGACGATCCTAACCTATTGGAAATCATCTCCAAGTTAGAGATGGGTAGCGTTGAGGAGATGAACGAGTATGGGCTTGATCGAAATGGATGGCTTAGAAAGAATGGAAGACTTGTTGTGCCCAATGTCAATGGATTGAGGGATGAAGTACTTAGAGAATGTCATCACTCAAAACTGACTATACACCCTGGTGGTAACAAGATGTATCGAGACATGAAGTAGACCTACTACTGGGAAGGGATGAAAAGAGGCATTGGGAAGTTTATATCCAAATGCATGAATTGCCAGGTAGTTAAAACTGAGCAAAAGAAGCCTAGTGGTTTGTTGCAACCATTAGAAATTCTAGAATGGAAATGGGAACAAATCTCAATGGATTTCATTGATGGGTTACCAAGAACTAGGTCGGACCATGATAGCATTTGGGTGATTGTGGACCGATTGACCAAGAGTGCAAGATTTATACCCGTCAAGTCGAATAGAACGGCAGCTAAGTTAGCGGAACTATATGTAAAATGGGTAGTGAGATTTCATGGAATACCCAAAGGCATTGTGAGCGACCGAGATCCGTTGTTTACTAGTGGATTTTGGAAAAGCTTACAAGAGGCGTTAGGATCAGAATTACATCTCAGTACTGCGTATCATCCTCAAACCAACGGTCAGATAGAGAGGGTGAATCGTATATTAGGAGATCCCCTGAGAGCTTGCATATTGGATTTTAGTGGATCATGGGATGACCATTTGCATCAAGTAGAGTTTGCATATAATAATAGTTATCAATCCAGTATTGGTATGGCTCCATTTGAAGTTTTTATGGAAGACCGTGTAACTCACCGTCATGTTAGTTAGAAACTGGTGAGAAGTTTGTGCTTGGACCAGATATGCTAAGAGAAACTTCAGCTAAGATTAAGGTTATCCAACAGCGAACGAAGGCTGCCCAAGATAGACAGAAGAGTTATGCTGATAAGAGGAGAAGAGATTTAAAGTTCTCCATTGGCGACTTGGTGTTTGTCGAGATTTCTCCGTTGAATAGCATGATACGATTTGGCAGGAGAGGCAAGTTGACACAAAGATTTGTTGGCCCATTCCCAGTTCTTGAGCAAATTGGGAATTTGGCATATAAAGTTGAATTACCAGAGAAGATGGCAGGAGTTCATAACGTATTGCATGTTTCCCAGTTAAGGAAATTCTTGCACGACCCCGGTGTGACTATTTCACCTGATCAGTTGGATGATATCGAGGTTGAACCCACAACGGTTGGGAACCACAGACCTATGCGTATTGCTGGGAATGATACGAAGCAACTTCGAAGGAAAGCGGTGAATCTAGTCAAAGTCCAGTGGGGCGAGAATGAGAATGATTGTACTTGGGAGACAGAGGAGAGCATTAGGAAGACGTATCCAGAACTCTTCACCTAGTAAGATTTCAGTTTCGATTTAGTCTTTCCGCATGCTAGGATAGGCTTGTTTTGTTTGTTTTGCATATTTGATTGTTGCATGTGGCTGGTAGGCATGCGGGATCCTTTGTATGTTTTGGGTTAAGGAATTTCAGGGACGAAATTTCTTAAGGGGGGAAGAATGTAACGACCCGCATTCTACGTATCGAAGGATCATAGAATATTTATTTCTTTCACATACGAAGTTGTATGGTCATGTAACTTTGAGAGACGACTATTGGGGTCATTTCCCATGTTCATGATTTTTGCCGATTTTTAAATGACCGTTTTGCCCCTAACTGATCTTGTTTCGGCCATAACTTTTGATTGGAAAGGAGAATTGACCTGAAACCACTTCCATTAGATTCGGTTGATGATTTACCTTTCCGTAGAGTGGTCACATTAGCCAAACGGACTCACCGTTTGGGAGATATGGCTGAAGCAAGTTTCAGATGGTGAAAAACAACTTAACCGAGCCTTATTTGGATGATTAGTGAGTGGGCCTATAACCCATTTCTGGATTAGGGTTATGGGAAGGCTGATAGGGTTACGAAATTCAGTTTCTATCATTTTTCAGCTGCCACTTTTTGTTCCTTCAAGTTTAGCCATGGCCTCCACTTTCTAAAACACCCCAAATCACCTTCTAATCGCTAATTAAGCCAAATCTGCATCAAATCAAAGCGGATTAGCACAAGAATCGAGATAGAACTGCTGTATAGCCTTGGGAACAGCGCCAAACAGAGAATCATTTCAGATTTAATATTTTATTTGTGGCTAAGGTGAGTGGTTTGCATAGTTCCTCACTAATTATGGTTAATTAAGGGTAATTAGTGATAATTAGTGAAATTATACATGTTAAAAATCCGGAAAAATATTGGTAAATTTCGAAATATTATTTTAGGACTCTGTTAGAAAATTTGGTTAATTTGGTTAAGTTATACTAATCCTATCATTAGTTTTGTTTAAACATGCTTAAGGGAAATTATGGGATTTTGGCTGTGTTTGATACGTTTTAACCTATCAGATTGTCGTTTTGATGTTAGCAGTCGATTCTATATGTTGCTACGACTGTATGGTATGTTTTGTGATTGATTAGAAAAGTTAGATTGGTCAAAAACGCCGTCGAATGGCGTAAAACAGCCGCTGGAAAGAAGTGCAGGAAATTAGCCAAATCGGATCGGATCAGAGGAGGGGAGCACGAACCGAACCATGAAGCACCATGAAGCTCCAACCCGACCCGATTGTGGAGCACGACCCGACCCGAACCACTCGTGGATGGTGGCACCGAACCGATCCCTTGCATTTGAAGCTCCGATTTGACCCGCTCATCTGGAGAGCCATCCAACCCGAACCGCTTCGAGACTCCGATCCGATCAGGTGTCGAGCTCGAACTGGTGATGAAGACCCGACCCGATCCGCAGCCCATCACGTACCGATCGCAATTCGAACCAAACCGATTTGGATGGAGATATCCGACCCAACCCGATGTGGATGATCACAGACATGACTACTTCGAGGAGCCCGATATGAAGCATAGTGAAGAGGTGCATATCCGAACCGATCCGGAGAAGACCAAAACCCGAGATGCAAAGGTAGTCCAAGTGGGAAGTTTGTACTCAGGATCCAGTTTGGAACCAACGAGTCAACTTCATGAGTTGGGCTTTGCTGCGGGACGTATGCTAAGGGGTTATCGACGTCCATAGCTTTGATTTACCACCAAGACGGATGTTAGGCTACGTATTAGTGCAGTGGGGTAGTTATTACTCCATGGGGGCAGAGTGATCGTAGCATGGCTATGAGCCAATGCAGTGGAGTTGTTATGACTTCATGGGGCAGAGTGGACATAGCAAAGGCTAGTAGCTATGGATTAGTGCAGTGGTGTCATCATGATTCCATGGGGCAGAGTGATCATATCAAGGAATAGGGTGATCAAAGTGGTGGATGCCGTATGCTTTACGCACTGAGTGAGAGATGTGAGGATGGTTGCTATGTTTGATTGTTTGCTTTCATTATGACATGCACGCCCCCATCCCCGTATTCTTTACACCATATGTTAGTGGCACCTTAGAATATTGAGCGGTATGTTGTGCTAACTCTTTGGTTGTAGGTCCAGGTTCAGGTATGGTTTAGTATACCTGTTATTGTTCTGTTTAATGCTTATCGCTCATACCAGACTTTTGTCTGACCCAAAGTTTTATGTCTCTTCTTATTACTCTGGGTGCTCTTAAACGGGCAGACTAGAGACAGGTTAGGTGGTATGCACGTGTAGCTGTACCGGAGATGAGCAGGAGCCTCCTACATATGATATATATATAGATATTCTCCCTGTGTCGCTGATGTTCACTACTTTGGGCATTAGTAGTGTACCTTTCCTTTCTTTTGCTTTAGAGACAGTTTTAAAGTTGTAATAATGATGATGTGGAACATAAGCTGTAATTGGTTTTCCGCTGCTATGATGTTTAATTTCCAGCTTATGCACTGTCTCACCTGTTTTATCTCAAAGTATGTTATTATTATATTTTATTCCATGCGCTGTGAGATATTCTATAGGTTCTTTGCTAGTTCACCTGTAAGTTCTCTTCTTTTTCCTTTCTTTGGCGACCGTCCCGTGCTGGTTGGACATAGGCACAACGCACTTTCATCGGAACTGTCGGCTGATGCGGGGCGGGCCGTCACATAAGCGTTAGATCGAACTCGAATATACCCTGTGATGGAGCACAATTCTTAAATGACACAGAGTATGAAGGTTCAGATCTAGATCTATATACATGAAATTCTAATCTTTTTAGCTATGTGATTCATATTGAATCTAATCTAAGCGTCATCACCCCCTAATTAAAGGGGATTAGCTAGACATAGCTTAAAAAAAAGAAGATAAAAAAATAAACAACATAAATAAATTACAATAAAATGTAAAGAGAAAGGGAGAAGAATGATTTTATTCCAAGAAAAAATTACGGAACAAAACCCAATGTTCTTCTAAATGAACAAGATACAAGTGTATTTATAGCTGATACGACAAAGACTAATTGGCTAATTACACAATGTGGGACTAAAGATTTAGCCCAAATAATACATAAGCCAGTGTGAACGCAGCTGTAGAGTGAGAGGCCTTGCAAATGAGCCAATGTGAATGCAGTGGTCATGCTGTAGAGTGAGAGGCCTTGCAAATAAGCCACTGTGAACGCAGCATGAGTCTTTAGTGAGCCAAATCTACCTAACTGAACTCTATTTGCAATCGTTCTTCAAGCTTTAAACTCTTCAAGCTTTAGTAATTTCAAACTTCACTCTTTTTAAGCAAATTCTTCATGCTTTATCCATCAAATGCTTTAAACCATGTTTTTTATCAACAATCTGAAAACATAGCTATAAATAAACAATATCGATTATTTTAAAGGGAAAACAAGATAAATAAGCGGATAAAAATTACACATTTACGTGTATATCAAATACCCCCACACTTATCTTTTTGTTCGTCCTCGAATAAACTAGACTAAGATATGTCACAGTTTCGTAGGAAACACGATTGCGTTTAGCGTATGCAACAAGCCGTTAAACGAGTGTTGTCTCGTGGGGTTTTTTAGCGGATACTACCCATAAAATCCAAAGTGTCTTATGTACGCGGATTAATCAAACAATATATTTAAGGTCTTTCGCATTCCAAGGACTATACCTAATTTCTTTAACAATGGTTTAGTTCAAAATTGTCCATCCCATTACTGGTGCATAAATGAATAAAAAATTTCAAGCTGAATCATATTTCCTTGATAACACTGTAATTGCCTTTAAGGTTAAGAGCGTGGTGTCAACCAAAGTTCTACACATCGAAAATGTGCACCCAATCACTTATTCATCTTTTTTTCTGAATAATTTTGCACCAGTGTAATTGTAATGTATTGGATGTGAGTTATGCATAGATGAAGAAGTATTTTTGTAAGTTTTAAAAATATTATGGATAAGGGAGCAAGTGTATTAGTTGAACTTCAAGCTACAAAAGATAAAGTAATACTAAGAAAAATATGAACATTTTTGTTTCCTTTCATCTCCTCAACTGCAATCTTCGCTTCTAAGTACGGTATGATGGATGTGGATGGAATGGAATAAATGCTTTATAGTTAAGAATGATGGATGATTGTTTTATTCTGAGAGATTTTCTCTTCATATTTTTTTTCTTTTCTCTTTTTCTTTTTGATTTTTTTTGCATGATGAATGATGAGTGGAGATGGAATGGAATGATATCGTAAATTATTTCATTTGTTTCCTCCTGTACTAAGCAAATCATAACCAACACTTCGTGAAAGGAAAGTTTTGTGCCCTGGTTACTTTACTTCTATAACCCTAATTCAACACACAAGTCTAGACTGATTTTATATAAAAAGCTGAAAGGAATGATAAGCAAAGTTTCATAAGATAGGTAACCCATATAAAATAAGATGTGGTATATGGTTATCCTACCTCAAAACAAGTACGAGTGGGTAGTGTAATATTGGTATAAAAAATGACGTGTTTTTAACCATAAAACAAAAGGTTCATAAGTATCCAATATAAGAAAAACATGTCGAAACATGAATGTAAATCGACTAAAACTTGGGTTTGCATAATGTGGGGTATCGAAGAAGAACGCTACAATGAGTCATTTCTCCTAAATTAGGCCAAGTGGATTTTAGAACTTATGATTTTGAAAATTTGAGTGAAAAAAAAATATTATGCATGAAAACAAACTCATAAAATCCAAAAAATGTAGGTGCAAAATCATTTTTATTTGATGATTTTTTTATTGATTATTTTTACTTGCACATTCTAACATGTATAACAAGGGTTGGCACGCTTACTCCAGGACATGACTAACGTCTGCACAGTCTCAAGCTAGCATCTTAAAAAGACACATTACGACTCAATGAATAAATAATTTCCATTCCCATCACCCAACTATTCAACTTATCAAACTAGAACCAAGGTGTTATTTATGAATTTAAGTTAATCCTTGTTCAAGAATCCTAGTTCTTGCTGATGTTATGCAATTTCCCCACATCCCCCCATACTTGAGTGTGACTGTGTCCTTACAGTTGTTAATCAGACATATCTTAGTGAAAGGGAAATAAAGTAAGAGGGTTAGCATGACTTAACGGGTATACATGCAAAAAATAAGCAGTCATCGAATATATGAACCAGTCCTCAATGAACCAATGGATCAATCTCATTAAGATTGTGAGACACAGCTTAAGCATAGAAAACCAAATGATAAGGAATTTTATATTACGTGTCAGATTTGCAAAAACAATTTTTTTTTTCAAAAGTTTGAGTTGTTAATTTTAAATTTTTGAGCTTACAATTGATCCTAAAATCGAATTGAATTTTCGTAGCAACTAAAGAGAGGTCATCGAGCTGGGGTTCGGTAAAGTTTCAAAAACAAAATTTGATTTCTTCAGATGATGTATAAATTGAGAGACGTGTGCATCACTCTCACCCCCACACTTGTTTTGAGAAATATTGTTCGGTTTTGCTTTGATATTTGAAATTTTGTTAACTAAAGGTTCATTCATAAACCTAAAGTCAAACCGAACAAATGAATTTTCAGTAAATTTCGAAATCGTGTTTTCTCAAAAACAGTGTTATTCCAGAAAGAGTTCATATACTGTAGAAATTTATCATTGAAAAACAAGTGATCACAGTGAGGTTCAGTTGAAACGATCAAGTCGCAAGGAGTTTCAACAGTTTCAGAAAAAATGTCATTGTGAGTAGGATCACAATCAATAGTCTCATTGTTTTCAACCTCATGAATTTCAAAGTTTTCATTTTTCAATTTCAGACCCAACAACATTATCGTCAATCAGTTCAAGAAGTTTTCGCTCATCAAAGTCGTCCTCACCTAAACAGTTGTTATCAACTTCATCATTTCTTTCAAGTTGACAATCTAAAGTTGCTAAATTTTTAAAATTTTCGGAATCTGAGAGAGGAAGATCAAATTGAAGATTGACGTCTTCTTTTTTAAGAGAATTTGAATTCAAATCAATTACAGAGATTTCAATGACTTCATTAAGATTTTCATTAATTTCAAAAGTTGTTAGTTGAAAATTTTCGATTTCAGTAAGAATTGAATTTTAAACAGAAGCGTCAGTTTGAGTTTGAAGTTCAGTTTCAAGAGATTTTCCAAAATTTTCATCAATGGTCATATCGTTAGAATCATTAATAATCCTTATGTAATGTTGTGACGAAGTTAATGGCTGATTATTTGTTTCAAAAGAATCACTGGCAGAAACTTGTTTGTTACTAGATTGGGATTTATAGTTGTTGAACAAGTTCATAACTTCAGTTTGAAGAAGGGAAATTTGATAAACAATCCTATGAGATGCATTTAGTTTGCTATCATCTATTCTTTGAGCCAGTTCTTCGATGTAAGTCAAGCCAAGTTTCATGGAATCCTCAAAGTCATCAATATCATCAATATCCTCAATTCCCTCATGTAATAACTTTTCTAGATGTAGCCAAAATTCAATAGTGTATTGAGCCAGTTGTTCAGTGATACACATGTTTTCGATATCTTTATTTTCAGAAGCTTGTTTTTCATCTAAAGTTCGTGCCCATTCCTTGATGTCCCCGCGACAGTTCCAAATGTCATGCATTAATTGATCAATTTCACTTAGGCTCTCTTCAATCAAATTGTTAGACACACCAGACTTCAAAATGTTATTTTTAGATTCGTCAATTCTATATGTTCCTTACTGGTTGACCTTAAAAATTCATCAACCTCATCTCTTAGAAGTCGTTCATTATTTAATTTCGACCACCAACATCACTAAAAATTTAGCTTGTTCTCAACACATTTTCCATATTCGATAACCAACATTTGACATCCACTCGTATTATGAAAATCATTTTGGTTTTCAAAAATTTCGTTAAATCCTATGTTGCAATTGTTTTGATTTTCAACACTTTGTTTAGCCATTTGCACAACAAGTTGACGCACCTTAAATAAATTCTCCTCAATCGTAGAATGATGATTTTCATATTGGGATGTAATCGTTTGATGAGATTTGTGGAAATTATTCAAAAAGTTTTCAGCTTGAAATTCATTCTGATTTGAATTGTAACCAAAATCATTAAAATTTTGAAAAGAATTACATTTTTGGTTGTACATGGGGCAAGCGCGCATGTACTAGAGAAAGAGAGTTGTTCTTCGAAAAATCAGTTTCAAAATTTGTGGTTCTAAAGAAGCTCTTAAAAAATATGTTAAAATTAACAACTTCGGATTATATGAATACAAGTCTGGACCAGTTCGGGCAGGGGTTATCAGTGTGCCACGAATCACCATAGAAACACGACTAAAGGTTTAAGAACCTGTTTGAGTTCGAGACTCTATCGTTCCTTAGACACCTTAGAGAGTATCAATCATAATCGTCCATTTAATGAATATTTTGTCCTATGAGCTTTGGGGAATCCTCGATTTGATTTCAAAAACAAACTATCTGATTTATCCCACATTCGTTTTAAAGTTTCCAACCACACATCAACAAGCAGAATAATCAATCATAGAACAAATACAGAATACTAAATTATAGAATAATTTTTTTACAAGCAAGCCATGGCACCTGAAGAAATTTTTTACATGCAATTTCTATATATTTTTCTTTGCAGCAGAGCACTTGTAGAGTTTAGAAATCACTCACTTAGATCGGCAGTCCGTCCAGTGCAACTGGGTAGCGCTAGCATGTTCACACCCCACTTGCTGTGCAACCGCTCCAACAATTCTTGGACTGTTCTTCACTTTAGCCTTTGATTTCTTCTATTCTCCTTGCTTGAACACTTTCCGTTAGTTCTAATTTTTTGAAAAATAGAAAAGAAAATGAATAATAACAAACGAAAGGAAAATAAAAACTAACTAGGGACTATCCTAAAAATAAACTAAATAAAAAGAAAACTTACTGGACTTAACGAAAAAAAACTAAAATAACAACTAAGCCTAAAATTAAAAGACCTAAATTTAACAAAGAAGGAGAAAAAATAAAAATAAAAATATGGGGGCAAATAGGAGTTGAGCTAAACTCAGGCCAATCGGCCGCGCTTAGCTAAGCTAGGACAAATCATGAAAACGGTCAAGAGAAACACACCCCATTTGTTCCAAAACAAACCCTAAACTCTGTTTATAAGTTCTTTGGAAAACTTAGAACCCTTTTGTTCCAAAATAAATCACGCTGCCTCCCCTTTTTAATAGAAAATCGTTGTGAATCTGAAATTGAAGATTTTTTTTTTGGATGTGGATTAGCAGTTGAGGTTGGTCGACTTTGAATTTGGGTATAACGACCGAAGTGAAGACGGCGATTTTGGGAATTCGGGTTTGACTTTTGATTCTTGAGTTTCGATTTGAAGATTTATGGTTAACGGTCTCGAATAGATTTTGTTTTGAAGTGGGTTTAGGGTTGATTGAGGGAGATTAAAGGCGACAGGGATTTTAGGTGGATTTGAATGCTGATTTGAAGGTCGTGGTTGCTGCAGTGAAGTTTGAAGTAGGCGGGTGGTTAAGGCTTATGGCAGGAGGCAATATGTGGATGTTAGCAGTAAGGTGGTGGCTGAGGAGGGTCTATTTGGAGTTGGAATTAGGGTTTGAAGCGACTGTGGTTGAAGGATGTGCTGACTTCGGATTTAGGCTTGAGTAATTGGTTAAGGTGAGCTGTTGAGAGGAGGGTTTGGACTGTTTATGGTCGATGCAGGAATAGTGTTGTAGGATTGTTTGTATGGTTATGGAGCATGGCTATTGTGTTGTGGTCTTTACTTTCAGGGTGATAGCGATGCGGCTGTTTTGAGGTTTGAAGTAGGTGAGTTCAGAAGGGGTAAGAAGGATAACTGTAGTCGATGCAAAGTTGCAGTAAACTTGAAGCGCTGTTGTGGCTTGGGTGTGTTCAGGGTGGACTGAAGTTTGGATGGGCAGTGGGAATTGAAGGTGAAGTTGAGGATGTTGAATCTGGTATGGCAGTTGTGGAAATGTTTGTTGGTCGAGAGGGGGTTGGAGAGCTTTACCTGAATAGTTGAATGAGGATTTGGTTGAATAGGAAGGAACAACAAGCAATCAAAGTACAAGAGAGAAAGAAGAAAAATTGCAAAAGGAAATTGTTGTTGTTTTTTAATTCCTTTTTAGTTCTAAGAGGGTGGGGAGAATCTGGTGATCGACTTTGTTGACTGTTGTTGAGGAGGTGATGTGATTCGTTCGAACGTTGAGGAAGGGTGAATGGTTTATGGCCACAGTTTTGTGGAGAAGTGATTTCCAGTAGGGTGTGTTTTGACTTGACAGTTGCAGTGTTTGTATGAAGAGCTATTTTTGGTGAATGGATGGTAGGTTGGGTTATAAGGGACAGTTGAGATGGGTGATGATATTTGGTTGTGAGACCGTGAACTTTGGTGAAGGCGTTGCTTTGGGTAGTGATGATGAAGAGGGTTTGTTGTGTGTTATGAAGTAGAAAGAAAACGGCAGTGAATAGAAAGAGAACAGAAAAGGATTTTTTTCTTTTGGAAAGAAATTGTAAAAAGAACGAAGGAAGGAAATTGTAGAAGAAAATGAAAAGAAAACCGAGTAAGAAATCGAGAAAGAACTGGCAAGTTGTTTTTCTTTATTTGGAAAGAAAGGAGATAGATGGAAAAGGGATGTAAAAGGAAGAAAATTGTAAAGGTGAGAGAAATAAATAATAAAATGAAAGAAACTGAAATAAAGAATCGGCAAGAATTTTTTTCCTGATTTATTTATTTGTAAGAAAAAGAAAGAAATTTGTAGAAAGGGAAAATGTATTGAAACTAGGAAAGAAATAGAAAACAAAAGGAAATGTTTTTTTCCTCTTGGTAGGAAGATTACAGTATCATTGACTAACACCAAATCAAACTAATCAAGAATTTTCTGCTATATATAAAAGACAACAAAAGGAATAAAATAAAAAATAAAAATAAAACTAACACAAATTGGAAAATAAAATATTTTTGTGTTGTTTTATGGAAGAAGAAAATAAAAATATAACCCGAAGGATTTACTAATAAAAATTATTTTGATCTCCAGCAACGGCGCAAAAATTTGTTTGCGAACAAATTAAACAATTGTTAACAACTATTCAATTCGTTCGGCTTTCCTAAACAACAAGGGTTGTTGCAAAAGGTGTCGAACTCTGGGACCAAAATTATTTTAATAATAAATCCAATCAAATTATTCCAAAATTTTGATTATTTGAAAATAACAGAAAATAAACAAAAAGAAGAGAGTTTTATATAATAAATGGAAGCAATTAGGGAGCAATGACATAAACTAGATTAACATGAATTAATAACCAAACAGATTGATACATATCTAATTCATGTGTCTATCACAAATATGAATCAATGATAATTATGTTTCTAGAAACAAATATGTGAATAACGACAAGTACAACCTACGCAAGAGCTAAGCTCCTAGACAACCATAAGCTATCAGGACAAATTCACTATTTTATTTCTGAAACCCTAAAAATTAGATCTAAATCTGATAAGCGTTAGATCGAACTCGAACATACCATGTGAAAGAGCACAGCTCTTAAACGACACAGAGTAAGAAGGTTCAGATCTAACCCTTGGTTCAGATCTTGATCTATATACATGAAGTTCTAATCTTTTTGGCTATGTGATTTATGTTGAATCTAATCTAAGCGTCATCACCCCCTAATTAAATGGGATTAGCTAGACATTGCTAAAAGAAAAGAAGATAAAAATAAAATAAACATCATAAATAAATTACAATAAAAAGTAAAGAGAAAGGGAGAAGAATGATTTTATTCCAAGCAAAGAATTACGGAATAAAACCTTATGTTCTTCTAAATGAACAAGATACAAGTGTATTTGTAGCTGATATGACAAAGACCAATTGGCTAATTACACAATGTGGGACTAAAGATTTATCCAAATAACTCATAAGCCAGTGTGAACGCAGCCGTAGAGTGAGAGGCCTTGCAAATGAGCCAATGTGAACGCAGTGATCATGCTATAGAGTGAGTGGCCTTGTAAATGAGCCAATGTGAATGCAGCATGAGTCTTTAGTGAGCCAAATCTACGTAACTGAACTCTATTTGAACCGTTCTTCAAGCTTTGGTAATTTCAAACTTCACTATTTTTAAGCAAATTCTTCATGCTTTATCCATCAAATGCTTTAAACCATGCTTTTTATCAACAATCTGAAAACACAGCTATAAATACACGATATCAATTATTTTAAGGGAAAAAAAGATAAATAAGTGGATAAAATATACACATTTATGTGTATATCAGTCAGCAACGTCACCTCCCTTAGATCACCTTCCTCGTCAATTTGAAAGCCTTGCAGACGTATTCCGGCCATGCCAAAACCTTGAAGTCGCCGCATCATCTAGCCCATCGCCTTGTCCAGCAGGCTAGCACGGAACCGGAAATCGCTCCACCGCTGACTCGAGTCACCTGCTGCTATTTTTTCTACATCGGAAATCAGAGCACCTTTAGCATGTCGACTAGCTCGCCGCCGCATCCATAGGTGAGTGTTAACCCACTCACGAATACGATTAGCTTTGTTTTAAGCATATTAACACCAATATCATACCAAGAATAAAATGGTAGCTTGGTTGTTTAGTGGTTGAGTGCGTTTGGCGACTATGTTGTCATCGCATTGTGCCCGATGCCCTGATCCTTTGTTGTACCTTTACTTGGTTTTAAACTTAAACCGTCTCCTTACTTCATACTTGGTTGATTATATGTTATGCTCATTTGGTTTGAAACATGAATTGACATGTTAGTTCTGTTTGCCTAGTTTTATCTACTTGCTGCCTTAGTTCGAACCTGTGAACTTATCTTTGCATGCACACTAGGACAACATATATATGCATGAAATACAAATTTATGCTGTGATGCTAAACCGAAGCAAGCTGACCTGATTTATACTTTTCCTATTTGTGAGGATATTCTATGCACACCTCAATAATGTATATGTGCCCACCTAGCTAAGCTATTCTTGAATGTAGTATTATTTCCAGTGACTTGCCTAAATCGTAAACTAATCTAAGTTGTCATTATTTACCTTGGGTGTTGTATGCAGTTGAGATATTTACTCCTGAATCTTGAGAACTCATGTTGCTCACATAATTGTAGTATTATTTTCCATGCCTTTATTTGTATGCCCATGACGTGATACTACACCTAAGTTGGTCTTGCTATCATTTTATTTACGCACCTAAAAAAAAGAAAAAAACTGAAGGCATCTTGTTGCTGTAGGCAACCTTGAGGAACAACAAACGTTATGTCCTTCCCCGTTACATTGCATGTGGAGTTGTGTGGGCCGACTGGGAATACCATGTTTTGACACCTCCTTTACTTTTTCAAGCTTATTTGTTTTACCATGACTCCATATTATACGAACTCAGAATAATTTATGGTTACTATGCATTGCTGGTTTCTTATGTGTCTGCTCTATGTATTTGCGCATATTGTTCCCTTGCTGGAGCGCATGAAACATTCGCTTTGTAGTTGTTGAATATATAACCAAATCATGGTTAATAATGTTAGGATTAACTATTTTATCTCATAATTTTATTGATGTTAATTTACTTGAATTAAGTTAATCTTGATCTAAGTGTTTGTTTTGTTTCTTTTTATGCAATACGCTCGGGTCAGGTCCTAAGTGTTCCAGGCTTAAAGTTTCATCTCGCAAACTAGAGTGGAACGTGAAGATGGAAGATGCTTATGCGCGCGCCCGACAAAAATCGTAAAGCTTTTATTCTTTTAAAATTCATGTTTGTATTGTATTCTTCTGCTGTGAAAAAATTTGTAAACTCTGATATATGTATAAAAATTTATTCCGCTGCATATATTTTTGTACTGTGATTCTGTGTTTAATTCTGTTAAATCCACTAAGCTAAATAAGTACCCGTCGTTTTGAACATTCTGAGTTGGTTCAATTACCGACTTGGAGTGGTCCAAAAGGCAGGTCGTTACTATAGGAAAATAATTCTTCTTATTCAAAACTATGCAGATGATACAAATTTATAGAAAAATGAGTTTATGTTTCCCAATAAACGTATCTTAGACAAATGGAAACAAATATAATCTTCTATACTGGGAAACATACAATAAACTAATGGAAACAAATATAAACTTCTATACTAGGAAATATTTAATAAACTAATGGAAACAAATATATACAAATATATTCCTAACACCCTCCCTCAAGTTGGAGCATGCAAATCACAAATGCCTAACTTGCGCAACAAAGAAACAAACTGCTGCTTCCTGAGTGGCTTGGCGAAGATATCAGCAAGCTGTGAAGAAGTAGGTACATATGACATAATGATCGTCCCATCCTGAATAGCATCACGAATGAAGTGCATATCTACCTCAATGTGTTTGGAGCGTTCATGAAACATGTGATTCAGTGCTAGATGAAACGCGGACTGACTATCACAGTAAACTGGAATAGAAGAAATATGTTGAACACCCAAACATGTTAGCAATTCTTTCAGCCACTTTAACTCACATGTCAAGGCTGTTAGTGAACGATACTCAACCTCAGTGGAAGATAATGATACTGCCTTCTGTTTCTTAGTTTCCAAGAGATAGGGGAACCACTAAGAAACATCAATCATCCTGTAATAGAACGCCGTGTAAGGGGGCAACTTGCCCAATCAGAATCACACCAACCAGATAGAGTTAATTCTGAATCAGCTCTCAAGAGAATTCCCTGGCCCGGGGAATTCTTGAGATAGCACATAACCCGTAGTGCTGCATCCCAATGATCATGTCTTGGCTTCTGCAAGAACCGGGGACAAAACATGTACTACATATGCTAGATCAGGATGAGTAAAAGAGAGTTAGATCAATCTACTAACTAGACATCGATATTACTCCCCCTCCTCAAGAGGTGGGTTGGTAGAGGACCCAAGCTTGTGGTTCGGCTCCATAGGAAAATTCGTCGGTCTACTACCTAAGAGTCCGCACTATGCAATAGTATCTAATGCATACTTCCTCTGACATAAGGAAATACTAGCTGCACTGCGAGCTACCTCAATACCCACAAAATATTTTAAGACTCCCAAGCCCTTCATACGAAAACAAGAACTAAGATATTTCTTAAATTTGTCAATTGCCTCTGAATCGTTACCAGAAATGATCAAATCATCAACATAAACAAGAACATGAATCAGTATATCTCCACTCCGATAGGAAAACAAAGAATAATCAGAAAGAGACTGGAAGAAACCATAAGCAGTCAAAGAAGTAGCAAGTTTAGCAAACCGACAACGTGGTGCTTGTTTCAGACCATATAGAGACTTACGCAAAACGACATACTTTGTTGGGTTCGCTATGCTCAAACCTTGGGGAAGCATCATATACACCTCCTTATGCAAATCACCATGAAGTAAAGCATTATGAACATCCATTTGGTGCAAGATCCAACCTTTGAATGCTGCTACGTCCAGAAATGTGCGAACCGCAGACATCTTGGCCAGTGGTGAAAATGTCTCTGAATAGTCAATTCCCTCCACCTGGTTATTGCCATAAACAACTAGTCTGGCCTTCAACCGCTCAATAGAACCATCAGAATTGTACTTAATCTTGTACACCCAGCGGCTTCCCAATGCCTTCTTACCAGGAGGAAAATCCACCAAACTCCATGTCCCGTTATTTTCTAACGCTTGTATCTCATTCTGCGTAGCAGATTTCCATCCAGCATCCCTTGAGGCCTGACGATAAGAGGTAGGCTCAACACCTGTAGTAATCGCTGCAAGAAAATCTCTATGTCGCGTAGAAAATATTTTATAGCTCATGTAATGTGCAAGGGGATATGGAGTACCTGATGAAGGATGGGTGCTAGGTGAAACAGTATGGGGGGTGGACTGATAAGACTTGTCACATATTCCTGAAGATGAGCAGGACGATACTTTAGATGCTTACCACGACCAAGAACGCTACTAAGTTCAACAATTGGGAGTTGGGTTGCATCCAGGAAAACATCCAAGGCTGAAGCAGGCGCCGATCTAAAGCAAGCGCTGCTCCTGGCACTTTTCCATCCCCTTTATTCGAGACCACAACAGTGGATGGCGTTTGTATTAAACTACAACAGGAGTCCCTATTGGGGAAACTTCATCTCCACAAACTGAGGGACAACACCCTCTCTCAAAGTCAGGCCCTGTACTATTTTTATTCTCAACAATCGGAGAAGCATAAGGGAATTCTGTCTCATAGATAACAACATCATGGGAAATAAAATACTGATGCAATGACAAATCAAATAATTTCCAACCTTTCTTACCAGCAGGATACCCAACAAATATGCATCTACGACTATGACTAGAAAACTTGTCTTTTTTAGACTGTATATCATAAGCAAAACAAAGACACCCAAACACTCGAATATTCTCATACAAAGGAGGAGTACCATATGAAACCTCATAAGGGGACTTATAATTTAACAATCGAGAGGGAGTTCGATTAATTAAATAGCTAGCAGCAAGAACGCACTCACCCCAAAACTCAATTGGTAAAGACCCCTGAAACCTCAAAGCTCGAGCTACATTGAGAATATGTTGATGTTTTCTTTCCACTCTCCCATTCTACTGGGGGGTTCCGACGCAAGAGGTCTGAAATAGAATATCCTCGCTTGAAAATTAATCTTTCAAGCAATCAAACTCAGTACCTTTATTACTACGAACATGGCAAATATTACTATCAAACTGACATTTAACCATTGTAATGAATTTCATAAACATCGAATATACCTCAGTTTTATCTATTAACAAAATCAATCTATCAACAAAATCACCCATACTGCTCTAGAAAAATCATCAATTATAGTCAAAAAAATACTTAGCACCACATGAATAAACACAATGGTGTGGTCCCCACAAATCACGATGAATGAGTTCAAAGCACTTAAAAGCTCTATTATTACTATCTGAAAAACTATCCCCTGTCTGTTTAGCTTTGTGTAAAACATCACAAGCTTTATTTAAATGCATAGAACTACTAATAAAAGGTAAATGCTTCATCACTTTCTCAGCCGGGTGACTAAGTCTACTATGTCATAACTCCAAATCTTCTCTTTGTACTGCCAAAATAGCTGAACCTATAACCTTTGAAGCATCACAAAAATAGTAAAGTCCACCCCACTGTTCACCCGCTCCAATCACTATCCTCGTACTTCGGTCCTAAATAATACACAATGCATGAGTAAAGAGTACATCACATTGACTATCATCAATTAAACGCGACACAGAAATTAAGTTGCAATGTAAATTTGGAACATAAAGAACATTGTTGAGCGCCAACTTAGCAGACAAAACAACTCAGCCATACAAATTAGATGTAATCATTGCACTATCCGGAAAGGTCGCAGGAAAAGAAGAACACTCAAATCAGTCAACCAAACAATCTAAACAACCCGTCACATGTACGGTAGTACCTGTATCGATAGTCCATGGGATACCAGAAAACTTACTCATCAAACGATCAGACATGGGAGGAGCACCAGAATTACCAATCAAACTCATGAGACGTTGATACTGTGAAGCAATCAATGGGGGGACTATCCCATTGGAACTTGCCGCACCTGTCGGAGTACCAAGGATCGACGGCTGTCCAGAGAAAGCAGCGTTCAATGCTCCTGCTGCTGAACCTGGACTGGTGTGACGACCTGCTGTAGAAATGCGTTGCTTTCCTCCAACAGACGGCAGTCCACCACAAGGTACGATAAGGGTAATGATATTCCCTAGGTTATCATAGGAAGATAGATAATACGGGGAAGAGGGATCTTTGTTTGGGTCATAAGGTAAAGAGGTCAAGGGGTTCAGAGAGGTTCATTGGCCATGATTGATGGCACAAGGTTCAAAAGTAGAGGAGGCTAGGGTTTTCATGCTCTAATACCGTATAGGAAAATAATTCTTCTTATTCAAAACTATGCAGATGATACAAATTTATAGAAAAATTAGTTTATGTTTACCAGTAAACATATCTTAGACAAATGGCAACAAATATAATCTTCTATACTGGGAAACATATAATAAACTAACGGAAACAAATATAATCTTCTATACTGGGAAATATATAATAAACTAATGGAAACAAATATATTCCTAACAGTTACATTATTAAAGCGATATAAAACTTAATTTAAAACTATAAATATAAATATAAAAACTTTAAAACTTAACATACAAAACTATAGTTATGAATGTAGGGAAATAATAATGTTGGAACTTAAATAGTCGCATATAATTAAGGCAAAAATATATGTAAGCTAATCTAAAATATTTAAATTAGGAGTTAATCCCAAAAATAAATTTAAATAGTAATATTTATATATTCTTTGAACTGGATGTAATTTGGAAATCAATTTAAAATAAAAGTTTAAGAATATTTTGAAATACTATAAGGCTAAAAAAGATGAGAAATTTGAACTATGAATTTAAGTGCTATTATGGGGTTTTAACAAAAAAATCATAGACTCTATTACTTATCCTGATTTCTTGAACTCTTGAACTCTTATTATTCATGAGTCTTCAGTCTCATACCCTGTTTTCTAGTAATCTACAATTTTAGATCTTTAAACAGTACGGTCTTTAATAATCACTACCTGTGTATAATTCCTTCATATACACATATTTATTTCATAACAATAGTGTTAGTATATATTTTATAATGATTATTATAGTCAAAACAAGGTTGTTGTAACACGCCGTATTTTCTGTAAACATTAAAGTAACGAATTAAAGAATAAATAATTACAAATGTGAGAATTAAGGGAAACGGGTTACGAGTTGCGTTCGTCTCGGAATTCTGCTTGAGATAGAGTCCGAGTTTGTGTAAATCGGACTCCGTATGAAGGAGTTATGACCTTCAGAAGATTCGAGAATTTAAATAAACAGCTCAGATTAAAGTTCAGAAAATTCAAATTTCAAAATCAGAAGCAGAAGCGGGCTGGGCGGGAATTTTCCCGCCCAAGGCCAAGTCGACCAGGAGGTCGACCAGGGGGTCGACCAGGAGGTCGACCTCCCCCCATACAGGTCGACCAGTGGGTCGACCTAGGTGTCGACCTGGGGGTCGACCTCCCCCTCGGGTCAGAACTGAAACCTGACGTGTTTCTTTGTGTGACGATCTTTTGTGTCATTAGGGCTTGTGTGGCAAGTTCTGGTTGGTTCTCTTAGGTTTGAATGGCTTTGATTGGCCCTAGGTTGATCTGACGGTTCCTATTAAATCAAACTTCTATATAAGCAACCTAAATCTAAACCCTAAGCCACACAAAAATATTCCTAAGACCGTCGTGCTGTCAATACTCAACCTAGAGTAGTCGCCATTCTCCTTCAACTAGAAAGCAAGTTAGGATTACAAATCAAATCTAATTCAACTAAGGGAATTCAATGTCTACAACAAAGGAGAGCTATTCAATTTCAGAATACAGATCCCAAAACACAAGACTAGTCTCCTTTTTGTAAGTCCGGTTATCATCTAGACCTAAATGATATTAGAATCATGACTAAAAAAAAATGGATGTAGAACAACACCTAATGTAAATTTATGCCTATCATTTTTGTTGAAACTGAATTGATTAAGACTATGACTCTTATCATTTTAAGTTAGTGATCATGTTGTATGTAATTTGATGATAAATGTTAAATGCTTGGCAATGAATCCATATGTGGTTTAATTTGGCAATGACATGTATGTTGTGTAATTTAGCGATGACATATTATGTGTATACTTTGGCGATGACATATCATGTTGAATAAATTGGCGATGACATATTATGTTGTATAATTTGGCAATGACATATCATGTTGTGTAATTTAGCGATGACATACCATGTTGTATAATTTGGCGATGACATTTCATGTTGTATGATTTGGTAATGACACCCATATTTTGTACGTCAATTTGGGAATTTTATGCAAGTTCAACCATGATCACATATATGACCAAAACTACATGAAAATATGATTAGGTTCATGTTAAATTTGATCCAACCAATTTGCAAGTTCACAACTACATGCCTAATTTTAAGTTTATGGAGTTCTATGTAAAACCCCTATTTCACGATTCATGCTGAGTAGATCTGAATTTACAAGTTCATAATTAAACGTATATTGTTATATGCCAAATCCATATGAAACATGTGTAGTTAGATCCATATTTTTATGATGTTGGAATTATTACATGTCCCTCTTTTTCCCCTTTTGTGTATAAGTTAGGCTATGTATCGAGCCTAACATTTATGTGATTTATGCGAACGTTTAACGGGGGTAACGTTGGAGAAAAACACAAAATTACATATAATTGGCATATTTGGCTCATAAACATGTAAATGTTCTATGGCATAAAGTGGTATAAATTTTTATACCTAAAAATTATGAACTTGATCTAAAAAGGGAAAAGTAGGGCTTGACTTGAATGGCAATAATTTACATATAAATATAAAGAGGTAAATATGTAAACTTAGAAAAGACGAATATGCCTAACCTAAGGTTAGATTGAGTTACAGTGTAAGACTGGCCGGAACCGCCCGGCACATCCAGCAACTGTAACAATATATATCTAATGTGGGAGGTTAGTGCATCGAGCCCAAAAGAACCCGAGATTAGACTGAGTTGCGGTGTAAAACTGCCCGGACCCGGCCGGCACATCCGTGACCGCAATTATACCTGTCTAATGTGAGTGGTTGGTGCTTTAATGAATGAATTAAAGCTAAGTTAGGAATGGTAGGGTTAAGTTAATTAAGGCAACACTTAACCAATACAACATGTTAACTAAACTGATGGGTGGGGTTAGGTTAATTTGGACACTTAACCAATTTAACATGTTGATTAGGAAACCCTAGTAACGGGGACCCATTTCAGCAGTAACCCACATAGATGTATCATGGTACCCTGAGCTAGGCAAGGTGGGGCACGATTACTGGGCTGATTATAAGCGGTCAACACAACGGCGGTTGGTGCGTCTGTGTAGGTTCCGATGGAGTACGGGCGTGCACGTACTCCAGAGTGGAAAAAGCAGGCACTGGGCATCAGTAGTTATACACTATGCATCTTGAATTATGTCGGGTTGCCACCATAGGATTTGATACACCCCATGGTGGGACCAGCACATGTATCTACAATCGAGCGGGGTCGTATGACACAAGTGGTAAATGCGTGCGAGTAGGAGTCGATCGATAAAGAGGGATCACTGGGTTTGAACTCATGATGATGGTTGAAATATCTAGTAGGTGAAGAGAATATGGATATGAGTGCGATAGTATGATTAGTTTATCTTGCCTTATCCTATGTTACCTTATTTCCTTTTTATTGTCCTGTGTCCAGCTTATTCAAGTCACGGTTCTCTTACCAATTTACATGCTGGATAATCATTAGACTTACCAAACTTATGTTTGACCCATTTTTCTTTCGCTATCTTTTCCTCCATACCCCCCCTCAGGTACCCAGGGAGGGAATAGCTCAGCTTAATTTGGACTGTTCATCTTTCCAAGCTTGAAGACTCTGTGATGTACAGCTTGGAGCCTCTTATCTTTGGCTATGGCTTTAGACACACTACTACTTGCGGATTTATGCGGTTTTATTTTATTTTAAGCTTCTTTATGTTATAATCAAGTCAGAGATTCTGATGTAATGATTTGGAAGAGGTTTTGAGATAGTTTGTTGTATTGTTTTTGTTATGAACCACATATGAAATAAATTTAGTTTTTCCACTGTTTATATATGTCTGTCTTGTAAATTATCTGTGTCTTTTTCCTATAATGCTCCACCAAAGTTAAGGCATTCCCTTTGTGAGTGACCTTAACGGAGGTGTGGTGTTTCACTTGATATCAGAGCAAAGTTTACAAGATCAGATAAAATTTTTGAAAACTATTTTTCAAAAAGAAGTTTGAAGAAGCAATTTTCAAGAAAGTGTTTTACATTTAGAAAGGCATAATCCCCCAAAGCCATATGCACTATCTTTCTATCCTTTGTTTTGAATCTTTCCTTTTTCGTTTCAGCATGTCTGGGGATCTTAACCTTCCAGAGGGCATGCCGGTACCTGGCTGGTTCAGAAGGTACCTAGAGGCTAAGGCTAATGTCGTAGGCCCAGCAAACGTTCCTCCTCCCCCAGCTGCAGCGGTTCTTCCTCCTCCTCCTCCCCGCGTGCAAATGCTTTCCCAAAAATATATAGGGACTTTCGAGCCATGGGCGGAAAGAAGTTCAATGGAAATGAATCCTTCATGGAAGCAAGAAACTGTCTCAAAGAGACTGAGGATTTATTTGATATCTTCGAAGTGGATGATAGGCAGAAGATACAGTTGGCGGTATGGTTGCTCAAAGACGAAACTTCCTATTGGTGGGAAGTTACTAACGTTGAAAGACCAATTGAAACTTGGATGGATTTTAGAATGAGGTTTGAAATGAAATTCCTCTCACAAGCTAAACGAAGCCTACAAATAGAGAAGTTCATAGCTCTCAAACAAGGGAGTATGTCGGTCAAGGAGTACGTTAACCAATTCAACCAGCTGGCTAGGTTCGGACTGGAGTTAGTGAACACTCCACATAAGAAGGCTCTCCGTTTTGTTAAAGGATTGAATGAGCCACTGCACAGCGTAGCTATATCCTATATACCTATGGGTGCGACTTATGAGAGACTGGTGGACATGGCACTGTTACAAGAAGAAGATAAGATTGGCAAGAAAGAGACAAAGGCGGAAGTACCTCAAGATAAGAAAGTGGAAGGATCACAGAGCAAGAAGACAGATTCCAAGAAGGGCGGGAAGAACAACAAACCCCGTGACAAGAGGAAGTGTAATTTTTGTGGCAATCCTGGACATCTGGTTAAGGACTGCAGAAAGAAGAAGAGGAAGATGGGTGGTTGTTTCCATTATGGCGAGACGGGACACATAGATAAGGACTACCCAAGAAAGCAAGGGCAAGGGCAAGGGCAGAGAACTAGATCTACTTCTGGAGGGTAGGTTCACGCTCTTATGTCACCTCCACAAGAATGAGGTAGAAATGTTTCTGTTAAGAGTTTTGTTTATCTTTTTGATCATCCTATTCATACACTCTTTGATTCTGGCGCATCGCACTCTTTTATATCTACTGCTTTAGTTGAATCTCTGCATCTAGACACCAGTTTAGTAGAGGATCCCTTGGTTGTTTCAAATCCAATTGCAGGCACAACTTATTTATCAATGATTTGTTTGGATTTTGAAATTTCTATACTAAGTGTGGGGTTTAGATGTAATGCCTCTGTTTTGGGCTTCACGAGCTATGGGTTGATTCTAGGTATGGATTGGCTATCCAGTAATGGTGCCATCCTCGATTGTGAAAAGAGAGTGGTTAGACTCATGACTCGCCTCGATAACACTCTCGAAATATCTTGTAATCCCATGAACTCTGTTATGCTTAGCAATCTAGAATCTCTTGATGCATCTGTTGAGAACTTGCAGTCTGTTAGAGTAGTCCGTGAATACTCGGATGTGTTTGAAGAGGTGATGGGCTTACCTCCGAAGTGGGAGATAGACTTCCACATATACCTCGTTGATAATGCAAAACCCGTTGCTTTACCCGTTAGACACATGGTTCCAAGGGAGAGGAAAGAACTCAACAAGCAAGTTAAAGAGTTGCTTGAGAAGGGGTTTGTAAGGCAGAGTATTTCTAAATGGGGTGCTCCAGTAGTGTTCGCAACTAAAGCGGACGGTTCGCTTCACCTTTATGTGGATTATAGGGAGCTAAACAAGCTGACCAATAAGAATAGACACCCACTCCCAAGAATAGACGACTTGTTCGATCAGCTTGTAGTGCATCAATTTTCTCCCAACTAGATCTAGCTACCGGGTTTCATCAACTAAGAGTTGCTGAAGATAGTATTGATAAGACCGCATTCAGAACCCCGAATGGTTTCTTTTAATGGCTTGTCATGCCTTTCGGCTTGATAAACGCACCCACTTACTTCGTTGAATTGATGAGCAGGGTGTTTAGAGAATTCCTTAATAAGTTTGTGGTGGTCTTCGTAGACGACATTTTGATTTCTCAAAGTGTAAGGAAGAGCATGCATAGCATTTGAAAGAAGTCATGGATACTCTTCGAGCACATCAGTTGAAAGCCAAATTCTCCAAATGCCATTTTTGGAGAGAAGTAGTGAGATTTCTTGGACATGTGGTATCCAAGGAAGGGTTAGCTGTGGACCCCCCAAAAGTAGTTGCGGTTCAAGATTGGAAGGTTCCACGGATTGTGATCGAAGTCCGAAGCTTCCTCGGGCTAGCGGGCTTTTACCGAAAGTTCATCAAAGACTTTGCAAAAATCTCAGCTCCGCTTACAAGGTTGACGAAGAATAACCTAACTTTCAATTGGGATTTGGATTGTGATGTTGCTTTCCAACGATTGAAGAGGGATCTAACAACAGCCCCAGTTCTGACATTGCCGGATGGGTGCAAGATGTTTACCGTATACACGGATGCATGTGGTACGGGACTAGGTGCTGTCTTGATGCAAGAAGGGAAGGTAGTAGCTTATGGAGGCAGACAGTTGAAAGTACATGAGAAAAACTACCCAACCCACGATCTAGAGTTGCCTGCCATCATCTTTGCGCTTAAGTCTTGGCACCATTATCTCCTAGGTGAGAAGTTTGAATTGTATACTGACCATAAATCGTTGAAGTACCTTTTCTCGCAGAAAGATCTTAACTTGAGGCAACAAAGGTGGATGGAGTTCTTGGCATCCTACGACTTCGAGATTTCCTATACCCCTGGCAAGGGCAATGTAGTAGCAGACGCCTTGAGTAGAAAGAAGCTGACCCTAAGCCCTCTCTTTGTAGAAAGGCAGAGCTTGGAATACATAGCCAACTTTGACTTTATACCCTCCATCGATCATGTGACTGGTTTGTTAGCATCGCTAGAAGTGCGACCTACTCTTTTGGACTCAATAGGAACCGCGCAACGTGAAGACCCTTAGCTAGTTGATGTGATGGATAAGCTGACTAGGGGTGAGAATTCTAGTCACCTCAATAGATACTCCATCGATGATAAGGGTTGGTTGAGGCGGGATGGAAGGCTATGCGTCCCACAAGCAAGGGATTTGGTGAAGAAGGTTCTCGAAGAGGCACACCATTCTAAGATGACCATACACCCAAGCGGAGACAAGATGTATAAGGATATAAAAAGGGTTTTCTTTTGGAATGGCATGAAGAGTGATGTAGCTGAGTTCATCGCTAAGTGTTTGATATGCCTGCAAGTCAAGGCGGAGCAAAAGAAGCCTGGTGGTTTGCTTCATCCTCTAGAGGTCCCACAGTGGAAATGGGATAGCATTTCAATGGACCTTATTGATGGGCTGCCTAGGTCAAGAAGGGGCAATACCAGTATTTGGGTAATAGTGAACAGGCTCACAAAAAGCGCTCACTTTATACCCGTTAAAAGTAGAAGGACTGCCTCATCTTTAGCATCCATTTATCTTAAAGAGATAGTTCAACTCCATGGGATACCCTCCAGCATTGTGAGTGACCGAGATCCTATATTTACGAGCGAGTTTTGGAAGAGCTTGCAAGAGGCTGTAGGCACACAACTATGCTTAAGCACGGCCTATCACCCCCAAACCGATGGTCAGACAGAAAGGGTGAACAGAGTATTAGAGGACCTCTTAGGATTATGCATTCTTTACTTTGGAGGAACATGGGAGGATCATCTTCCTTTGGTGGAGTTTGCCTACAACAATAGATACCAAGCCACCATAGGCATGGTACCCTTCGAAGCTTTATATGGAAGACCATGTCGATCACCAACTTGTTGGTGGGAGTCTACAGACAAGCTCATACTTGGACCAGATATGATTAGAGAAACTTCAGAGAAAGTGGACTTGATACGAAGAAGAATGAAGACTGCCCAAGATAGGCAGAAGTCCTACGCAGATAAAAGAAGGACTGACCTAGAGTTTGAGGTTGGAGACAGGGTTTTCCTTAAAGTATCTCCTTTAAGGAACGTCGTTCGCTTTGGATCCGTAGGAAAGTTGGCACCAAGATTTGTTGGGTCGTTTCCTATCATTTAAAGGATTGGAAAGATGGCTTACAGAGTAGAGCTGCCCGAAAGATTAGCTAGAGTTCATAATGTCTTTCACGTTTCTCACCTACGGAAGTGCTTACATGATTCTGGTGAAGTGGTAGAACCAAGCATATTAGAGGAAGTAGAAGTAGAACGAGAGGCGACTGTGAGAAGAGTTCCAACTCGTATCTTGGGTACAGAAGCCAAAAAGCTACGCAACCGCAAAGTCAAACTTGTTAAAGTTCAATGGAGTGACGCTGAGGAAGACGTGACTTGGGATACCAAGGCCAAGATACGCGCAGCCTACCCTTTTCTTTTTGAGGGTACATCTTTGATCTCTTTTTCCTTAAGTTTGTTCATGCTTGTATCTATCTTTTTAGTATTTCCGCCGTGCTATTCTTAATCCTTAGGTAGAAACCAATGGATGCAAACATGTATTTGAAACATGTTATGATTGATGGTTGCAAATGGTTGCAAGTGATTGCTAGTGGTTGCTCGTGGATGCATATACACACACATTAGGTGTTAGATCAGCTCAGTCACTTTCATATTGCATATGCATATATGTACTTGTGTATGATTGAAACTTGATGTGTTATCATGTGGATGTTGCATTTATATGAATGATTGTGCACTCATGTAGAAAGTATGATTAGGGATGATTGCATACATAATGGACTCATGGCACCGACATGACATGCATTAAGGAGGTCAACTGAATCAGTGGACCGCCTGATTTTGCATTAGATAAGGACATGTACACACACTATGCATATGATCATGAAGCATTAGAAGTCTTTTTAAGGACAATGGACGCCTGTGTTTGATGGATGAGTAGATGGATGATTGGATGATAGGATATACGTTCTCCTTGACTCGAAGATTTCGGGGATGAAATCCTTTAAGGAGGGAAGAATGTAACACCCCGTATTTTCTGTAAACATTAAAGTAACGAATTAAAGAATATATAACTATAAATGTGAGAATTAAGGGAAACGGATTACGCTGTTGCGTTCGTCTCGGAATTCTGCTTGAGATAGTGTCCGAGTTTGCGTAAATCGGACTCCGTATGAAGGAGTTATGACCTTCAGAAGATTCGAGAATTTAAATAAACAGCTCAGATTAAAGTTCAGAAAATTCAAATTTCAAAATCAGAAGCAGAAGCGGGCTGGGCGGGAATTTTCCCGCCCAAGTCCAAGTCGACCAGGAGGTCGACCTCCCCCCATACCGGTCTACCAGGGGGTTGACCTGAGTGTCGACCTCCCCCTCGGGTCAGATCTGAAACCTGACGTGTTTCTTTGTGTGACGATCTGCTGTGTCATTAGGGCTTGTGTGGCAAGTTCTGGTTGGTTCTCTTAGGTTTGAATGGCTCTGATTGGCCCTAGGTTGATCTGACGGTTCCTATTAAATCAAATTTCTATATAAGCAACCTAAATCTAAACCCTAAGCCACACAAAAATATTCCTAAGACCGCCATGCTGTCAATACTCAACCTAGAGTAGCCACCATTCTCCTTCAACTAGAAAGCAAGTTAGGAATTACAAATCAAATCTAATTCAACTAAGAGAATTCAACATCTACAACAAAGGAGAGCTATTCAATTTCAGAATACAGATCCTAGAACACAAGACTAGTCTCCTTTTTGTAAGTCCAGTTATCATTTAGACCTAAGTGATATTAGAATCATGACTAAAATAAATGGATGTGGAACAACGCCTAATGTAAATTTATGCCTATCCTTTTTGTTGAAACTGAATTGATTAATACTATGACTCTTAATGTTAAGTTTGTGATCATGTTGTATGTAATTTGATGATAAATGTTAAATGCTTGGCAATGAATCCATATGTTGTATAATTTGGCAATGACATATATGTTGTGTAATTTAGCGATGACATATTATGTGTATACTTTGGCGATGACATATCATGTTGAATAAATTGGCGATGACATATTATGTTGTATAATTTGGCAATGGCATATCATGTTGTGTAATTTGGCGATGACATACCATGTTGTGATGACATTTCATGTTGTATGATTTGGTAATGACACCTATATATTGTACGTCAATTTGGGAATTTTATGCAAGTTCAACCATGATTACATATATGACCAAAACTACATGCTAATATGATTAGGTTCATTTTAAATTTGATCCAACTAATTTGCAAGTTCACAACTACATGCCTAATTTTAAGTTTATGTAGTTCTATGTAAAACCCCTATTTCACGATTCATGCTGAGTAGATCTGAATTTGCAAGTTCGTAATTAAACGTATATTGTTCTATGCCAAATCCATATGACACATGTGTAGTTAGATCCATATTTTTGTGATGTTGGAATTATTACATGTCCCTCTTTTTCCCCTTTTGTGTATAAGTTAGGCTATGTATCGAGCCTAACATTTATGTGATTTATGCGAACGTTTAACGGGGGTAACGTTGGAGAAAAACACAAAATTACATATAATTGGCATATTTGGCTCATAAACATGTAAATGTTCTATGGCATAAAGTGGTATAAATTTTTATACCTAAAAATTATGAACTTGATTTAAAAAGGGAAAAGTGGGGCTTGACTTGAATGACAATAATTTACATATAAATATAAAGAGGTAAATATGTAAATACTTCCTCTCTCACAGCCATTTTTTATAATTCTCATTTCAATTCAATCAAAATCTAACTCTATAAATTGATAACACCACTGATGGCGCTTCCGAATCAGCAAACCGTCGATTACCATAGTTTCAAGCTTGTTATTGTTGGAGATGGAGGCACAGGAAAGACTACTTTCGTTAAGAGGCATCTCACAGGAGAATTTGAGAAGAAATACGAACCAACTATTGGTGTTGAGGTTCATCCCTTGGATTTCCACACAAATTGTGGAAAGATACGATTTTATTGCTGGGATACTACTGGACAGGAGAAATTTGGTGGTTTGAGAGATGGATATTATATTCATGGGCAGTGTGCAATAATTATGTTTGATGGTACTGCTCGTCTTACCTACAAGAATGTTCCCACATGGCATAGGGATCTCTACAGGGTTTGTGAGACCATTCCAATTGTTCTTTGTGGTAACAAGGTTGATGTTAAGAACATGCAAGTGAAAGCAAAGATGGTTACATTCCACAGAAAGAAGAATCTGCAGTACTATGAAATCTCTGCTAAGAGTAATTATAATTTTGAAAAGCCATACCTCTATCTTGCTAGGAAACTTGCTGGTGATACAAATCTTCACTTTGTCAAGTCCCCCTCTCTTACTCCTCCAGAAGTTCATATTGATATTCAGGCCTAACAACTATATGAGCAGGAAATTGCTATAGCCGCAGCACAGCCACTTATAGACGATGACGACGACACATTTGAATAAGCGAAATAAGCCGATTCTGGATTGTTACTTCACAATCTTAAGGGTGTTTCGAGACTTGCCAGTTGTTTTTATCAGAAATGAAATCTTCCACCCTCAAGTTCATCCTGCAACAAGGGAATTACTTGATGAAATTAGTTCAATTAAATCTTATCCTGATTTAAATCATGATAGATATGAATGGTGTGAAGGTGGTGCTTTTTCTTTTCATAAAGTTTGGGACTTTATTCGAGTTCATGAAGTTTTAGATCCAATCTTTTCAGTCATTTGGCACAAAAAGAACAGTAGAAGAATGTCATTTATATCATACCTTGCGGTTTTGGGGAGATTGAATACTAAAGATAGAGTCTTGCATTATAATTCTGATGTAAATCCTCTTTGCCCTCTTTGTGAAAATCATCCAGAATCCATAAACCATTTGTTTTTTTAGTGTGATTTTGCAGCCTTCATCTGGTTGTCCTTGAAGAAAAAATTGGATCTTCCACTATCTATTTCATTGGATTTGAAGGAAGCCAGATTGTTATTCTTAAATTTCTCAGCAAAAGACCAATTGAGAGATTTAGCGTTTGGATCTTTTGCAATAGCCATTTACTTCATATGGAGAGAAAGGAATTTGAGGGTTTTTCAGGGAAAGAAGAGTCATTCAGCATCAACCCTCTTTAAAATTGAACGAGAAATTGTTTCGCTTGTTCAAAACAATGGTTCTAGATCTGTTTGGAGTTCGAGGAATGAGCGTGTTCTAGAGAAGTGGGGCATCGAGTTAAATGACACAGGTTGAAGAGAATATTAGTTTTTTGAAGTGGAAGTGGATGATCGGCCTGTTTGTTTGGGCCGAGAAGAGCTGGACTTGGTTTTAGTTTAATTTTGAAGCCTTTTGTTGTAATTTTCTTTTGAATATGACCTTTGTCATTTTTATGTTGTATACCAATCTTATGAGTACTCTTTTTCCCTATAAGGTACCCACTAGGGGGATTATAGGGTTTTAACGAGGCTCATAAAGGCGGTTTTATTGGTTTTAAGCAAAAAAGTGAACCAATTTTCAAAAAAAAAGAGAGGTAAATATGTAAATTTAGGAAAGATGAATATGCCCAACCCGAGGTTAGATTGAGTTACAGTGTAAGACTGCCCGGAACCGCCCGACACATCCAGCAACTGTAACAATATATATCTAATGTGGGAGGTTAGTGCATCGAGCCCAAAAGAACCCGAGGTTAGATTGAGTTGCGGTGTAAAACTGCCCGGACCCGACCGGCACACCCAGTGACCGCAGCAATACCTGTCTAATGTTAGTGGTTGGTGCTTTAATGAATGAATTAAAGCTAAGTCAGGAATGGTAGAGTTAAGTTAATTAAGGCAACACTTAACCAATACAACATGTTAACTAAACTGATGGGTGAGGTTAGGTTAACTTGGACACTTAACCAATTTAACATGTTGATTAGGAAACCCTAGTAACGGGGACCCATTTCAGCAGTAACCCACATATATGTATCATGATACCCTGAACTAGGCAGGGTGGGGCACGATTACTGGGCTGATTATAAGCGGTCAAAACAACGGCGGTTGGTGCGTCTGTGTAGGTTCTGACGGAGTACGGGCATGCACGTACTCCGGAGTGGAAAAAGCAGGCACTGGGCATCAGTAGTTATACACTATGCATCTTGAATTGTGTCGGGTTGCCACCATAGGATTTGATACACCCCATGGTGGGACCAGCACAGGTATCTACAATCGAGCGGGGCCGTATGACACAAGTGGTAAATGCGTGCGAGTAGGAATCGATCGATAAGGAGGGATCACTGGGTTTGAACATCATCACTATCATCTTGGTCCCTAGCATTATCCTCCCCATAAATGGTAACTAAGTAACCGAATAGATTTCCATTTACTTCCAATTAAATATGGAGCTTTAATCCTTTTCACTTTTCCAACTTTGTGGTTCATACAGCCATTATGTGCTTACAGATTTCTAAATCGATAAGGAATCTACTAAATCAATGTATGGGTTCAGGGTATTTCTAGAATTTAAGGTCAATCCTTTCCTAGAAGGACCCATATATACTATTTTATGGAGATTCGTGTACTTTAAATAAATATGTATACTTATATATAGTAAAACCTTTGAAAACACTTTTTCAAAATAACAAGTATGCCTATCTTACATATAGTCACCCCATAAACAGGTAACCTAGGCTTTGATATAAAATGTAACAGCCCATCCGAAATGGCCTAAATCCCGATGTAGAAAAGGACCATCAGAACTTAGAGTCATTCAAAAGAAGTCAATGGTGCCTACAAGGACTAAGTAAATAGAGCCAACTAAAACGAAACCAAAATCTCACTGTGAATGGGACAAAATATAATAAATAAAAATAGAAGTACCATTAAATAAAAGACATAATAAATGTCGATTACATCAAGTTTCAATCTTCGTTTCAAAGTACATCAATAATAATATCCTACAAGCACAATAAATGACAAACATGATAATAATAATAATAATAATCTACTAAATCTCCTCCACCACGCTCTAGTTAATATTGCATCATCAACTAAGCATCCCCACTTACTAACACTGCAACAGAAATAAGTTTTTATAGCGGCATATAGCTGCTGTTAAACAATACTATAGCGGCCCGAAAAGCGCTGTATATCAACATGTTATGAAAAATAGTTGAATAATTGTAACACAGAAATTGCCGCTATAAAAGGGTATGATTTTATAGCGGCTATATAGCACTATGATACGTAAGAATAATAGTTTGCTATTGCCGCTATAAAACATGTCATCCTTTATGAAAATAACAAATTTCTATAATACTATATAGCTGCTATAAAATATCAATTCAATAGCGGGTTCATCACCCTATAACACTGTATAGCTCCTGTACTATATTATCTTTTATAACGCTTTTCAACATATTATAATAATAGCAATCACATGAACCTTCACAATAATTTCAAAAGCAGTATATGACCAAAAAATTATATTAATCAACAAATGTAAACATATACATGATAGCAAGATAAATGATCAACTAACAAAAAATAAGTTCAATATATATGTTTTCAATTTCATATCGATGTCAATTTAATTTAACAAAAAATAAAACATAGTTCAAATTAAGTTTACAATAAAACCCCAACCAACCGCTCTCCTCCATCAAACTCCCATAGCCATGCTACCCATCTGATCTCTACTCCATGCATTCACTGTCCAAACGCACAAGACGAAGACCATCACCATTGCACCATTGCATTATCACTGAACGTACATACATATATGACCTGAAAGCATATTTAACCAGTTACAAGCAATGTATAATTCTCATAAAATCCACATTTTCATGCTGAAACAATATGATTTATGTTGAGATTTGTGATACGCAAATCACAAAATTGTAGGCAACAAATTTTCTATGTGGATCCATTTTTGGTGGAGATATTTGTTGCTACTTTTGTGGGATATTTGGAAATGAAGGCAAGGATTATTTGGTGCTTATCCAAATAGATATATTTGAGATATATGAGGATATATTTGAGATATATGAGGATAATTTGGGTGACAAGTTACTCTATAAAAGGCCTACATGATATCTTCATTATGTGGTGGAAAAATTTGCCATTGTTCTTCATTATCTTTCTCCTCAAATTGTTTAGCCATTAGATATTCTCTACCTATTTCTCAATAAGGTTATGATTCAAGTTGTGTTTGTTTAAACAATAGTTGAGATCGGTTGTAAACAATATTTTGGTGAATCAATAAAGAGGGTGGTTGGGTGGAATATCGTGTGTTCATATTTCCGATATTTTTTGTGTTGTTGTTTGTTATTCAATCACATTCATCTTCAAGTGATTGGGTGAAAAAGATTCATTTTGTTTTTGGGTGTTTTGTCAAAACTTCCGCTGCGCACAAAACCCCAACAATTTAACCATATATTAAGGGTGTCTTTAATTTTATATCTAGATTGTGTATTAGTTTTCTCCATGTGCAAAAAAGAAAATACTTAAAATTTCAAGATACACTCACTGTCCTAATTTTATATTTGTATACTTTTTTCTTTTGACTTATCCACTAACAAAAAATAAGTTCAACATATATGTTTTTGAACAGTATACTTGGAAATAGGTACTTCCCAAAATAACATTAACACTTATATCAATTTGTTATATAATTTCATAATGGAAAACTTACAACCAGGCTTGTTCATTGTGAAAACGTTCTGATAAAAAAATATGTATTAAGTAAATGTATTATCTAACACCATCATCAACAACAAATTCAGTTGTCATTCAAGTAAGACGAGCCTCGAAGACCATAAGCCAGTTCATAACATGTATGAGCATGGCTATCAAAAAACAGTACCACTTTGCCTTAGGATCTGTTCCAGTACTATTAACAACAATAGTGATCAATTCATAAATTCTAAGAACTCTACCAATAACAACAGGGTTGGCCGACTTCATTACGAGCTCAGATCCTCATTGCTCTCATTTATGCCTCTCCTACTCTACTCTTTATCGTTTTGTATGTTGCTTCCAAGCTTAAGTTACAATAAAATGTCTTTAAAGATTTTCTTGATTAAACAAAAGATAGGTTAAATTCAAGTTGAAACTGAGAAGATAAAATGTCTTTAAAGATTGTCTTGATTAAAAAAAACACCAAATCCTTAAAACTAAAATAAATAAATAAATAAGACAGGATTAAAAATTAACAACAATGTAAATATGGACTTACAGGAGAAGATAAGAGTGACCACGACGCCGAAGAACCCAACTTGCAATTGATTTGCTGTAAACCATCACATTATACAGGCTTTTCCTCTTTTTGATATTGAGTCATCAAGAGATAACTATAACTCCAGCATGAAAAGCCAACTAGATCTCTATCTCCAAAGTCAACTTGCACTTCACATGGTTCATTTATAAACAGCATACTATCTCTTCTTCATTTCATCAGCCTTATGTTTCAAATAAAAACTTATCACAACAGATACTAAAACAAAGAAAATGAAGCAAACACGGTGCCCAGATACAGCGTCAAAATCATACCTCAAAGAAATACAACCTTTTTCTACATATGAAACTGAGAAGGCAAGCATGTTGGAAGCCGAGTTGATAGCAGCCATGGCTCAAGGCAGGAAAGCACAGGTAGTGCTCAAAGTCCTTAGACACAGCACGTCATCATCAACGTTGATCACGGCTCTAACGGCTGCTATGAAACACACAAATGGCAAATTGGTACATGAAAACGAAGAGGGGGTTGACTTTCTGGTGGTCGACATGAGGAGAAGGGATTGCATGAAGGTTACCAGAGAGGTCAAGGTGGGTAGGAATGTAATTATGGGGAGGGATTAGGATCGTTAGAAAGACTTATCTTCCTGTTGGGGAAGGAGTTGAGATTTTGATTCAATTATCACATTAATTCTAACTGCATGGTGCCATACCCTATCAGATTCAAACCAACTGAGAATCCCAATCCTGCTGGCCATCTTTTTGAGCTTAATGCAGGTATAACATAGGATTCCATTGAAAACCCTGTATGGCACAACTTAGTTTTCAAATCAAGAAAAAAAAAATTAACATAATAAGCATCCAGGGACATTGCCTTTACCCTTGGTATCAAAGGTAACTCTTCTCAACCTTTTTAATGGATTTCCTCATATGGAATATCAGAAATATCAACTCCCCTGCGAAGTGAATTAATTTTATTCAACTAAACCAAACAAGAAAAAATTATTTGTGACCACTATCAATGGATAATACTGAATAACTTATGTACAAACTGGGGCAAGGATGCAAACTAACTCATAGCAATATGAATAGTCATAAAGCCAGAGTTGTTTTCATATGGAATTCTTATGGTTAGTCGAACATCCTAATGCAGTCAAATGATCAATACATGACATGTGTTCTTAATAATGCTACAGGCCTTGATATATTATGTACTGTCGTTTATATGGTTGTAATTCTGTTAAATATAGGAAGGAGTTACGGAATTAAATTAAAAGTTTCTACAAGTGATTTCCTTTTTCTTTTTTAATGGTAAATGGTTAATTATAATAATAACAAAAAAAGTTAAAATGCATTTAGTTTAGAAAAGAGCATGGCAAGTATTTGTATATCAATCAAAATAATGTCAACAAATCGTGGCAAGTTTCGAAGTTATATATATATATATATATATATATATATATATATATATATATATATATATATATATATATTTTGGGTTTTGGTTTAGCAATTTTAACAGAAATACTGAGAATATTAATGAGTTCTACCCAAGCTTGTTTGAACGTATATAGCTTATAATAATAGCGAGCTACCAAGAAGACATTCATAATGTGCATATCAAGTGTGCATCATGTTGTAAGAAGAGGCAGTCCATATGCCTTTTTGAACATATCTACAAATTATGCCTATAAGAAGAGGTAGTCAGTTCATAAGCATGTGTATCTACAAATAAATTAAAATCAGTGCGAAAAAACTATGGCTTTCTTATTTGCTCAAATTGAGCAGTTGAAAAATTAGTGGTGTCATTGCACTTGCATGATTAACTTTCTTTTGCTTTTACTAGTTTACTCAAGAAGGTCCTGCACAGGTACACGTGACAATGATAATACTCACTATGGCTGGCTTTTTTGCTTTGGTTGTTCATACAAATGCACTTTATCTTGTGTACAGGCGATTATATAAAAGTTTTACACTGCAGTTGTTGCGGAAAAAACGAATAGGAACGGATTGATGGTGAGACAAAACAAACAATTTATAACACCAGCAAAGCAATCGCAGATCTAGCAATAAAAGAAATAACACAAGAGGTTTATAGTGGTTCCACTAACGTCTTGTTAGTGTACGTCCACTTAGGAAGATGAGATTTTATTACTTTTCTCAATAAGAAAAATTACAAGACTGATAGTAGGGAAGAAGAAGAACTTTTAGAGATGATACACCTCACATTTTTGAGATGATAATACATTCACCTAATCCATATCCTTATATAAGGATTAATGCTTGGGGTTGAAGTAATTGATTTATGATATAAATCAATGCCTAATTAATTCTCCAATTCTCTTGATAGGCTTTATTGTTTAACCAACCAATTAGGCAATTAAATCCTTATTTCACTATCAAAAAAAAAAAAAAAAAAAAAATCTTCAAATCCTTCCACTTATGTAAGTAATTTATTGCCTACCCCTTTGACAAATAAAAGAGCAATAAATTTCTGATATCTTCCAAATCTTCTACAAATTGGAAATATTATATTCTCAAACTAACAATATTTCGCAAATTTTCTCTAATTGGAAATATTCTATCGTCATAATGAATAATATCTTCCAATCTTCAGCAAATGGAAATATTGTATCACAAATTCTAACAATCTCCACCTTGATACTATATTTTTTTGAAAGCATACCAACTCCACCTACGTCCTCTTACGCTAAGCATCTTCTCGGACAAGACAACATGGCTACTTCCCCCAATGAGCTTCGGCATAGCCATCACCCATAGCACTTTGTCAACAAACGCCACTGCCTGCCAACAAAGTGTACAAAGTAGCCCCTTCAAGTAAGACCAATCAATCTTCACCATGAAAACGAACGTCTCCATGAACCATATCAACGCTCTCCCCACACCGTGCCACCATGTGACACCTAACATTTCGAAAAGCGATTCCAGTTCGAGAAACGTCCGAACTTAGCAGTCTGCAAAGACTTATGCATATCCACTGCTTTCTCCTTTGATCTCTGACCAACTTCAGACGATCCCTTCTTCTGCTTATCAAACACATCCTCTTGGCAAAATCCTACCTTACTGAAGCTTTCCCCTTTTATCATATTCTGCCTATGCAGAAACTCAAAGTCCTCTCTAGTATGTCTAGCTTTGACATCTTTCCACAAGAACTGTAGGCTCCAACCCTTGACTCTCGAAGTACAGTGCTTCCCATCTCTTGACTTTATTTTCTTCTTCTTCTTCTCCCCACTCTCCATACCAGCTAAGAAGGCTTCCGTATTACTTCCTCCTCTACCTTCACTCAACCCCTTCATCTGATCCTTCAAGTCATCAGATAGAAAACCTGCCTTCACATCAAGATTTGCCTTCACTGAAGTACCCTCTCTCATCCGCATGGTGAAAAACGTCTTCGGTAAAATCAAATGGTTAGTTAGTGACTTCTTTAAATAGAGTTTTTCCAGCTTGGTCCAAATGTCCTTATCAGTTGTCTCGTCGCTAATCTCTGAAATGACATTTTCTCCTATTGCTAATTGTAAGGCAGTAAAGGCCCATCGTTCCATCTCCTTTCTTTCCACAGCTGAAATATCATCTGTCAACTCCTCAGAAACAAATACCACAGGATGAACATTGTTTCTCATCAGAACAACTTTCATCCTCCATTGCCACTTCTCGAAGTCTTTATCCCTATTCCATCTTTCTATTGCTAACTGAGATCCTACTTCCATATATGTCCCTTTGACATATGACCTTGATACAATTGTTGAATTCTCCTTATCTTCTGCCATAATGCCTAACACTCTTTCTCAATCAACCTCGTAGTTCTGACACTAGTTGTTGCGGATAAAACGAATAGGAAAGGATTGATGGTGAGGCAAAACAAACAATAGATAACACCAGCAAAGCAATCGCAGATCTAGTAATAAAAGAAATAACACAAGAGGTTTATAGTGGTTCCACTAACGTCTTGTTAGTGTATGTCCACTTGGGGAGAGGAAATTTTATTACTTTTCTTAATAAGAAAAATTACAAGACTGATAGTAGGGAAGAACAAGAACTTTTAGAGATGATACACCTCACATTTTTGAGATGATAATACATCCACCTAATCCCTATCCTTATATAAGGATCAATGCTTGGGGTTGAAGTAATTGATTTATGATATAAATCAGTGCCTAATTAATTCTCCAATTCTCCTGATAGGCTTCCTTGCTTAACCAACCAGTTAGGGAATTAATTCCTTACTTCACTATCCGAAAAAAAAACTTCTTCAAATCCTTCCACTTATGTAGGTAATTTATTGTCTATTCCTTTTACAAATAAAAGAGCAATAAATTTCTGATATCTTCCAAATCTTCTGCAAATTGGAAATATTATATTCCCAAGCTAACAATATTTCCCAAATCTTCTCTAATTGGAAATATTCTATCACCATAATCAATAATATCTTCCAATCTTCAGCAAATGGAAATATTGTATCACAAATTCTAACAACAGTAACATTAGCGATGACAATATTGATGGCTAGATGTTTCGCATACATCAATTTTATTGATTATGGTAGTAATTAAATTGCTTGTAACGCGTTTTGCATATCTTAGTAGATTAAATAATGATTGATATAGTGAGCAACTCAGATGTTACGTACTAAAATGGTAAAGAAAATGTTTGCAGTGCCTATGTAAGTGGAAAATCGTATGCAAAATTGCTCGTAATGCCTCTCAACGATAGCTGGTTTAATCAAATCCGAAGTTGTTTCTTTAGTTGCCACCTTAGTGTTTTCTACAGTTTTCCTATTTTTAAAGCAGTTATCTTGGACATTTTATATAACTATTTTTATAAGCTTATTTACATTTTATATAACTTAATACACGAAGTTAATTTTTATAAGCTTATTCATATTTTATATAACTTAATATACAATGTTAATTTTTATAATTTTGGTTAATTTTTATATGCTTATTTATATTTTATATAACTTAATACACGAAGTTAATTTTTATAATCTTAGTTAGTTTTCACTTGAGGTCTCATGTTCCAACCCTATATTCCATATGCCCAATTTAAGTTCATTGAATATAAGATTTTTAGGTGTTATATATGGTGATACAAAATGAAAAGCAAATATTCATTTGCAAACATGTGACAATGAATAAGTTTGAGGAAAAAGAATATATGAGCTCCAAATTTTCATATTTGACACAAAGGATAGTGAGCCAAAACCTTATAGAAATTGATAAAGCCATGAGTACCTTGAATAAAACAGCAAGTAATTTGTATATCAAAGTAACTGCAAATAAGGAAAATGTACCTGCTAATAGTGCGCATACATAGTGGAATCGGCAGATGTTAGGAGCACAGTTGAGAAAGTAGATGACAAAGGTAAGGCTAAACCTATAGAAACCGAATTAAATAATAATGTTACTATAACAGGTATCAAGAATATTAATGAATTATAAAATATGCTACCAGATGAGGTAAGCGAGGCATGTAGTAAGAAAACAGCTGTGTACGGCTATGCTGGAGAAAAAGGTATTAGACCTAGGGAAGGGGAAAAGGAATACACATATGAGTTTTCGTTAAATACAGATGATCAAAGGAAAATGACATGGACAAAATAAAAGAGTTAAAGCATAAGCTACATAATATTCATGCTATTGAAAAAAGGTTGTCTGATGGAGCTGATACCCAGAACGATAGGAACACAGTGAATATCAGTGAAAGTCCCCAACAATAACAATAAAGCACCAAATGAATCTGTTCATTTCACCCTCTGTTCAAGCAGAAGACATGAAAATGCATAGTGTATTAGGTAAAATATGCATAGTGTTCAATTTTAATATTATAATACAGACTAAATTTTCTTTTTTACATATTCCTTTTAGTTAGGCATCCGTAAATGTGTATATATGTGCACCCGCACACATGGTTGACTTTCACTGAGAAGTAAATTACTCATGTTTATGTTACATCACAACATTAAATTTTATATTTATGTGGACATTTACAATACCATTTTTCATGATCTGTTTTTCAATAGTTTAGACTACATGATAGGTGCTATAATTTTTACTTATACAGAAGAAAAAAATTATGATTTTCAATTTTATAACAGCAAAAAAAATTAAGGATATTTTTATTAGTGTGGCTTGGCTGAATTTAGATTTTGAGAGTTATGTTTGATCCCTACCAGTTGGCGTATGATTTCCTATTTTCTGTGCAAATTGTTTACCAAGAATTTTTTTTAAGCAGTCTCTCCACAGTTTAAGTTTTTCATAAAGCCTTTACTTTATTTTTTTGAGTATTTTGCGATACATATGATATTCTTTCGTCGGCTAAATAAATGTGAATAGAAATAATTAATTTTACTACCTTGGAATCATTGTCCAAATATTAAACCTCTGGTAGTTCATTTGATTTGTTCCCATATGCCATTTTTCATTGCACATGTATGATGTAGATATTCAAATATAGAAAGACAAATGATGCTATATAATTACAAATTTCCACGAAATTAACATCTTTCCCTCCTTCCCCCCACCCTCATCCCCATTTATGGTTTGTTTCTGTGAAAACGAAGCATTTTTTTTAGAATAGTACTTTCTTCCCTAGTAAACACAACGTAACGATGACAAAAAAAAAACCAGGTAAGCTGATAATAAATAGATATGAAAAACTTAAAATTAATAATAAAATTGCATTATGAATAATTACCGACATAATTTTAAAATCGTAATTATTTTCGCACATGATATGTATAAGAGTATGATTATTTACCACAACACTGACAACACACACAAGTGCACATGTATTAAAGGCACAATTAGTTGAAATGTTTTCAATATTAAGGTTTTAATCTTCTGAGTTATCTATCATAGTATGCATGAACATGAAGTAGTTGATCAAACATCCAACTTGTTTTAGTTAGGATGATACTGCCTGAATAAAAAAGAATTTTTATTTTTCAAAAATGACCATTACACAAAAGACAATGTAATTTTAGCTGGTCACGCTTGATTTACACAATAAGAAGTTCATAATATATTATTCTTGTGCCCGAAGCTTGTTCAACATGTGATCTATACCAAACAAAAATTGAGACATGGAAATAAAAAGGTAAGCCAATGTAATTCATGGAACTTGTCCATTTGGTCACCCATCTAGCATCACGAATTGAAAATTATCAAGCTCAAGCTTATAATAAAGTACTACCAATTATACCTAGTACTTCAATATTGTAGAAACCGTTAAGAAATCAAGAACTAACAAACATACAGTTATTTCCCCATTGACAATTAAAATCAACCAAATAAACTGGTACAAAAATTAAAAGATTTAGAACATAGCATAGAAAATTAGTAAAAGAAAATGTCAGTAAAGCAAAACAAAATTGGACTAAATTTTGCATTTGTTTTACCCAAAAATTTGTGGATTGTTGCTCCAAACTGTTTTACCTTTGTTGGCTAGCTTTTGGACCAAGCCATCAAGCTTCACACATTAAGAAAATATGGAGCCTCACACGCCAAAACCCCAGAAAACTCGATCATGGGCATCCCGTCTCTTCCGGATCATGACACCTATCCGCGACCCGATCCCTTTTTGCCAATACCCCACGATCCGATCCAAAAACCTAGATGATGGTCAAGACCAAGTCCATCACAATCCAAGATTCAAGGGGATGGCAACACCTATCTACAACCGTCATATTGACCATTTCTCCAACAAGCTACGAACCAGTCCGAGATTCTTGGGATTTGTGCCACATGTGACCACAAACCGCCTACAAATATCAGCTATAAATAGCCCTAGACTTGGCATTTTTTGGGATCTTTTTGGTAGTTCTAAGTACGGTTTCCACCATTATTAGTATCTTACAATTTCTTATCAGTATTAGCCCGAAATTATTGAGTGAATCATCATTGTACAGTAAGATTGAGAGAAATATCATTGATTATACTCGAATCTAACATATAATCATAGATATAAAGTGGACGTAGGCTCGTTAACGCCGAACCACTATAAATCTTGTGTGTTTTCAGCGTTTTCTTGCATTTCCAAATATAAATCTCTGCCTATTCAGATAATTAGGGTGTTATAGCCATTTTTGGATCTAACGTTTTGGTGCTTTCACTGAGAACGAAGTCTCAGCATATTGGATTGTTGTTCTATTGTTTGGATAGTCGGGTCCAAAGAAAACAGTCCAAAACCCCACTGTTTTGATCTTTGAAGATTTCAGCAAATCCAAAGTATTATGGCTGGAAAGAAGTCCAAGGATGCACGAGCTTCACAGGCCGATGAAGTAACAAACGAAGCTCATGATGATAGCGTTCAGGAACATGTCGAGGATGATTCTCCGAATCTTGAAGTAGAGGGGGCGATCCGACCCACTGGAGGTGCCACGAACCGTATGACGGAGGGCGTAACGACCCGTTCTGAAGAGAGCGCCACCCTTCTTCCTACCAATGCTCCCACGATCCGAACTCAGGGGACCACCACGAACCGACGCCAAGAGGGTACCACGAGCCATTAGCCTAGGGGGAGCACGATCCGAAATGACAATCAGACCACTACTCGACCTGAGAAGGAGATTATGGCTCGTTCCGCTCGTGCTGGTACCTCAGCTCGACCGAGCTCAAGTTTCTTGCGTATGAGAGAAGATGATGATGATCAGTTCAACCCTTCTTCCTCAGCTACCGAAGGAGATCTCCCTCGCATAATTAAAGCATTGGACATACAAAATGATGAATTGGTCGCTCAAAGGTGGGAGAGCTCGTTGCTGCGTCAGAATATTACTGCCTTAGGCAGACGAATTGATGATATCCAGAGGCAGGTTTCACCACCGCCAGCTCACTTTCTTTCTCCGGAACACACATCCTCGTCTGAAGAACCTCAAAGAAACTGGCGGTGGCCTCCGTTAGAAAGAGTTGAAAATATAGGGCAGCTTCAATTCGGGACATTTCCTTCTCGAGAAGAAGAGGCTCTTAATCAGGGAACTAATTATCGTAACTTAAATGAGCCCGTCCTATGACCTAGGAATGGAGACATCATTGACCCTACTCAAAATCAACCCATTCCTCCTGCTCGTCGCGTGACTGACCACGGTAATAGGGGCAAGGGAGTTCTGCTTAGGCCCCAGACCTTGCAGCAGCGCGTCAAAGAAATGCTAGAGAGGCCCGTAGGGCAAGAAGTGCTGATCCTGAATCCACCCTGACCTATGCAAATGTTGAGGCCATGATTAGACGAGTGATGGTAGAAAACCGCGGACAAAGAAATGAGGATTGGGGTATAGGCCGTAGTCGTACGCCCTTCACGGATGACATATTAGAGGTTCGATTCTCTAGGAAATTGAACATGCCTCCTATAAACCGCTATGCAGGAAGGGCAGATCCAGTCCAACACCTAATGAGATAATCATGGTACATGAATGCAGCTGCTGCCTCCGACACTGTAAAATGTAAGGTATTCCCGATATTTTTGGAGGATACGACGCTAATGCAGTTTACTCGCTTGCCTTGCATACTCAGATATCTAAGAATGTCATCGAATTATCCTTCATTAAGCAACGTCCGGACGAATCTTTGAGGTCCTATCTAGATCTCTTTAATCTAGCAGTCACGGGGGTTAGAGATCCCCATGAAAAAACTGTTTTGATGGCCTTGATTGACGGGGTGGATAAGGATACCGAGTTTGGGAGATACCTGGCCGGTAAACCACCGTTGACCAGAGAAATAATTTACGAAAAGGCCAACATCCGCCCACGTCAAGAGGAAATTTATGCCAACCGAAAGAGGAAGGCTGCTGATAAGGAGGATTTCCAAAGTAATGTGGCCATCAAACATATGGGAGATAGCTCAGGAAAGGTTGAAGTTAATGTCGGGAACAAGAATCAAGGCAATGGTCGCCAATCAGGGAATAATAATAACAATAATCGGAAGAGAAATCGAGGGAATGATTCTCAGAGAAGATCTCGGCCTAGGCCATTTGCGAGTTTTACACCGTTAAACGATACATTGGAGAATATCTTGCTGGATATGTACAACATTCTCCAATATAAGAGGCCTCCTCCGAGAGATTCAATAGAAAAGGAACGTGAGACTGGGAAATTTTGCCTTTTTCACCAGACTCATGGCCACACCACAAACGAATGTCGTCATCTGAGAGATGTGGTTGAAAAGCTACTTCGGGAAGGAAAACTCGATGAGTATAAGGTGACACCCAGAGACAGGGGGCAAGCCGCGCAAGCCCCGAACCAAAGCCAACCTGCTGCCGAACCAACGGATCAGCAAAAAGAAAAAAAATATCGTTATCAATGCCATAGTTGGTGGGCTTCTTCTGGCAGGGCATAGTTTCAGGACTATGGATCGGTACGTTAACACAGCTAAACAGCATTTTGAAGTGGGAGAATGTAGCAATCCCGAGGATAATACCCCGATTAAGCAACAGAAGACGATGTTTGATGACGTCATATTTCACGATCAGGAGAGTTTTGGGGTCCACTCCCCAACCGAGGACCCATTAGTGATCACCGTCGCCATTAGTCCAGCTACAGTCCACAAAGTTCTAGTGGATAATGGGAGTTCGGTTAACATTCTATTTAAGAAAACATTCGATCAAATGAAACTCGAACCGAAGGATTTGAAATCATGCGAGGGTTGGATACGTGGATTTAATGGAGCCTTAACCGCTCCGATGGGATACGTGGAACTGTCAGTAACCCTTGGGGAAGGAGAACGCCAGAGAGTGAGAATCCTCCCCTTTGTAGTTTTGGATATTGAGTCGCCTTACAATGCCTTTTTGGGTCGACCGACCCTAGCTAAATTCAGGGCCTACATTGCACCGTGGTGTTTGTTGTTGAAGTTCCCGACGGATGCCGGTGTAGGTATAGTCAGAGGAGATCAAGTTGTTGCATGAGCATGCTACATAGCAGAGATGAAGTTGCTCCGTAAAGGAAGAGATGTAGAAACAAAGGACGCTTCCTCCCTCCCAAGGGAGGAAACGTCATAAAAACTAAGGAAAGTAACTCTGGGAGAGTCGCCCAGAGAGTTGCCCGAGGATATAGATCCTAGAGAGGATGAAGAGCCTGGGGGAAGAATGGCGACTACTAATGAAGCGATTGTGGATGTACCAATCGATGATAGTGACCCAGAGAAGGTCCTGAAGATTGGATCCTAGTTGGACCCTATTCGAGCCAAAGAATTAACAAATTTCTTGAAAGCTAACTTGGATGTATTCGCTTGGACCCATGCAGACATGTGTGGAATATCTCCCTCAATTATGAGTCATTCATTAAGCATTAACCCAAAGCATCCCCCCTTCAAACAGAAAAGGCGAATGCTTAGCCTGGAGAGGTCAGCTGCCTTGAAGGAAGAAGTTGAAAAGCTGAGAAGTAATGGGTTCATTAAAGATTCGACATACCCTGACTGGATTTCAAACCCGTTTTTGGTATAAAAAAAAGGCCAATGGAAAGTGGCGCACATGCATTGAATAGGATGTTCTATAACCAAATTCGGAAAACGATGGAAGTATACGTCGACGACATGTTGGTAAAGTCCGGACATCATCCGACCATATGGCCGATTTAGCAGAGATGTTTGAGATTCTCCAGAAATATGTGATGAAACTAAATCCTCTGAAATGCTCATTTGGGGTAGCATCTGGAAAATTCCTAAGGTTCATCGTCAGCTCGTGTGGAATCGAGATCAGCCCAGATCAAATTGCGGCAATCAGAGGCATCCAAAACCTAGACAAATCAAAGATGTGCAAAGCCTCACAGGGAAAGTAGCCGCGCTAAGCAGATTCATCTCCAAAGCTATGGACAAATGTATTCCTTTCTTTGAATTGATAAAGCGAGGAAAGCTCAATTGCGAATGGACTCCTGATTGTGTAGAAGCATTTCAAAACCTTCTGAATCATCTGGAAAGACCCCGATACTCTCTAAGCCCGTGGATCACGAGGATTTGTTTGTGTAGTTAGCAGTGTCATCCCATGCGATCAGTTCATCCTTAGTGAGAGAGGAAGATAAGGTGCAGAGACCAGTATACTATGTGAGTAAGAAATTGGCAGCGGCCGAGCGAAACTACCTAAGAATAGAAAAGCTTGCGTATAGCTTGCTGATCGCATCTAAAAAGCTTCGCCACTATTTCCGGGCTCATCTCATTACTGTGTACACTGATTACCCACTCAAACAAGTTCTGCAAAGGCCAGAAGCATCAGGAAGACTGCTCAAGTGGAACATTGAGCTAAGTCAGTTCGATTTGAACTTCCATTCCCGAAGGTCGATAAGGGGGCAAGTACTGGCAGATTTTATAGCAGAATTCATTCTCCCAGAGGATGATGTAGCAAGTGAAGAAGTCGACCCACCAAAACTACTCCTTGACCCCAGTGCCTGGAAATTGTACACTGATGGAGCTAAGAACGACAGACGATCTGGTGCTGGAGTGGTCCTTGAGACTCCAGAGAAATGACTAATATATTATGCTCTTAGATTGGAATTCCACGCCACTAATAATGACTCCGAATACGAAGCTCTAATTGTCGGGCTGAAGCTCGCAAAGGAGTTGGAGATCACAAAGCTGGACATCTTTTGCGATTCCAAGATAGTCGTGAACCAGGTCATTGGAAAGTTTCAGGCCAAGAGTCCAAGGATGATATCATATTTGGAGAAAGTGAAGAAGTTATTGGGCAGTTTTGATCACCACAGCATATCTCATATTCCTCGAACGGAGAGTCAAAAGGCAGACAAGTTAGCGAAGATGGCTAGCTCTGATAATCCTGAAAATACGGAGCTAGTCTCGATTGAAGTGCTACAGTCCCCTAGTACAGATCAGATGGAAATTGATCCGATACTAGAGATTGAACCCGAGAGGAGTCATGGATGACCCCTCTAAAGAATTTTTTGATGAATGGAACGCTTCCAACAAAGAAAAGTGAGAGGCGTGCAGTTATCCGAAAGGCTTCCCGATATGTGTTGCAAGGCGAAGTCCTGTACAGACAGGGTTTCTCGATGCCCCTCCTTTGGTGCATCACCCATGACGACATCAAGCGTGTACTGAAAGAGGTCCACGAAGGTGAATGTGGATACCACACTGGAGGGCAAATATTGGCAAAGAAGATATTGCGATATGGCTATTTTTGGCCCACCATAAACAAGGATGCAGCCAAGTATGCACGACGTTGTGATGCGTGTCAGAAGTTTTCCATGATCCCCAGGACACCTCTTGCCAGTTGAAGACTATGATGAGTCTGTGGCCCTTTGCTGTTTGGGGAATTGATATATTGGAAGCCTCCCCATAGCTAAGGGCGGAGCAAAATTCGCCATTGTGGGCGTGGATTACTTCACCAAATGCGTCGAGGCTGAGCCATTGACCACGATCACAACCAAGCGAGTGATCACCTTTGTCGTTAGGAACATTATATGCCGATTTGGGATTCCAAAAGTCATCATAACCGATAACAGAAATCAGTTTGATAGCACCGAGTTTCGAGATTTCTGCCAGAAGTATCATATCGAGAAAAGATACACCTCTGTGGCACATCCGCAATCGAATGGGCAGGTCGAGGCGGCAAACAAAGTGATCAAGTCTATTCTGAAGAAAAGATTGAAGCGGGCCAAAGCCATGTGAGGGTCGATGAATTACCCTTGGCACTATGGGCCTATAGGACAACATACAAGTCAGCAACGGGTCACACACCCTTTTCCCTCAATTTTGGAGCCGAAGCGGTAATCCCGGTTGAGTTAGACGTACCATCTCATTGAATCACTTATTATGACCCGATGACCAACAATGAACTGCTCCTTGAGTCTCTGGATATGATTGAAGAAAAGAGGGATGAAGCCGATCTACGTGCCTTGAGACACAAGCAACAGGTCGCTCGGTATTACAAAAAAAAGTTTGAGCTCGAACCTTTGAACCCGGAGATTTGGTCCTGAAATGCGTCTTTCCACCCCCGGTGCATATGGGCCTGAAATGGGAAGGACCGTACTCCATTTTACGAAGGCTTGATAATGGAACCTTCAAGCTAGCAACCGTGGATGGAGATGAAATCCCCAGCGTGCGGAATGCCCAGCATTTACGGTCTTATCTGACGTGAAATTGTCAGTTTTGCTCTTTTGTTTTTCGGACCATGTAAAAAGGCATGACTTGCCTAGAACAGCCTGGTTACTTGAGCAAAAGATTATAAAGTGGACGTAGGTCATGATTCGACCGAACCACTATAAAAATATCGCGTGTCATTTACCTTTACTGCACCGTTTCTTATCTGCTCTTTTATTTTTAACTAACATCAATCATTATCTTTTCGAGATTTGTTATAAATTACGCAGCGATTTCGAAACACCTAATTCAAAGTTCAATCTATCAAATTGAAAGGCCAGCGATAACCAAAGTTCCAAAAGGTGCAATGAGGTAAGTCACACTACTACTTGCACTCTAACCCTCGAGATTAGAGAGAGAGTATAAAGAACGCGAAGAGAACATCCCCAAGGCGTGAAGGTGCACCGTGACAAAATCGCCTTGATAACACTCTAACCCGCTGAAGGATCGGGTGAGTATAAAGGCGCTATAGACTTAGCGCCCCCAGAACTTCTGCTCCGCTGAAGGATCGGCAAGAAAATTAAGAACCGAGCTCGAACTCTAACCCGCTGAAGGATCGGGAGAGTATAAAGTTGCTAGAGACTTAGCGCCACGAGAATTCCTATCCTATCCAAAGGATCGGGAAAGTATAAAGGCGCGACAACATATGCTGCCAAATGACTCGAACCCCTCATTTTTGGAAATAAGGGATAGCGCACATATGACCCTAACCAATCCTCAATAAGCACTGGCCAGGCATCATATTAATGATTGAGTGGGGCCATATGTACACACATATTTATGCTATCACAGAAATTTTGAAACTTTTTGTTGCTTGAATACATTTTTGCAATGCTCCATGGTTCGATTTTTAACTTAGATAGGATCTAAAGGTTTATGACTGAGTACAATAAGTTAAACTTGCAGGTACACAATGGCGCAAAAGAAACAAATTTTCATTCACTAAGAGCAGGTTTACAAGACCAGGAAGCTAAACAAAAGTGAGGGCCATTCTCACGACTACATTTCTTGGCCAGTGGAAAGTCTAAAAGCAAAAATGTGAGCTAATAAGTGCATCCTATTTACGCTTGGGAGACGATTTTGATTTCTTCTCCTTCCTCTGTTTCTCTAACTCCTCCTCGTCAGCATCAGAGCGGTCAACTTGCTTCCTCTTCCTCTTATCAACAAGAGACTCCTGGGGAGAATTAGGAGGCTGGGAGGCTAGTTGTGCAGTTATTGATTTGGAAGAGAATCTTATAACCAACCCAGTTTTGGGATCGACTTCTGAGATAGAAGGCACATATAGAGGGTCCTTCCCCTCATCTGCAAAGCCAGTTGTTTCTCTCTCATAGCCTGCACACTAGCCAAGGTCTCGCTATCGTCATCTTGATTTCTTCTGTGATGACTATATCATCCTCTTCATCTCCATGACCACCATCGGTGTCTTGCAAAGCCCCAATGACTTCGGCATCCGCAGGAGCATCAGTGCTAGATGCCTCAATAGCCTTCTCACTTGTTGTATCCTTGGTATGCTTCACACCCTCGGAGATTTCAGCACCAGCACTTGAGGGGACACTAACCTTCTCCGCCTCTTCTTTCTCTTCCACATCCTTCTCGATCAGCTTGTTACCTATGTCATGAGAAGTAAATGTTAGTGATTTGGGAGATAACGTGGTCATCTCAGTTATCTGTTCCGCGATACGATGACAAGTTATAACCGCTTTGATGAACTGTGGAGAGAATATGGAGATACCTTCAGCCGACTCCTCGCCCAGATTCGTGATAACAACTCCGACAACTTAAGGGGTGGGAGCCAAGGGAATCAACGGATCATCAAGATTGTATTTGTAATGACCCGAAAATCCGGTCCAATTTGAGCTGACCAAAAACACAAGTCCAACCCCAAACTAAACTGAAAATCAGGAAATTAATAGAAAGAAAACAGAGGGTGAGGAAAGATAAGATAGAAACTTAGAATAGAAGAAGAAGAACAACACAACATCAGAGTAACACGAATCTCATAGCGGAACGAATAACATATAATATATAACATAACTTTGAAATATAACTTTGTACTTGAATATACATCATTTTTAAAGTATAGCACTTACAACACAGCGGAAATAAACTATAGCTATATGATCCTGAAGCCTCCTGCTCTAGCTCTTCAAGTATCCGTAAATCCCGACTACTTGACTGCCCGTACAAAATTGGGCACCCAAGAGTTTAGGGAAAACAAAACAAAATAAACTCCGGGTCGGTCATGGGACTGGTATGAGTAAAACAGTTTAAAATAGTTTGAACAAGTAAACGATATCTCATAAGACCACGCCGTATAACGGAACGGGTTTTTCCCTTATGAGAATCAAATTATCTTTATATCAAAAACCTTTTGATATTATAATAATATCTATCAACCACAATATAATAATCATCTAGCAGAAACGCTTTCATCTCACGTTCTACATTTATAGTATACAATCAAAACCGCAAGCACGTATTGGGTAATGGATTTCCAACTATGACAAGGTATGGAACCACCTTTCGCTAGTGTACCTCTAGAAAGGAATACACTGGGTTCAACAAGAACATCTTGCAACCCGGCCACACATGACCGACCACTCATTTCGCTTCGAATTTATATCACCAACGGTTGGGATCAGCAACCGTTTCCCAAATGGGACAACATCAATAATAGATTTTTAGAAATAAATGAAACTCTAGATCAGGTGATTATACACCCTACTTCGGAGCGACCGACTTAGCCATGCTGCCTGCCCGATTTCTGTCATTTACCGGTTGATGAGGCTTAAGGTAACGCTTCATCATCACATCGGATTCACTTCGAATGCCACATTGTCAAATCCATCGAAAATCACTAATTGACGTCTACAACAGTACATTACGTGTTAACTAAAGAAGTTTCCTTCTCCGCTTCCACTCTTAGTACGATTGAAGAGATCAATGTACGTGACCTTTCTGGAAATACTCTGTCAGACATTCATCCATACAAGTCATCCAGGAATAGGATGAACCGAAGGCACTATTCAATACATCCATCTTAGGCACTGTTATCTAAGATTTATACAATAGCCCTTGCACTTTACCCCGTCTTCAATTTTCTTTGGCATATATGATTCACAACGCTTATGCCAATACAGAGTGGTTCTTTGGATAATAATCCAACCGATTTCTCCATATTAACAACGTTAAAATGGTCAAAACTTCGATAGTCTGTGATTTAACCATCAAAGAAAAACAGGTGTGCAAACAACGACATTATTTCCAGGAGGAAATTATATCGATCAATCATCATTCAAAATTTATCTCTTTATTTCATTAATATAATTGTCTCCTGTTTCCCTATATTCAACATTTCTTATTTTCTAAATTTAGAAAATATATGTTATTACCATTGGAAAACATTTCCATTTCTTGTTTTCTATATCAGGAAACATTTCTGGTTCTTAGTTGGAAAACATTTCCAAAACTCCTTCATTGGACTTAGACAGATGTTTAAACAAACCATCGCGATGCCAACTCAAACCATTACGCTTATTAACTAAATTGCTTTAACCCACCTTCACTATCGAACCTTAACCATTCATTAGTTAAAAATGAAGTCAATCAAGTTGGGGTAATACTACCTCTCAGACCTTAATTGAACAACGTTTCTAACCTTGAAATAGATAAAGTTCACCTTTTAATTCTTTAACAAACTTCCTTACGTAACTCTCTTTCGAATCATCTCTATTTGATAATTCTTTCCCTCGAATAAGGTATATTCGATAACTCTATTCAATTTACTATATTGGACTAACGCTATTGGATTAACTCTGTTTGATCTAACTCTAGTCGATAACTCCTTTAACTCTATTCGAATAAACCAAATTCGGTTAACTCCTTTAATTCCATTTGAATAAACTATATTCGATTTATTCCTTTAACTCCATTTAACTCTATTCGAATAACTAATATTCGATAACTCTATTTAACTCTATTACGAATCACTAATATTCGATTAACTCAATTGATTCTATTCGAATAAACTATATTCGATCAACTCCTTTAATTCCATTCGAATAAACTATATTCGATTTATTCCTTTAACTCCATTTAACTCTATTCGAATAACTAATATTCGATAACTCTATTTAACTCTATTTCGAATCACTAATATTCGATTAACTCAATTGATTCTATTTGAATAAACTATATTCGATCAACTCCTTTATTTTAACTCTAATCGATATTCGATATTCACTTCTGGGTCAACCCGATATTCGATTTATATTGAAATTTCTTTTTTAAAATATAAATAATTCCTTTATAAATTATAAAGAAATTCCATAACGACTTTTCTAAAATTTGATTTGGACATAAATCAAAATCTACACGAAGAAATCCCGATTTTTCTCTTCCACTAGAAAGATATACTCCACCAGCTCCATACATTTCTTGTTTCACAGAAATCTGATTTAAAACGACTTCTGTATACTCAGTTGAAGTTCGAATCGCCAATTTATGAACTGCAGCGCCATTTCGAGCTCGATTATAATTATAATATAATTATACGTTCAAACTGTCGTTCAAATAATATATTCGTTATTCTAATCCAATTCTAAATTGAATTAAATATCACAGATGATCCAGTTCACACCATATCGCCATTTCAGCCAATTTTGATTATTTTAGAATTAAATATATTATTTACTTTATTATTTTAATTAAACATTCAATATAATTTAATTCCACGATTATTAAATTCACTATGTCACTATTTATATAATTAAATAAATAAATTATAATACCTCTGCAAATGCGGGTTATTACATTCTTCCCCACTTAAAATAATTTCGTCCTCGAAATTGCTAAGGTAGAGAACGACCCTATCGACTGGTCAGAACATATTTGTTCACTTCTTAACTTTAGTTTCAACTGAACCAATTTAATTTCAATTAAATTATTAATTAATTCTTATCAACGAAAATTTTCAAAAATCCTGAAAATTTTCTAACGCCTTAACTTTTTGAAATTTTTTGCCAGCACCTCCTTTGTACTGGTTAATAGCTCAAACTCCAACTTGCCTCTCTAGGCCATCTCCAACCCAAAAGAAAATCAAACAGCCAAGCGGCTTGCCAATTCGGCTCATAAATCTTATATCTAATAGAAATATAAACTTGTACCTTTTGTCGGCATATCAACTCTATCACTTCCATATGCTATCAACTCAGCATATACCAATGTTATCCCAATCAAATTCCAATCTGCTTTTATCCACAACACCACCATTCGCTTATATCCGAGCCAAATATCATTTTAACTCGAGTTTCTTCTCGATTCCCAACTCTTAACTTGATTATCCCATTACACTTCAAATTTGAATCTCACAATCCAATTTGTCTTGATATCATTCTAATTCAATCTCAGTTACCATTTTACTGGCTTTACTTTATTTCAAATTTGCTTTCACAAGTTTCTGCTAAATTTGTTTTTAATTCAAACAGTCTTTCCCTGGGAATTTTAAACAGTTTACTCTTTTCAAAAATCAAATTTTCCTTTTGAACATGTCACCGAGCCCTTAATTAATATTCCATTAGTTAAATCACTTCTCTATTTCTTTATCAATATTTGTTAACCAAATATTTTCAATAACCATATTGGCCTTTTACGTTATTTTGAAAACATTCTGAATATCGCCTTCCTTTATTTTCTAAACTTTAGAAAATATATGCTATTTATAATTGGAAAATATTCCAATTACTTATCTCTTTTCCGATCTCGTTTATTTCTATACATAGGAAATATTCTTTATTATATTTCCAAGCTTACACTTATTTGGGTTAAAACGGATGTTGTGTAAAACATCATTACGACAACCCAAAAACTATATTCAACTAACTCTTATTCAGCATTGATCTTCAAGCCTGAAATCTTACTATTTATTTGTTAGTAATGAAATCAATCAAGTTGGGGTATAACTACCTCTCAGACCTTGACCGAATAACATTTATAACGTGATATGACTACTTACTCGAATAATCAATACCATACAACTACTTATTCACTTTTAAACACGTATACGCTTCCTCTTTCTATTCTTACTAGATTTTATTCTTAGTCTTCCTTTTTGATTTTACTATTCTATTTCTAAGTTCGTTTCCTTATCGACTTCTATATATATATATATATATATATATATATATATATATCGATACGTTGATTTCTAATTATCAAATTATCTTAAAAATATTCTAACTCCTTAAATTCCCGGAAAAGTTTGCCATAACCTCCTTTGTACCAGGAGCATCGGGATATTTCAAATAGCCTCCCATGCCCTCACCAATCCAAAAGAAAAAAGATAAAACCCAAGCGGCTAGCCGATATGGCGCATAAAATCTCATATATGAATTAAATACATACCTTTCCGTCGAGCATTCTATTTATATACCTTCATACCTTATCCATACCTATCTCATGTATATTTATACCTGCCCAATCTAATTTAACTATACTTGATGGTTTTAACTCAATTCGTTAATTAATTTGTTAATTAACTCTTTAGTCTATTTCACTTTTATATTTGAACATGACATGTTCAAATATATTTTAACTTGCTTATTAACTAATTTGAATCCAAATTTCAAATTTAAGTTCTATATTCGATTTCGAATATCCATTTACAAATCCAATTCACCTTTCAAAGTTCAACTTCAAATTCAAAACTCGATTAACTAATTCCTCTTTGACTTCGTTAATTCTATTCAATTTCTATTCAAATTTAATATCACTTATATTATTCAAATCTATATATCAAATTCTATTATTCAAATTCTATATATCAAATTCTATATTATAAATCCCATTTTGAAATTCAACACAACTTGTCTTTCCCAAAACAAATTCAAAACAGTATCTCTGGTAGAAATTCATCACTTACAACTCGAAAATGAACACTGATGATGCAGCTGTCATCATCGGAATCTATTTTCCAGCGATCGAAGTGAGTTCAATACTATAAAACCATTTCTAAACATTTCCACTTTGAAATTCATTTCAAAATATAATTCACACTGCTTGTAAAACAGTTTAAAATCTCCCAGGATCTTAAATTTTCCTTACTTTTAATCCAAATCCATTTACAAACACTTATCCAATTCTCCAGAGTTTTAATTCAATTCCTGGTTTAAATTTCAGATTTAACTCATCCGATTTCACGTATTTCACTTATATGAATTCTGATTGGTTATTTACATAACCATTTAATTTATAATCTTGCTCGATTATAATAACAACCAATATATCCAATATATTATAATCTTGATATTTATATCTTCTTTATATCAAGATATACCTTGGTTAAACTTATTTTAATTTACCCTCTTTTCAAACATATCGTGCCGACCCATCGTATTCGAGTGTTTAGTAACTCCTACTGATACAGTGGATCAAACTGATCGACAAGAACTCGTAAACAACTCAACCAATAAATCACCACAATATAAAACAATTTTTATATCAATAACAAATACGCTCACTTGTATATATACACTCAGCTCAATCTAGGGTATTACTAACCTCACCTCTACTGAGTTACGCAACAGAGCCAAGGTAATTCACTTAACTTAAGCTCTGATACCAACTGTAATGACCCGGGTTTTTGATTCAAGTAGGCTTTGCAACCATCCTCTCCTCATCCTCCCGAAGCAGCAAGGTAATACCCCACTGTGGCTTACATTGGTACCCCAGCACCATATTTTACAGCCAGCCTTTCGACTTCACAACCAACCCTCATTTTCGGGACATGTAGGGGTAAGAGTCTCCCGTTCGCCACCTAACGAAAAGCGAGAACCCCCTATCATGCGACACATGCACCCAGCATGCAACATGGACTGGTATGAGTAAAACAGTTTAAAACAGTTTGAACAAATAAATAATATCTCATAAGACAAAGCCGTATAACGGAACGGGTTTTTCCCTTATAAGAATCCAAATTATCTTTATATCAAAAACCCTTTTGATATTATAATAATATCTATCAACCACAATATAATAATCATCTAGCAGAAACGCTTTCATCTCACGTTCTACATATATAGTATACAATCAAAACCGCAAGCACATATTGGGTAATGGATTTCCAACTATGAGAAGGTATGGAACCACCTTTCGCTAGTGTACCTCTAGAAAGGATTTATACACTGGGTTCAACAAGAACATCTTGCAACCCGGCCACACATGACCGACCACTCATTTCGCTTGAGTGTATCGAATGTATATCACCAACGGTTGGGATCAGCAACCGTTTCTCGAATGGGACAGCATCAACAATAGATTTTTAGAAATAAATGAAACTCTAGATCAGGTGATTATACACCCTACTTCGGAGCGACCGACTTAGCCATGCTGCCTGCCCGATTTCTGCCATTTACCGGTTGATGAGGCTTGAGGTTACGCTTCATCATCACATCAGATTCACTTCGAATGCCACATTGTCAAATCCATCGAAAATCGCTAATTGACGTCTACAACAGTACATTATGTGTTAGCTAAAGAAGTTTCCTTCTCCGCTTCCACTCTTGGTACGGTTGAAGAAATCAATGTATGTGACCTTTCTGGAAATACTCTGTCAGACATTCATCCATACAAGTCATCCAGGAATAGGATGAACCGAAGGCACTATTCAATACATCCATCTTAGGCATTGTTATCTAAGATTTATACAATAGCCCTTGCACTTTACCCCGTCTTCAATTTTCTTTGGCATATATGATTCGCAACGCTTATGCCAATACAAAGTGGTTCTTTGGAAAATAATCCAACCGGTCTCTCCATATTAACAACCTTAAAATGGTCAAAACTTTGATAGTCTGTGATTTAACCATCAAAGAAAAACAGGTGTGCAAACAACGACATTATTTCCAGGAGTAAATTATATCGATCAATCATCATTCAACATTTATCTCTTTATTTCATTAATTTACTTATCTCATGTTTCCCTATATTCAACATTTCTTATTTTCTAAATTTAGAAAATATATGTTATTACCATTGGAAAACATTTCCATTTCTTATTTTCTATATCAGAAAACATTTCTGGTTCTTAGTTGGAAAACATTTCCAAAACTCCTTCGTTAGACTTAGACAGATGTTTAAACAAACCATCGCGATGCCAACTCAAACCATTACGCTTATTAACTAAATTCCTTTAACCCACCTTCACTATCGAACCTTAACCATTCCTTAGTTAAAAATGAAGTCAATCAAGTTGGGGTAATACTACCTCTCAGACCTTAACTAAACAACGTTTCTAAACTTGAAATAGACAAAGTTCACCTTTTAATTCTTTAACAAACTTCCTTACGTAACCCTCTTTCGAATCATCTCTATTCGATAATTCTTTCCTTCGAATAAGGTATATTCGATAACTCTATTCAATTTACTCTATTGGACTAACGCTATTGGATTAACTCTATTTGATCTAACTCTAGTCGATAACTCCTTTAACTCTATTCGAATAAACCAAATTCGATTAACTCCTTTAATTCCATTCAAATAAACTATATTCGATTTATTTTTTAACTCCATTTAACTCTATTCGAATAACTAATATTCGATAACTCTATTTAACTATATTACGAATCACTAATATTCAATTAACTCAATTGATTCTATTCGAATAAACTATATTCGATCAACTCCTTTAATTCCATTCGAGTAAACTATATTCGATTTATTCCTTTAACTCCATTTAACTCTATTCGAATAACTAATATTCGATAACTCTATTTAACTCTATTTCGAATCACTAATATTCGATTAACTCAATTGATTCTATTTGAATAAACTATATTCGATCAACTCCTTTATTTTAACTCTAATCGATTAACTCCATCGAATAACTAAATTCGATAACTCCTTCGAATAACCAATATTCTATAACTCACTTCGATTAAACAAATCGATAACTCTTTTCGATTAAACTAAAATCGATAACTCCTTCGATTAACTAATAATCGATAACTCCTTTCGATTAACTAATAATCGATAATTCCTTCGATTAACTAAAAATTGATAACTCCTTTTCATTAACTCTATTCGAATAAACTAATATTCGATAAACTCCATTTGAATAACTCTAGTTCAATTTAACTCTATCGATTTACTCTAACTGATTAACTCTAACTGGTTTAACTCTATTTATTTTCTAAATATTCCCTTTTTTAGTTCTATTTGTAAATGGTTTTACAAATATCTCCTTTTCGATTTCATTTGTAAAGGTTTTACAAATATTCCTCTTTCGATTTCATTTGTAAAGGTTTTTCAAATATTCCCTGTTCAATCTCATTTGTAAATGGTTTACAAACATTTCTCTTTCTGATCTATTTGCAAGTGGTTTGCAAATAATTCCTTTAGGGTTTTATTTCTAAGTATTTTATATTTATAAATAATCCATTTATAAATAAATTTCTATTTATAAATATTCTATTTATAAATATTCTCTTTTATAAAATCCTTTGATTTTATAAATATTCTCTTTCCAATATTCACTTTGACAAATTCCCCTTTTCTCCAAATCCCGGTATGTTATGGTGTTTAACATATCAATTTTACGATGTCCAATATCGTCCATACAGACACAATCAACAAAAGGTTATAATTCACATTATATATCAAAATATATGAAAAACATTATAATAACTGTTGAGGAATCCAGTCGGATTCCTCCAACCTGTTTCCGTGCATCCACAGATGTTACATAATAAAATCAACATCACTTTCAATTCCATATGATATATTCTGTTAAACAGAATCAATATAGAAATTCAACTAACTGACTAGCAGTTCAATCAAACAGTCAACACACAGTCAATCAGCCAATATTTAACAGTTCTAATAATACAACATGAAATTATAAACTGTTCAGAGTTAGTGAGATTTACTCACATTTGCGCGTTAGCCGTTAAATAACGGTTTGCGTTATTTGATTCAGTCGAACAATTTATTTCGCCATAAATTGAAACGAGCTCTGATGTACTTCCAGTCAGTTCCAATACGTAGTGCTCGTCCATACGCTCCTGTCGGATCTTGTTTCGCTGAATTTCGATAACGTATGTACAAGTTATGATGTCGACAAGTTAATATACATTTAAATAAAAATTAAACTTAACCTTTTATTTAAATAAAGAGGCCTTAACCCTTTTAAAACATGGCAGCCCATTATCAAAGCCCGCCCACAAAAATCCTTTCTTGCTCAAATCTCTGTAAACAGCTGATCAATCCTTCACATTTTCATTCACAACTTCCACTCGTTCTCCTCTCCATGCTTCATGAATCTCCAAGCTAAAAACACAATCGACCTCCCCGTCACCTCCTCTCCAACCTCAACCCAAAAACACAGAACCCGACACTTCCTGGTGATTTCCGTTCTTCACCCAGGCATTCGCTCGAGTGGGTATTTGGTGGGTCAAACTTTTGAACGGAATCCTCTCAATAAATCAATACTCAATCTATTCAATGCCCCGAACCCAAATATGGTATTGATTCCACGAACAATCAACTAGATTTTCCAGGAACCCGAACCCTACTCACACGCTGGGTAAACTCGACCCCCAAAAATCCCGATCGCACCCTGTACGAACTACACCGAGATGAAGCTCTCCCCTTGCTGATTCCATAAGTGCTCGATTTGGGATTTAAGGATTTGTTTTTGATTTTCCTTTGAATTTTCTTTTGATCGAACAATTTTCTGGAACTAAAATGGTTACGGGTGTTTTAAGCTTGAGTGGGTGGTTGAGAACAAAGGCAACGTGGCCTTCTTTTGATTACTAAAATGATGTAGGATATTTTTAACTTTATTAATTTATTGATTTAAATTATAACACTGCCAGTATTCCCCTTCTAAAAATTCCTGTGATCACACACGATACCCAAATATCATGAAACTGGACATACACCTTCAGTTCGACATTACGGTCCCAACGAAACTGGTTTTGTCAAATTCCGACTCCGTATGCTTACACAGCGTATTTTTAACCGTCAAAATACTGACTGTTTTTCACTCTAAAAATCCGTACGGCCACACAATGACTCTAAAAATCACGAAACTTGGAATCTAACAATAATTTAATATTGCGGATCCAACAAAATTAGTTTCGCTGAATTCCGACTTCGTTTGCAAAAGTGGCTTATTTTTACAACTCTGAATGACCCATTTAAATATATAAATATAATTAAATTTAATATTTAAAAATAAATATTATCGTCTATATTCAAAGTGGAATACCATACAGTTCAGAAAACCCTATATGGATCTCTAACTTGATATTCACTTCTGGGTCAACCCGATATTCGATTTATATTGAAATTCCTTTTTTTAAATATAAATAATTCCTTTATAAATTATAAAGGAATTCCATAGCGACTTTTCTAAAATTTGATTTGGACATAAATCAAAATCTACATGACGAAAACCCGATTTTTCTCTTCCACTAGAAAGATATACTCCACCAGCTTCATACGTTTCTTGTTTCACAGAAATCCGATTTAAAATGGCTTCTGTATATTCAGTTGAAGTTCGAATCACCAATTTACGAATTGCAGCGCCATTTCGAGCTCGATTATAATTATAATATAATTATACGTTCAAACTGTCGTTCAAATAATATATTCGTTATTCTAATCCAATTCTAAATTGAATTAAATATCACAGATGATCCAGTTCACACCATATCGCCATTTCAGCCAATTTTGATTATTTCAGAATTAAATATATTATTTACTTTATTATTTTAATTAAACATTCAATATAATTTAATTCCACGATTATTAAATTCACTATATCACTATTTATATAATTAAATTAATTAATTATAATACCTCTGCAAATGCGGGTCATTACAGTATTCCTCGATTTCGGAGGCCTTGGGATCCACAACCGAGCTAGAGCCTTCCTCAATGTTATCCTAGCCCTTGAGTTTTGTTATCTCTTTCTCAATTTCCTCGTGGATCAGACGTCTGCCTATCTCCAAAACCTCAGGCTCTTCACCTTTGAGATAAGTCTGTATGAGCTGTTTCTCATCAACTTCTTCAGTTTCCAATCGATGCTTTTCACCCTTAACGATCATATCCCACACATTGGCCAAAGTAATGTGATAATCCTGGATCCACGAGATGTCTCGGGTCTTAATAACTTGGCCAAAGAAGTCGAATAGCAGTTCTTCGAAACCCTCTATCTCTTTTTTGGTTGTAGCCAGCTCATCAGCAGTGGCGGAGGCCGATTCAAGAGCATTATTAGCATTACTTTCAGCAAGGGCTGCACGCTCTTCGGCTTGGACAAGTCGATCATTCAGAGTTGCCTTCTCTTTTTCAACAAGAACGAGACTGTCTTTTAAGCACGCCTTCTCTTTCTCCCAGGAAGCCTTCTCAGCAGCAAAGTGTCCATGTGTTGTTTTCAATCCAGTATCGATTGTCCTAAGATCCTCCGCTTCTTTTTTCAAAGCCAAGCGTTCTTGACTATTTGAGTCGAGCTCAATGTGAAAACGCTTCCTAGCACTCTCTAGCTCTGATTTGTAATTTTCCGCATCCCGCCGAGCGAAAGCAAGCTTAAGTTGTGTATCCTTTAGTTCCTTTTCCATTCTGCTTCTGGCTCTACCATCATTATCAATCTTCACTTTGGTTCTGGCTCCTTCCGTCTCCAGGTGGCGAATGGCAGTAGAAAGTGTGGCGGCATGCTTCTTCATCACCCTATATTGTTTGGCCATGTGACTCACCTATCCTATGATTTCTACATCCCAGTTCTCAGGAACCGGTTCAAGATCTGGAACAAACATCATCCTTTCGAAGAATATATCAGGAAATTGCTTTCGCAAACGCTCTAGCTTGACTTGATTCTCAGTAGTATAGACAACATCCTGCGCAGTGGTAGTATCCAAATCGCGCTGGCTAGAGGGGACAATAGCTATCTTCTCCTTTTCTAGATCCTTGTTCGGATCTTTGCCTTTATCTTTCGGCTCATGGTGTATATTGGAAGACTTGCTATGAGAGGGTATACTTTTCAGAGGAGTCAAGTCTTTAGGAAGCTGTTTACCTCCCGTCGGTGGCACTAGACGACTATGGGACTTCCCATCATCTTGCCTTGATGGAGAACGAGACCGTGTAGAATGAGATTGATAAGAGTCACGAGGTCGGTGACTATCCCTTCCTCGACTGTCACTGCGGGAATGCTCAGAATCAGAAAGGAGCCTCGGCGTGCTTGCTCGGAAAGAGCGATAAGAATAGGATTGTTTACGAGGCATTTTCCCTGCAAAGAGAACAAATGTGGATCGAAATCATGAATACTGGTGGTGTAGAAGTGTTGTGACGAGTGGTGCAAGTGATTCATGCATCCCGTATAATCCCCACTAACAGACCAAGACCTAGAGTCTGGCTCGTCTGTGTGTCTTATTTTTCCCCAACTGGAACATTCATTCCCTCAGAGGTGGGAAAGAATGTTCATCTTCGAAGTCTTCTTGTGTGTAAATATCGTCCAGTAGAGGAATCTTGCTTAGTTCCCCGAATATTTGTTCCTCTATTAATTCGTCATGAGCAGGAGGTCAGCTGGTGGTGAAATCCTTAAGGGAGATTGTCCCTCAGAGTCTGGGACTTCCTTTGGCTTATCGGCTCGGACCTCGCCTCCTTTATATACATTTAAATCCTCATCATCCTGATTGATCATTAGTGAGGGGCTCTTGCGAAGTTCAGTGGTCTTCGTGACCCTCGAGGTCCCTTCACCTTCAGTCGGGGGCACATATTTATAAGGAATGTCGCCCCACCAAGTCCGAACCTCATATCCAGAAGACAGTGCTTGTGAAGCTTCTCATCGGTGATACATTTCTTGATTTTTAAGAAGTCTGCTTTGCTCTTGAGAAGGCGGGATAGTCAATCATCATATACCGATCCTTCTGTTTTTGGGAAACTATGATTTGTACAGAGAAAAGAAACATGTTAGTGCTTTGGTTACGTAATCAGGTTACACATCTAGAGGCTTAAAGCTTACTTGATTTTAGCCACTTCCTTGTACACCCGGCTTGGTGTTTTATATAGAACCAATCGGCTTTGGGATCCCCTATGCTGCTGTGACCCTCTGATAAAACCTTCCTATTAGCTACCGATTCAAAGAAAGAGAAGTTTGGAGTTGTGACGGCCCGCCCCGCACCGACCGACATTTCTCCAAAAGTGCGTTGTACACATGTCCAGTTAGCACGGGACGGTCGTCAGAAGGAAAGAAAGAAGACGAAGAATCAACAAGGAACCTGTAGAATGTCTCACAGCGCATGGAACAAAATATAGTAATAACATAATCTAGACATAAAACAGGTGAGACAATGCGTAAGCTGAAAACAAACTATCATAGCAACGGAAAATCCAAATACAGCTTATGTTCCACATCATCATTATTACAACTTTTCAAACTGTCTCTAAAGGTAAAAACAAGATAAGGGAGGTACACTACTAATTCCCAAGTAGTGACCACCAACGACACAGGGAGAATATCTATATATATCATACGTGGAAGCCTCCTGCTCGCCTCCGAATCAGCTACTTGTGCATCACCATCTAACATGTCTCTAGTCAGTCAGTTTAGGAGCACCCAGAGTAATAAGAAGAGACATAAAACTCTGGGTCAGACAAAAAGTCTGGTATGAGCGATAAGCAACAAAACAGAACAATAACAGGTATAATCCAATCATACCTGAACCTGGACCTGCAACCAAAGAGTTAGCACTACATACTGTATAATACTCTAAGGTGCCACTAAACAGATGGTGTAAAGAGTACGGGGGTGGGGTTGTGCATGTCGCAATGATGGCAAACAAATCAAACATAGCAACCATCCTCACATCTCTCACTCGGTGCGTAAAGCATACGATATCCACTACCCTGGTCACCTATCCATTGGGCAATGACGAAATCCAATCCCGTACAACTATCACTACAAGCCCACTATCCGTTTCTCAGTGGTGAACCAAAGTTATGAATACTGACAACCCCTTTGCACACGTTCCGCAGCAAAGCCCAACTCATGAAGTCGACTCGTTGGTTCCCAACTGGATCCTGAGCTCTAACTTCCATTTGGACTACCTTTGCATCTCCGGTTATTGGTCATCACTGGATCGGTTCGGTTCTCAGCCCTTTTTCTCTGTCGGTTCGGATCGGTCTTCATTCAGTTCATGATCATCATACAGGCTCGGGTTCATCTCAGTTCGTAGCACCCTCTTCAGATCGGTTCGGATCGGATGACCTTCCCCCATCGGTTCGGATTGGACTCCTTCCAAGTGCTCCAGATCGGGTCGTGGCCTTCAAGTCCCTTCGTAGTACATCGATTCGGTTCGGGTGCTTTCTGGCGGGTCGGATCGGTGTACCCTTTCCACTTCCCCTTTCTCTTCCATTCCGATCCCCTTCTTTAGCTCGATCCGATCCTAGTTCAACCAATTTGGCCTTCCTTTTTGCCATACTTTCCCTTGTGCCAAGCCTCGGTTCGGTTCAGTGATCCCTTGCCCAGTCCACTATCCGGTCCGAGCCCATCCCTCCGATCCGAAAACCTACACCATTTTCTGCAACTTTTTCCAGCAAGTGTTTTACGCCATCCGACGACGTTTTCGACCATTCTAACTATTCTAATAAATCACAAAGCATACCACAAAGTCATAGCAAAAAATAGAAGTGACCCCAAACACCAAAACATCAATATGATAGATTAAAATGGATCAAACATAGCCAAAACCCATATTTTCCTTTAAGTGTGCTTAAGCAAAACTAATGGTATGATTAGCAAAACTTAATCAAATTAACCCAAATTTCTAACAGAGGCCTAAAACATTATTTAAGAATTTATAAATATTTTTCCATAATTTATTAGTATATAAATTCGCTAATCAACACTAATTACCCCTAACTAACTGTAATTAGTGAGGAACTATGCAAATCACTCACCTTAGCCATAAATAAACCTTAGATCTGAAATAAATCTCTGATATAGCGCGAATACCAATGCTAAACAGCAGCTCTAATCTTGATTTGGTGAAGATCTCCCTTGATTTGATGTTGCTAAGCTTAATCCTTGATTAGAAAGTGATTTGGAGGTGATTTAGAGGTTGGAGGCCATTTTTAGGGTTTCTATGAGGTAAGTGGAGGCTAGAAAATTGAAACGGAATGAAACCCTAACTCCTTTCAGCCTCCTCATAACCCTAATCCCGAAATGGGTTATGCGCCCATTCACTAATCGCCCTATTTGGCCCGGTTAAGCAGTTTTTCACCTTTCAAACCTTATTTCAGCCATTTCTCCCAAACGGTAAGTCCGTTTTACACATATGACCACTCTGCGGAAAGGTAAACCATCATACAAAGCCAATGGAAGTGATTTCAGGTCAAAACTCCTTTCCAATCAAAAGTTATGGCCGAAACAAGATCAGCTAGGGGCAAAACAGTTATTTAAAAATCGGCAAAAATCACGAACATGGGAAATGACCCCAATTGTCGTTTCCTAAAGCCACATGACCATATGACTTCATATAAGAAAGAAAGAAATATTCTACGATCCTCTGATGCGTAGAATGCAGGTTGTTACATTCTCCCCTCCTTAACAAATTTCGCCCCCGAAATTCCCTAACCAAAACACACAAAGGGTTCCGCATGCCTTTCAGCTATAAAACAACAATCAAACATGCAAAACAAGTCTATCCTAGCATGCGGAATAACTAAATTGCAAAGTAAGTCTTACCAAACAAAGAGTTTTGGATACGACTTTCTTATGTCATTCTCTACTTCCCAAGTACAGTCGTTCTCTCGCCATCGATTCCCATCTCTACCCTAGAGGTAATTTCTAATAGGTTGGGATCGTCCCTCTGACCGGAACCGATCTACTTAATCTAGATCGATCTAATCGTCAAGCTTATTAGCGTTTCTGAATCCAATTCACATTTAAGTTTGAAGTCATATCCCATGATATACTCTAGTTGCTTCCATTCCAAATGTATCGGCTATCGTACCCAGTCCGGTACTATGGCATTTGTCTACTGTCATCTTCTTAGGTAATCCAACCCTATACGCCAAATTTTCAACTACATTCCAAATGTCCTTTCAAGTCCAACTTGAGTCCTTCCTATATTCGTACTGCACGTCCAACGTACATTCACCTCCTGGAGGCAAACTAGACCCATCTAATGAACCTAGGTACTCCACTTATACTCGTACTGCACGTCCAACGTACATTCACCTTCTAAAGGTGAACTAGACTCATCCAATGAATCTAGGTACCCTACCTTCGAGTCCAAGTCCAACTTGAAGCTCCTATGTCCGCTGAATCTCCAGGGTCAACGGACGCTCCACAATGCCCAACATACTTCAAGTCTAACGTAAAGTATCTTACGCTCGTCATATCACCATGATCAACGAACTTATACTATTTTCGTTCAACATGATCCTACAGGTGATACTCAAGAGAAGAAAGGTAGGAGCAAACACAACAACCATAGCATCCATCAAACAAATCCTATCTATCACCTGCTAAAGCCATGAATACATCGATATCTGTATGTCTGGTCCAACCAACATCAATAACTAATGGAAACTCTGCCTCCAAACGGACTACCGTACATCCAACATACGTTTATCCTCCAAGGATAACTAGATCACGTCCAACGGATCCAAGGTAAGTGGACAACCCCAGATACCCCTGCTTTTGGTATGCCTGAAACACTCGAGTCCCACCCAAGTCTATCCATTATCTTGCTGCCCTCTCGAGTCCAACTCGAGCCAATCCAATTCCTTGCAGCCTTCTCGAGTCCAACTCGAGTCAATGTATTACCCATACACTCAGACCCAGTCTTAAGTATCCATTACCTACAGACCCTAGTCCAACGTGAGTCGTCTCCCTATTCGTTGCATTTCCAGGATCAATGAACATCCATTTTCTTTTACGAGTTCAAGTCCAATTTGAATCATCCTAATCTTTGTTGCATCTTCCATGATCGACGAATACATCCTATTTCTTCAAAAAGAACATCAACATAAGGTCCTAAACAATCCATTACTTTGCATCTTCCTCGAGTCCCACTCGAGTTATCTCATAACCCTATCGAGTCTAACTCGGGGCAGTCCATACCATCGAATAGTCTTATCCTGTCACAGCTGCCCATTACTCCTCGAGTAAACCAAGATATTATCCAATGAAAAGCACAACAACTACTTATCTCTCACACAAACCATCTTAGTCGAACTCGACATTCCCCAAGCACAAATCCCAAAGGCCTAAACCAATATCGACAAGCACCCAAGGAACATCTCCTCCGAATTCGGACAATCCACGTGAAGTGATACTAGCAAAACAACTAAGCACTGGAGCACTCGTTTGCCTCCCAGAGACAACTAGAACTTAATATAACGATAACCTCTCAGCTTCCTTAACTCCAGTTATTATCACCATCATTATGTAGGTATCTAATACCACCCTATTCCTTTAGAGTAAATTGACTCCCCAAAGTAATGCTAAACCCAGTAAATCCCAAAACAAAGTAATCACAAACAAACATACATCCATGACTCGATAAGACCACATTACGGCAAATCATACCGAGGCTAGTCGAACCACCAATCGGGTTCGTCACTACTAAAGGTCTATCGACTAACTCAAGTTTGTCAAACAAAACTCGATCAAAAACACCTTAAATAGAAAGCATACCTCGAATAACGACACCTTTTTCCTTCTGTGCCGCAGTTGGGGCATTCGACGAAGAAGGAACAGTGTTGACAGCATATGCTTTCACGATCTGCTTCTCCCTAGGAGGTTGTGGACATTCATTCTTGTGATGTCCCACTTGGCCACAATTAAAGCACTTCCTTTCCCCAGGCTTTTCCTGACAATCTCTGGCATAGTGGCCCTTCTTACCACAGCTAAAGCACTCACCATCTTTCTTATTTTTCTTATTCTGACCATCCATGGTTTGGTCTTGTTTCCTCTTATCCTAGGAATTATTCTTGCCTCCACCGCCTGCTTGCGGCTTTGGCTCCTCTGCAGATGCAATAGCGACCTCAGTCTTTGGCTTAGGGTAAAGACTCTCTGACCTCAATGCTTTCCCCACGATCGATTCAAACGTCTCATCGATGTGGTTAATAAGCTTTTCCCCCAAGTATCCATCCAAACCAGTAATGAACTTCTCTTTCTTCTTCTCAGGAGTATCGATAAGGGATAATCCATAATTCGACAAAGTGTCGAACTCAGCAATATAGTCCGAAACTGCCCTACCATTCTGCTTAATCACCAAGAACTTCCTAAACAATTCAGACTTCTGAGCAGCTGGGATAAACTTGTCGCTAAAGCGAGTCTTAAACTGATCCCAAGTAACCTGATCCTCTGGAGTGGCTGTCTTAATAGCATTCCACCAATTCATCGCTCTCCCTTGCAGCCGACGAGACGCTAGCCTTCTCTTCATCGCATCCTCGATACCCAAGTCATCGAAGATACGATCACTGCTATCCAACCAATCATGAACATCCGTGGCCGACTCCGTTCCATGGAACGGCTTCCCACCAAGGTTAGTGTAATCCTTGCACAACTTGGCGAAATCGGCCCTAGGTGCCTGCACTATTGGACTACCACCATTACCGGCATTGGGAGATGCCCCTTGTACATCCCTAAGCATGTCTCTAATGAGGTCAGTAAACATCGCCCTCATGTCAGCAGCATTCCCGTTATTGGCTCCTCTACCAGCACCTCTTACGTATCGGCGCATCGTTCAATCTGTAAAGAGAAAACGATTAACCATCTCCATAGTGGTACTAGTGCAGTGCAACTTCATCCTTAGCTATACTAATAGTATATATATAGCTTTTGAAAACCAAAATAATCACAAATACGCGCTCTCATATACGTATACTATCTCTCCCTGATGACTTCCCTAGGTTAACTACGCAACCTAGTGCTCTAATACCAAATGTGACGGCCCGCCCCACACCAACTGACATTTACTCCAAAAGTGCGCTGTACACATGTCCAGTTAGCACGGGATGGTCGTCAGAAGGAAAGAAAGAAGACGAAGAATCAATAAGGAACCTTTAGAATGTCTCACAGTGCATGTAACAAAATATAGTAATAACGTAATCTTGACATAAAACAGGTGAGACAGTGCATAAGCTGAAAACAAACTATCATAGCAGCGGAAATCCAAATACAGCTTATGTTCCACATCATCATTATTACAACTTTTCAAACTGTATCTAAAGGTAAAAACAAGATAAGGGAGGTACACTACAAATGCCCAAGTAGTGACCACCAACGACAGAGGGAGAATATCTATATATATCATACGTGGAAGCCTCCTGCTCGCCTCCTGCTCGCCTCCGGATCAGCTACTCGTGCATCACCAGCTAACCTGTCTCTAGTCGGCCCGTTTAGGAGCACCCAGAGTAATAAGAAGAGACATAAAACTCTTGGTCAGACATAAAGTCTGGTATGAGCGATAAGCAACAAAACAGAACAATAACAGGTATAATCCAATCATACCTGAACCTGGACCTGCAACCAAAGAGTTAGCACTACATACTGTACAATACTCTAAGGTGCCACTAAACAGATGGTGTAAAGAGTACGGGGGTGGGGTTGTGCATGTCGCAATGACGAAAAACAAAGCAAACATAGCAACCATCCTCACATCTCTCACTCGGTGCGTAATGCATATGATATCCACTACCCTGGTCACCTATCCATTGGGCCATGACAGAATCCAATCCCGTACAGCTATCACTACAAGCCCACTATCCGTTTCTCAGTGGTGAACCAAAGTTATGAATACCGACAACCCCTTTGCACACGTTCCGCAGCAAAGCCCAACTCATGAAGTCGACTCGTTGGTTCCTAACTGGATCCTAAGCTCTAACTTCCATTTGGACTACCTTTGAATCTCTGGTTATTGGTCATCACTGGATCGGTTCGGTTCTCAGCCCTTCTTCTCTGTCGGTTCGGATCGGTCTTCATTCAGTTCATGATCATCATACAGGCTCGGGTTCATCTCAGTTCGTAGCACCCTCTTTAGATCGGTTTGGATCGGATGACCTTCCCCCATCGGTTCAGATCGGACTCCTTCCAAGTGCTCCGGATCGGGTCGTGGCCTTCAAGTCCCTTCGTAGTACATCGATTCGGTTCGGGTGCTCTCTGGCGGGTCGGATCGGTGTACCCTTTCCACTTCCCCTTTCTCTTCCATTCCGATCCCCTTCTTTAGCTCGATCTCATCCCAGTTCAACCAATTTGGCCTTCCTTTTTGCCATACTTTCCCTTGTGCCAAGCCTCGGTTCGGTGATCCCTTGCCCAATCCACTATCCGGTCCGAGCCCATCCCTCCGATCCGATCCGAAAACCTGCACCATTTTCTGCAACTTTTTCCAGCAAGTGTTTTACGCCATCCGACGACGTTTTCGACCATTCTAACTATTCTAATAAATCACAAAACATACCACAAAGTCATAGCAACAAATAGAAGTGACCCCAAACACCAAAACATCAATATGATAGATTAAAATGGATCAAACATAGCCAAAACCCATATTTTCCTTTAAGCGTGCTTAAGCAAAACTAATGGTATAATTAGCAAAACTTAATCAAATTAACCCAAATTTCTAACAGATGCCTAAAACATTATTTAAGAATTTATAAATATTTAGTGTATAAATTCGCTAATCAACAATAATTACCCTTAATTAACCGTAATTAGTGAGGAACTATGCAAATCACTCACCTTAGCCACAAATAAACCTTAGATCTGAAATAAATCTCTGATATGGCATGAATACCAACGCTAAACAGCAGCTCTAACCTTGATTTGGTGAAGATCTCCCTTGATTTGATGTTGCTAAGCTTAATCCTTGATTAGAAAGTGATTTGGAGGTGATTTAGAGGTTAGAGGCCATTTTTAGGATTTCTATGAGGTAAATGGAGGCTAGAAAACTGAAATGGAATGAAACCCTAACTCCTTTCAGCCTCCTCATAACCCTAATCCCGAAATGGGTTATGGGCCCATTCATTAATCACCCTATTTGGCCTGGTTAAGCAGTTTTTCACCTTCCAAACCTTATTTCAGCTATTTCTCCCAAACGATAAGTTCGTTTTCCACATGTGACCACTCTACGGAAAGGTAAACCATCATCCGAAGCCAATGGAAGTGGTTTCAGGTCAAAACTCTTTTCCAATCAAAAGTTATGGCTGAAACAAGATCAGCTAGGGGCAAAACAGTCATTTAAAAATCGGCAAAAATCATGAACATGGGAAATGACCCCAATGGTCGTTTCCCAAAGCCACATGACCACACGACTTCATATAAGAAAGAAATAAATATTCCACGATCATCCGATGCGTAGAATGCGGGTTGTTACAGGAGTCGTTGTGGAATGATGTTTGAAGAGATAATAGAATTTCAAGTCTTTGAAAGTGAGCTCAGTCTTTAGAATCTCCACATACGCAATGCATAAAGTGTACAAGGCTGCGTAAGCGTTAGGATAGAGCTGCATAGAGGCAATGCGCAAGCATCTTAAGGTCTCTACAACGGTTGGTGGAAAGGGAGGAATAGCACCTACCCAGCACATTAGCCTACTAACGGTCATATACCCTGGCGGGGCAGAATGAGGTCTATCCTCACTTCCTGGAGTCTTAACATCGTCCCAGGGATCCTGTGTCTTAAGCATATTTTCTTAAGCTTTATGTCATCTAACTTGGAAGCCAGAGAGTTAGTGAGTTTCTCTTCCTCAACTTCCTCAACACCTGGGATCTCGTCGGGGGCCCGATCATCTTCTTCTTCCTCATCTTCAGGAGATGTACTTTCAGAAGTCGTCTATTCAATATCGGTGTCGGTCTTATAATCGAAGTCGGAATCTTCCCAATCTGAATCTGTGGGAAGCACAACAGGATCACAATGCTTTGATGACTCTGATTCTATATCTCTTTCTGACATTTCGGTTGACTGCTTATCTGACATAACTGTGTTGGCGATAAAACGTGAGAAGTTAGAATATAATTACCCGTTCCCCTTTTGTGTAAGTGCAAGTGCGTGCCTGTGCGTACATTAGAGAAAAACATGAAGCTAGTTAGATAAACGGGATATTGGTCATTGTATGCTGTAAAGTCATGATGTTGATTAGTCCATAAAGTTCATCTCGAAGGCTCTAACCTAACTGTCCGTTAATATACCAGAATTATAGTGCATTTTTGGTCAATATGTGTATTGGCTCATGAGGCTTGGTCCGACTCGAAATGTGAGGCTGGTTCGTGATATAGGTCAAGACGGTGGAAGGACTTCGACTCGAGAGAATGGCCTCAGCTCGTGGTGAAGTCTTCGGATCGTGGGACGCCCCAGCTCGTAAGACCAAAACGTATCGTGAAGGACCCCCACGATCCTCCCCATTATCCATTTCCATGGTCCACTCCATTATCCATCTCCATGAACCAGCGCTCTCCCATTCTCACGAACCGATCCATTGACCATTTCTTGCCAGTGATACGCCTTCATCTCCAATCCCTCCATCTCACTACAACCACGACCCGAGCCTCTACCCCATTCGCGAACCAGCCCGATGAAATTCGTCTTCCCCTTACTATCTCCCTTCTTCCTCCATAAACCCAGTAACACTGTCGCCATACCCAAACTCTCACCACTATTCCTCTTCTCCAATTCTCCATCCATCCCATTCACAAACTCTGCCCTCAACCCTTGCTATAACGTCGAGACCAGCCATCGGAATTCAGACAGACGCGGGGGAAACCGAAAGGTAACATGGAATTCAAGGTGATAGGGATAGCAAGCAGAGAAGAGCGGTCATCTCAATATTATTACCTATTTGAACGAGTTTCTGGAATCAAAAGTCGGGTTTCTGGAATTAAAGAGAAAAAGGGCGGCAGTAGTGTGAAAGAAAGAAGAAGAAGAGGGGAAAGGGAGCTCAGCTTATATAGGAATTAGATTGGCCCTTGGTCTTCCCGTTTTTGTCGGATTCGTGGAAAGCAGATGGGCCACGGACGGAAGCCCACGTTGGCTCGTGGAAGAGCCCGCTCCACTAATGATTCGCGATTAGGATCAAGGCCCATTGCATTTGAAAATAAGCCTGTTCTATAGCTGGATTATGGTAAATGCCATGCTCACGGATCAAACAGTGTTCCAATGACCCAAAAAAACCTTAAAAACTTACTTGATAAATTGATCGCGATATACTCTGGGATTCAGAAGGCGAAATCTGACCAATGAACAAAGGAATGATCGAGGGTTAAATCTGATACTTATACCCGTCAGAGAACGCAACTCCAGAAGTAGTACGACATTTCAAACAGACACGACCACTGATTCACATTGCTTCGTGAAAAGATAGCTCAGTAATTTCGAAGCATGTCCTATCCCTAATAAAACATACTTCGAGGGGGCAAAATGTTGGCTAGCTTTTGGACCAAGCTATCAAGGTTCACACATTAAGAAAATATGGAGCCTCACACGCCAAAACCCCAGAAAACTCGATCGTGGGCATCCCGTCTCTTCCGGCTCGTGACACTTATCCGCGACCCGATCCCTTTTTGCTAGTACCCCACGACCCGATCCAAAAACCTAGATGATGGTCAAGACCAAGTCCATCACGATTCGAGATTCAAGGGGATGGCAACACCAATCTACAACCGACATATTGACCATTTCTCCATCAAGTTATGAACCAGTCCGAGATTCTTGGGATTTGTGCCATGTGTAACCACGAGTAGCCTGCAAATATCAACTATAAATAGCCCCAAACTTGGCATTTTTGGGGATCTTTTTGGCAGTTCTAAGTAATGTTTTCACCATTATTAGTATCTTACAATTTCTTATCAGTATTAGCCTGAAATTATTGAGTGAATCATCATTGTACAAGTGAGATTGACAGAAATATCATTGATTGTACTCGAATCTAACATATAATCATAGATATAAAGTGGATGTAGGCTCACTAACGCCGAACCAATATAAATCTTGTGTGTTTTCAGCGTTTTCTTGTATTTCCAAATATAAGTCTCTGCCTATTCAGATAATTAGGGTGTTAGAGCCGCTTTTGGATCTAACAACCTTCACTATGTATTTTTAAACGTTATGCAGAATTCCCTTAAATATCCACTATGACACATAATGTACAGCTCCTAATTTTATTTGTATTATGATACACGTATTATAAATGAAAGTAAACTCATGCATGTAATTTTGTACATTATGCACTAATGTGATCTTAACAGAAAACTTCCAAACCACATGTGCTTATATTGAAACTGTTTTCACCTGTACTTATAAACGACAACGGTGGAAGTTTTCCGAAGTTATCTAGCACATATACTAATCATTAACCAAACTTAATTTGGTACATTTATGCAATTCAGCTAACAAGTAACCTTTATGATTAATGTTCTAGGACATGGAAAGTTTATGGATGTTGACACCTTTTTTGGTCGAAGCTGTCATACGTCAAGTACTTGGTTAGCAATGTGCTCAAGCATGAAAAACGACACCGGGAAACACAAAGAGAGTTGATCAAATTTGCGTTGCAAGCACAAGAAGGCCCAAAACCTCTATCAGATTACCTCTTATAGGCCCGATAAACTCTTAGGCAAACCAACAACCGAGTTAAAGGCGAGTCGTGCTCCAAGCCAAAGGTGATCCATCAAGCGGGTACGGGCGTAGCGCCGGTGCGGGTCCGGGGCCCCATAGTCCTGGCGGCGAACGACCTTTGACTTCGGACCAGCAAAACCTCAAATTCCCTCACTTTGCATTTAGGAACTTTGACTCCCTCGGCAACACGATTTCGGCCCCCTCCTCTATCAATTTCGTATCCCCTAGAGGGTACGAATTTCATACCCCTCCAGATGGTATGAAATTTTGTACCCCCTGGTGGGGTTCGAAATTTCGTACCCTCCGGTGGGGTTCGAAATTTCATTCCTCCCGGTGGGGTTCGAAATTTCGTACCCCTCGGGGAGGGGGGTACAAATTTCATACCCCTCTAGAGGGTTTGAAATTTCGTACCCCCTGGTGGTGTATGAATTTCATACCCCTTACCAGGGGTGCAAATTTTCTATATGGAGGTCCTTGTTTGGGTTCGAAGTTAAGTGGTTGTGGTCCCATTTCCTACCTACTCCCACCTAACCTCCTTCCTATAAATAACCCAGCCCTAGGACTTCATTGAGGATCTTTTCCCTTGGAAATTTTGGAACTTGAGGCCTCCAAACACTCAATAATGGCTTCCAACACCTTCTCCACGGCCATTGGACATGGCATGGATAATTAGAAGGTGGTGCACGCACTTTCCATAGCTTGTTAGACACTAGCAAGCATAGTTGCATTGCTTTTGGACCTCTTGGGCATTAAAGATCATTTTGGGCATAGTTTACCAAGTCAACTCATCTCAAGGAAGAAGAAGAAGGATAATTTAACCAAAGTTTATCATACTCACAACTTTGTACACAAATATTGTAATCGGCAAAGATATAATGAATGAGAATTATAAAGTGGACGTAAGTGTTAGCGCCGAACCACTATAAAAGCTGTGTCTCCCACATTTACTATACTTGTTTTGGATAATTGTTCACGCGTAAACATTGGGTGTTTGCGTGCGACAATTGTGCTTGTCAACATTTTGGCACGCTATGTAGGGGGGACGCAACCTCTGCATTGGATTAATTACTTGGATTTATCTTCTCGACTTCGACTTCAGCTTTACTCGCTTCACACCATGTTTAACCGCAAGAAGCTCCCTGCTATCACCGAAGCCCACGAGGCGACAGGAGATGAAGTAAGTCATGAACCTTCTTCGACTGAAGTTCCATCGAACTATGTCACATGAGAAGACGTTGATGGAATGATCAAGAACCTCGCTATGGATTTGAACGCTCGACTCGAGCGACATAAAGATGCTTTCAATACCTTCCTCGCTCATGTTGAAGATAGGATATGGAACACTTCGAGGCGGACTGGCCAGGTAGATATTATCAGAACTAGTACCGATGTTCCTCCACTTATGACTCGAGACTTGAGGGTAACCCCGCAAACTAATCGACAGACGGACGCCGCTCCTCAAAACGTCGTCGGTCCCGCCATGCTCAGGGCCACCCCGAACCCCGACGCTGCTCTTGCCCGTGACCCTTTGATCAGACAAGTCGCGGGCTCCGCTATTGGTAGCATTTCTCAAGCGCCAGTGCGCTCAGCTTTGGATGATAGTGCTCAAACGGTTCTGGGAATTAGGATCGCGCCCAATGCGGCCCTTCAAGTTGGAATCCAACCGGACTTTCTTCCCAATCATCTGATTCCCAACCTGGACCTGAACACGGGGGGCACCAGTGCTGCTTTGGATAACCTAAATCAGCTACTCGCTTTTGGAAATGGGTCAGAGATCGCGGATGTCCTCCGTTGGTTCACTCGAGGCGGTGCCTCTTCTATGGACATGGGTTGTGTGACTCACAGTCCGCTTTCTTTGGATATCAGGAACTCTTGGAATCCACCTGATTTCAAGCTACCAGTCTTGAATCCCTACGATAGTCGCAAGGACCCGAACACTCACCTCATAAGGTGCATTTAACATATAGAAGTTCTCTCACTTCAGAAAATGTCATGGCCAAGTGCTTCTAACTCTTCCTAACATACATTGCTGCAATGTGGTACAAGCAGCTAGAGTCGGACTCCATCATTTCCTGGAATGCTTTGATTACCCGATTTGTGGAATAATTTGTAGTCAACATAGCTCATTCGAAAAGCGTTATGACTCTAAATGGCATTAGGCAGAAGTCCGGTGAGACCCTGCGGAAATTCTTGAAACTGTTTAATGTTGCGTCTCTTCGGTCGAGATGCCTGACTCGTCCATGGTTTTAATGGTCGAAGTATCTGGTTTTCTAGATAAATCTTAATTCTGGACTTCACTGCATCGGGACCCGCCAAGGGATCTTGGCGAGTTCTATTTCAAAGCAGAAAGATTCCTTTGGGAAGAGGATGCGAAGGCTGGCAACAAAAAAGCCCTCGACATTAACGCGGCTACTGACGGGAAACTGTCTGACTTTGGGAAGTCTAAGATTCCTGTTACCGCTAAGGAACCCGCTTCGGGAAGCAATCCCAATAGAACTCGAGGGCAACCCAAGTTCTCGTCTTACTCAGAGCTTACTCATACCCTCCAAGAGATCTTTCGAGAGGTTCATCCCAGTCATCCTTTCAGACTGCCTCCCATCGGGGACCTAACCCCAAAAGAAAGGGAGTCCGATCAGTATAACGAGTTTCACAGCTTCACTGGCCATCATACGAACGATTGTCGGCATCTTAGGGACATGATAGAAGAGCGCATAGACTTCTAGCGCTTTTTGTTCAGAATAAAAATCAGGATATGCCCGGGACTAGTAATGGCGCAAGGGCATTATCATCAATTAACCCTTTTCTGGCTCTGATGTCTAGGATGCAAGTCTCCATGGCATCAGTATCTTGTGACTTGCGGCTTTGGATTTTCTAGTACTATGGATTTTGTTTTCTCGGCTTCCTGGATTCAGAACTTGGTTCTCTGGCCTTCGGGCCTTAGGCGATAGTTATGTTTTTTTGGCTTTAGGATATTATGGCCTTCAAATAAGGTGCTCCTCACTTATGGCTTTCTCAATCTGGCTCTCTAGGCTTAGTTAGTAGGGCTCTGACCCATGGTTTTGATTTCAAGAGATTTAGCTCTTTGGATGCATCCTTCCTTTTGGTTATTTTAGTTACTATGGTTGTAAGATGGTTGAGTCAGTATACCCCTATAGGGAGCTGTTATAATCCCTAGGCATGCTCTTTGCTGACGATACACCTTCACTCCCTTGTTTATTAATGAAAAGTTTACTTTTCTGGCTTTGAATTGTGAATGTTTATGTTTGTTTACCCATGTAATAGGAACCGGAGAGATCCTAGGCATGCTCTTCATGAATAACAAACTATCTGCCACCCTTGACGAATGAATTGGAATCAAAAAACGGCCGAGTCTGCCTACCCATGCACATGGCAAGCTAACTCCCTAGGCATGCTCTTTACAGATGATGAACCGTTGGGTTTTCCTTTGGCTTTACTAAAAAGTCCCTAACCTTTTAACTTTAACAAAATTACTTCGCAAAGTGAGGACGCTTACTTGTGGAGTATGAAATCAATAACGGGATTGCAAACTCTAATAAGCGCCTGTCTATCTTGGCTTCTCGTCCTACTTCGACGAGGTCACCTTGAATTATGGCAAGTGTCGATTCGTGCACGATCCTGCTTGTTTGAATTAGTGGTTCATCTTGTCAACGATCTTGTATTACGTCGGGTGGACTTGTCAGTGACACGACAAAAATATCCACTCATGGATTTGTGGCGATTTCGGATCTCGTACGATCCTGCTCGTTTGGACTAGTGGATCGCCTTGTCAATGAACTTGGATTACATCGGGTGGACTTGCCAGTGACACGACAAGAATATCCACTTGTGGATTTGTTTTGAGTTTCGGATCTCGTATGATCCTTCTCATTTGAATTAGCGGGTCTCCTTGTCAATAACCTTGGATTATATCGGGTGGACTTGTCAGTGACACGACAAGAATATCCACTCGTAACTATCTTGGATTCTTTCCTTACTTCGATAAGGTTGCCACAACTCGTGGCGAGTCCTGGGTCTTAGGCGTTTGATTGGCAGATCGAGCTCATTTGGCTATTGGATCATCCTCACCTGACAGTTCATATGGTTATTTGGCTATGCGGTTATCTCTCAAAACAACCTAAGGTAATCGTCGTCTTTCACTGGACTTCTAACATTCTGGTTTTTTAGTTAATATGATCCGAAACGATTACGGATTTCTGGCTTATCGGCTTTGGTTTTCTAGATAATATGATCCGGTGTGGTCGTAGCTCTTCCGTTTTATGAATATAAAAGCTCACTCCAGACTTCTCCTAGCTTTGGTTTCTGGATTTCCCTTCTCCTCGCAAAATACACCTTCTTGGATCAAGCAAGATATGTTTTACGGGGTAAATGTTGACATGCTTTTGGTCGAAGCCATCAGATGTCAAGTACTTGGTTAGCAATGTGCTTAAGCATGGAAAATGACGTCGGGAAACACAAAGCGAGTTGATCAAAGTCGCGTCGCAAGCACAAGAAGGCCTAAAAACTCTATTAGATTACCTCTTCTGGGCCCGATGAACTCTCAGGCAAACCAAGCCGAGCAAAAGGCGAGCCGTGCTCCATGCCGTCGAGCGGGTACGAGCGCAGCACCAGTGGGGGTCCGGGGTCCCACAGTCCCGGCGGCGATCGACCTTCGACTTCGAACCGGCAAAACATCAGATTCCCTCACTTCGCGTTTAGGAACTTCGACTCCCTCGGCAACAGGATTTCGGATCCCTCCTCCATCAATTTCGTACCCCCGGTGGGGTTCGAAATTTCGTACCCCCTGGTGGGGTTTGAAATTTCGTACCCCTCTAGGGGGTTCAAAAATTCGTACCCCTTGGTGGGTTATGAATTTCGTTCTCCTCACCAGGGGGTGCGAATTTTTTGTATGGAGGCCCTTGTTTGAGTTCGAAATTAAGGGGTCATGGTCCTATTTCCTACATACTCCCACCAAACCTCCTTCCTATAAATACCCCAACCCGTGGCCTTCATTAGGGATCTTTTCCCTTGGAATTTTTGGACCTTGAGCGCTCCAAACACTCAATAATGGCTTCCAACACCTTCTCCATGGCCATTGGACATGGCATGGTTAATTAGAAGGTGGTGCACACATGTTCCATAACTTGTTGGACACTAGCAAGCATAGCTACATTGCCTTTGGACCTCTTGGACATTAAAGCTCATTTTGGACATAGTTTACCAAGTCAACTCGTCTTAAGAAAGAAGAAGAAGGATAATTTAACCAAAGTTTATCATACTCACAAATTTGTACACAAATATTGTAATCGGAAAAGATATGATGAATGAGAATTATAAAGTGGACGTAGGCGTTAGCGCTGAACCACTATAAAAGTTGTGTCTCCCGCCTTTACTTTACTTGTTTTGGATAATTGTTCACACATAAACATTGGGGGTTGGCGTGCGACAATTTTTCTCATCAACAATGAACATCTACACATTTAAGAAGGATATATATGATTACCTTGGATTCGAGTTGTACACCAACTTCAAAATATGTGAACGACATCCTTATTTAGCTTTCATTGCAAAAAATTCTTACTGCATGAAAATAAAAACGTTAAAATGCCCATGGCTATGAAAATATTAGTAAGAAATATAAAAAAATAAAACATGAATTATTGTTTGATATTATCATATTTCCCTACATATATATATATATATATATATTTCCATATTAAACAATACAACCATCATTATACGGTAGTTCTGCTACACGCACAATATCTTATTAACATTAAACTATGAACTACATGTGCAGGACCAGCAGTAGAACTTGAAAACAATGAATGTTAAATCAATCCATTAACGATTGATGAATATTTACATCTTCCTAAAACAATTATCCTTTTATCAAAATTTCATTTTCAATAGGTATATGTTTTTACAGAAAAATAATAATCAGAAAATCATAAATGATGAAAACAATGTTTTACTTTTCAATTATGCTTTAGCTTACTCTTTTCGTAAAAAGCTACCAAATAAAATTGCATTGTTTTCAGCAATAAAACTTAGAATAATTGCCATGGTAGAATATAACCATACCCAAATAGAATACCGTGGCAGCATATAACCATTCCCACATATCTATATTCGATTATCAATCACTGTTAATAAATTCAACTCACGGCTAGAAGCGACCAAAACTATACACCGACCATGAATTTTAGGGTTTTTAAATATTGCGTATCCTAGATGACTATCGCACACGAAATTAGGCTTTGACCCAAATTTTAATCAAGAATGTACAGTGACGTTCCTAGGGTTTGAATTCGCGAAGCAAGAAGAAAATTAAATCGATTAGAAAATAACTTACTCCATGATTGTCTGAGATTTGGCTGAGATGTTCCTCTGTTTCTCATGTTGACGGCATTGATAAGAGGAGGGATGATGGGGTTCAAATTGAAGAGGATTTCATTTTTTTTACGAGCAGAAAGAATAGCAGTAGCGGGAGAAATTTGAGAAATAGGGAAAATAATCGAAAAGAGGCAGCCGTAAAAAATTTCGAGGAAAAAAGCATTATGTAGCCGGTTCCCAAGCCTCAATAAAACAAACTAAAACAAACAATAACACTATGTAATAAGATGTTATCTGTTTGCGTTATGAAAAGTAACTTTTCTTTTAGACCTGATTTTGTAAAGAGCAGAGAGGCCAGAACAACAAGTTCTGGTAAATAAAAATCACATAAGTTTAAGGATGTCTATTTACTATACTTGGCAGTATGAATTTATAAAGTTATGTCTAAATGAATTCAACACACATGCATTAAATTAGCGGAGTACCCAACAATCATTTAAGGACAACATTTAGAAATAAGGGAGGACTTTTATGATTTCTTAATACTCTTCGAGGCGGACTACCCAATGACCTCTTAAGGTCGTTTATATTTATTTTATTAGTGGATTTCTTTAATGATCACTTAATACCCTATTGGTGGACCCTAGTCCCTTAAAACCTCATTTTTCTAAGCGTCAACGTCATTAAATATACTCTCAGTGTAAATCAAGATATACTAAGCAATCACTTATTACCTCGGGAGCGCAGACAGTTAATCATCATTTTGACCATCCCTTAGCGGATCTGACACGACCCGAACTTCCCCATGAAGGAAATTACAGATTGCTTTGAGGACAAGACCAATCAGAACGCAACCAGAAGAACATTTCATTGTTTATTACAATAATTCCATCAGAATACGAGAATATACAGAGTATGAATAAATATTACACATTTGACAAATATTAGAGATTTAAATTACATTTAAATACATCGCAGCGGAAAATAATACAAAACACAACTAGAAATAATACACGGATAAAGAGCTTTCCGAGTATCGTTCCAGCTGTAAATCAGGATCATGTGAATATAAATCTGTAAACCCAAAACTACTAGCTGCCCATGTCGAAAATAAGGGCACCCAGAGTTTAGGTTAAAACAATAAACTCCAGGTCAGTCATGTGACTGGTGTGAGAACTAAAACAATTATTAATCTTTATTTTAAAAGAGATTAATTCAAGGGACCACGCCGTATAACACGGAACGGGTTTCCTCCCAAGAATATTAGTGCATATAACAAAACAGTGCAATGCTTTTTGGAAAAATGAAGCTATTATAAGACCCAGGTCCCATCACACAATGCAACGCAAGCCGGAAGATAGGGTTTTCCCTTATAATAACCAAACATGCTTGGTACGTTTAAAAACAAATCATTTGATACTATTATAAGTGTATAGTGTCAAAATAATTTCAATCATAAGTATCAATCATAGGCGGCATAGCTACCATCTACTATGTCGCCATACTAGGTTCTACAAATAAAACCGAATTATCATGTACTGGAAATTGGATTCCATCATGAGTCGAGGCAAGTGGCAAGCCCCTATCCGTTCGAGACACTCTAGCAAATGTCTCAGGACCACACACAGCGATCCTTGGATCTTCAGGCCGGTCATCTCTTACTTTTGAGGATTGGCAATTCCTGAGCGCACGTTTCCCAGTCCTAACAACCTATATCTGAGGCGCCTCGCATTCCAACAACCACACAGGTGAAAAATATATAAATGTCAGCCAGTTTAAGCACTGACACCACCACTAGCTAGAAAGAAACGTCGTGCTCTCCCTGCAGTCACTATCCTGTTTTTGACTCATACCGAGGTGTGAGGCTTGCGAATTAACGTTATACACAAAGCTGCGCCACACAGGCCATGCATTGATCATCAACCACAAGACTTTGTTTTTCAACAGAAGCCTTCATCATTTGCCACTTAGGCATGCCACACAGGCAACTCACTCCATGCGACTGATGTCCATCGATATACAACCTCTGAGCTCGTACATCTTAGAGAAGGGCGTTAAGCAAGAGAATAAATTTTCCACCGCCAAGGAGATGTATATTTAATAGAGATCAATCAACACAAAACAAAATCCAATATCAGACACACAGTCCATTTACAAGTTCGTTCTGGGTCTGAACGGAACCGGAGGCACTTTCCTCGCATATCCATCGATCTCCAAGTACGTCTGGAAGATCACCAACTGATTCCCTCCTCTTGGGTGTACAACCCAATCAAGATCATCAGTAATCACCCAAACGATGTGAAGACTTCCGGTCTTCAACCACCGTCTTCATCTTCGACTTATCGCCGAATCGGTTATTCAGAATAGGTATAAACCCGGCCTTTCCAAATAATCCGCGTATATAATAAACAAATGTTACACAAACCCAACATACGCCTCATTCCAATTCAGAATATTCCTTTATTCAAATTTTCACATTCTTAGGGAAAGGTTCCCATTAATTTTATCAAAGATAAATTCTTCTAAATTTATTCTTTAATCTTCCTTTGGATATCATTTCAAACAGTATTATGGTTTTCCAAACTAGTCGGGATTAGTGAACCACACCAAAGTAATTATTTATTTTAATTCCCAATCTCAACCTATTCATCCCATGGAGAAAAACTGTTAATACTCCATAACTAACACCACGGTGTTATCGGTAAAATTAATTACCATTTCACGTTCAAATCTAATTAAAGATTTATCTATCGCTTTGGAGCAAAACTGGTGACACTCCATCCTCGATCACTTTAATCTAATTAAAGATTCATTAAAACTCCAATTAGTTTTAATCTTCTCAAAAATCAATATCCTGTCTTTAACTGGGTTAAAGAACCAATGTCACCTAAAACACGATTCACGATAAACCCAAAATCACTTTCTATTGTTAGTCGGGTTAAAGAACATATGTTATTCAAAACACTGCTCACGATAAACCCCAAAATCACTTTTCAAATTCAATTCCAATTAAATACTAATTAACTGGACAATTTCACTAAATCTTAGTTAAGAGATTTATTCTTTTCTAAACTGGGTTCAAGAACAGTGTTATTTAAGACACCATTCAGGACGAACCCAAAATCCCATTTGAGATTAAACACAAGGCTCTGAATAGAAAATATACCGGCTTATATTCAATATCAAATTCTGAAACCAATAAATATTGTATTGGAAATAACGATATAAAATATATCTTTCAAATTTCCACAACCATCTGTATAATCACGAAATCCAACATCGAAATATTCCGAAGATAATTTCGATTCAAATCCATTCCAATTCAATTATTGGAAATTCTGGTTACTTTTAAAACCACTTTCAAATTCAATTTATTTATGTCAAAAATAAGTTGATTTTAATTCTAGTTCAAAACTAGTTCATTTTGATAAAAATATATTTTTATCCTTTCAAATGTGGAATTTTTCATCCCAGTTCTTTCCAATTCATATATTATGATTTTACACAAATTATTAATATTTTTAACAATTTTATCAAGGCCCGTACAGTCGGTTTTCAATAACTGCCACCGAACTGCACTTACAGCGACCTTTTCCAGATTTTATTTGGACATAATTCAAAATCCAACCATTAGATTTCAAATTTCTTATATTCATTGGAAAGCTCTTTTCGATACGAACCCAACGGTTCCGGTTTCAAGAGAGTCCGACGGTCGGATCTCCCGTAATGTCCATTCGAAGTCAATGGTCGAAATTCGCGAACTGCCGCGGCGCGGCGCGTTCTATTCAGGCCATTATATATATAATATGTATATATTATATATATTTCATCGATTTCAATTCAAAACGTACTTTATAAATTGTTTTAAATTCATTTTCGAAACGATTTCAACTTCATATTCAATTTCGAATCAAAATTGAATATTTCATATCATTACTATATAAATGATAATATTTTCAAAACATTATATTTTGAAATCACTTCCTTTTCTATATTCATTACAAAAACGAATATAATCGATATAAATATCGTTCACGTCAAAATAGCGCAACTCTAATCAAAACGGCTTTATATATTTTAATAACTTTGTTATTCTATTCAACAAATGAATATTTATTCTATTCAACACATGAATCTATATTTCTTTCAACACATGAATATTCTCAACACATGAGTATCGTCAACACACGACTATTTTTGTTATTTAATATATTTTATAAAATTATGGTATCTATCGTTTGATTTTTAATCAGACTCCAACTGTAAAGTAGTAAGAGAATGATTCCCTAATTATTAACCCCGAAGGCCGAAACCAACATCAGATCAATACCCAGGAAACCACTCATCTTATCTAGTTTTCAATTAGTTTCTAATCATAAATATGATAAAGATGTAAATTTTATTGTTAAAATATTTTACTCAATACATGATAAGTTTCAACACATGAATATTCTCAACATATGAGCATCGTCAACACATGACTATTTATTCTATTCAACACATGAATATATATTTATTCTATTCAACACATGAATATATATTTTATAATATTCTTTATTTTCCCGATAGGAATGTGGCCCAATCAATTACCATATAATGTTAATTATATGGTCTCCATACAACACATGTATATAAATAACAACGATAAATAATCAACCATCATCCAAAGTGCACCACACAACTGCAATAAATAATTAACGGTTACACAGTTTGTTGACCAATCGATCGACATACAACTAAATAATTGGGATTAGTGTACGCCAAATATCATCCCAATACCCGTGTGGGATTTCAATCCACAAGCACTGAATATTATTTGTGCAGTTGGGCGACGTGTAAAATTTATCATCCCAATAAATATCCTTCAAATAGGTGTACATAAACAAATCGTCCGGTTTGTAAATGAATGTTTACTTATTCATATTCACGTTAAAAATTATATTTTTAACGATAATTAATTTATTTCAACACATGAATATTTTTATTATCTATTTCACATCAACATCACAAACAAACTTCACAACACATCAAACAAGCATACAAGTCATCCATAGTCTGTGGACGACGGGTGTCGGGTGCTGCTAAGCACCGTCTGCATCCTAGTATATAATTTTAACTAGAAAACAAGATTTAAAGTGATAAATTCTCACCGACTAGCTAATCCAAACGTCGCGACTCTTCTTATGTAGAAATCTTCGTCGTGCTCGCCTTTTGTCAATTTCATTGTCCGTAGCCACTACATATATAAAAATCACATTTTTATATTGTTGCTATGCATATAAAAATCATATGTATACACTGCTACTATATAGATAAAAATTCTATTTTTACACCGCTACTATATAGATAAAAATTCTATTTTTACACCGCTACTATATCGATAAAAATTCTATTTTTATACTGGTGTTCATATAATAAAAATTATATTTTTACCACGCTATTCTCTATATAAAAATTATATTTTTATATCGCTCTTCTTCCAATAAAGATTATATTTTTATAATGCTCCTTCCTATATAAAAATTATATTTTTATATCTACTTCTAATATAAAGATCGAATTTTTATATCATCGCTATAAAAATCACATTTTTATTTGAACATATATATAATAAAAATCAGATTTTTATTTCGCTACACATATAAAGATCAAATTTTTACTATCTATATAATATAAAAATCGTATTTTTATTCTTCACATCTAATAAAAATCATATTTTTATTCTTTCTATAATATAAAAATCGTATTTTTATATAAATAAAAAAAATCAAATCTTTGTTCGATAAAAATCAATTTTTTCCTTCTAAAATTATTCACATACAAACCATATTTCTTTTCTGAAATTATCTATATGAAGAACATATTTTTATTAACATAAATAAATAAATTACAGTAAATAAAATAAATTAATTAAAAACTTATAGGAGGAGGTGGCTGAGGGAGGGTTTGCTGTGCGTCGCTGGGGGGCTCGGGGGAGGTCGAGGGAACGGAGGATGGGGCGGCGGCGAGGCTCGTCGGGGTTTCTGGGGGGGGGATAGGGGAGGGCGCTCGCGTTTTAGAAGAGGGGGAGGAGGGGGGCCTTGCCCTGGCGGCGGCGCGCTGCTGTGGGGGGGGGGGGAGGGGGCGGTGCGGCTCCTCCCCGTTCTTTTTTTTTTCTTCCTTCGATCTAAATCTGAACGGGGGGAGTGTTTGAGGAGATAAAAGGTTTTTTTTTTATTATTTAACTATTTAATTTCAAAAAGTAACTTTTAATTTCGACCTCTAAACGAGACCCACTGCCTATCGTCCATAGCTAATTACCCCCATTCCGAACACAATGGGATATGTATCGTAAGCTGATTCGATCGTTTCGATCAGTTTTCGTCAAAATCAAAATATAAATCTATACGTTGAATTTAAACGCACATTTCAATTTACCGGGCCCGCATACGGACTCTAAAAATTCCCAAAAAATATTTTTTAGCTTCCTATTGATGATACGATCCTAACAAAACTAATTTCGTCAAATTCTGAGACCGTTTGAAAAATGGTCATTTTCCAGTCGATTAAAATCAACTGAAATTGTCAAAACACATTTTCCTTTGCCACGCTCACATATTGATTCGAAAAATTACGAATTTTGAAACCTAGCAAATAACTTGACATCCTTGATCCAACAAAAGTGGTTTCGTCGAAAACCGAGGCCGTTTGCAAAATTCCCATTTTTAAGGGCCGAAATTACATAGCGACTATTCTGAATTTACAACTGGACGTAACTTTTGATTCCCGCTATGAAATTTTGATTTTTCGGATTCGTTGGAAAGATATTCTCAATTAGATTCTAATATTTTTTATTTCGCCAAAATTCGGTTTATTTTGCACCCGGTACATTCATTTGAAATTAGAAATCGAATTATCGAACTACCGCGCCATATTCAATTCCTTTTATATTTAAAATAAATATTTATATTCTAACGACGATTCAAATAAATATATACGTTCTATTTCTATTCAAAATAATTTTCTTGTTGATATTATTTAAAATAATTCATTTTAAATAACCAAAATTTCCAAAATAAAAATTTTAAATTGGCTCGCATTTCCGGGTTATTACAATCTCCCCTACTTAAAACTTTTCATCCCCGAAAAGGAATGAAGCCGAAAGTTGTTTAACAAACCAACTCAACTTCCATTGTTTTCTTTACGGCTTAAGTTCTTCAACTTTTCAGTTTCTAAGAACTTTTCAAATTTTTCAAAAACTTGGCTAACGCCCTAAATTTTCAAAAAATTTCGCCATAACTTCCCCTGCACTGGGGACTTCGGGATATTTCAAATAGCCTCCCATGGCCCTCTTCAATCCAAAAGAAAAATAAAAAGCCAATCGGCTCATAAAATCATCGAATCCTAATAAATTTGTAAACATGTGAAACACCCCACCCTCCATTAAGGTCACTCAGAAGGGACTGCCTTAACTTTGGTGGAGGTTTGTAAGTAAAAGTCACAGATAAAACACAAGACAGATATAAACACACACACACACACACACACACACACACACACACATATATATATATATATAAGCAGCGGAAAACGTCAGACTTTTATTTCATAAAATACTTGTTCATACATCACATTTCCATAATTGTCTCATAACAACTTCCAAAACATTACAACATCATTTCTGTCTTGGTTTTTAAATAAAGAAGCATAAAACGTGATTAAAACTGCATAAATCCCCATAGAGTGTGACCAACAGCCATAGCCAAGGAAAGAGACTCCAAACCATACATCAACAATCTTGAAGCTTTTAAAGAATCTGACTAAGCCGAGTTATTTCCTCCCTGCGGACCGTGGGGGGGGGGAGGGAGGGAACGGAAGAAAAGAAGACGAAAGAAAATAGGGTCAGACATAAAGCATGTTAAGTCTAGTGACTCTTCAGTATGAAAATAAGAATAAGGGCATGATAGGGATAAATTGAAACAGGAAAGTATCATAAACTAGATAAGGTAGTTCTGAAACGAATATACTATCGCACCCCATACTATCTCTGCACCTACTTGTATTATCTTAACTGTCACCCCATGCTGAGGGTGAAGTGATCCCGTTTCTAGAGATGCACCCTATGCTGAGGGTAAAGTGATCCCGTTTCTAAAGATGCACCCTATGCTGAGGGTAAAGTGATCCCCTTATTTTAAAGATCGACTCCTAGTCGCATAATCATCTGTGTCTTACGGCCCCCAGAAATTGTAGATACCTATGCTGGCCCCACCATGGGGTGTATCAAGTCCCATGGTGGCAACCCCGACACAGGCCTTAGAATGCATAGGTTATACTACTGGTGCCCCCAGTGCCCTGTTTGTCTGCTCCAAAGTGCACGCACGCCCGCACTCCGTTAGAACCCACACTATTGCACCCACCGCCGTCGCTTTGACCGCTTACAATCAGCCCAGTAATCGTGCCCCACCATGCCTATTTTCAGGGTACCATGATATCTAATTGGGTTACTGCTGAAATGGGTCCCCGTTACTATCTAGTCAAACATGCTAAGTGGTTAAGTGTCTGTATTTACCTAACCCCACCCATCAATTTCATTAACATGTTGAATTGGTTAAGTGTTTTAGTTAACTTAACCCTACCATCTGTCATTAGCCTTTTAAAGCACTGACCACTCACATTAGACAGATATTGTTACATTTACTGGATGTGCCGGTCGGTTCCGGGCATATTTACACCGTAACTCAGTCTAACCTCGGGTCCTTATTGGGCTTCATGCTTAACCACCCACATTGGATAGGTATTGTTGTGACTACTGGACAGCCGGGCGGGTCCGGGCAGATTTACATCACAACTCAATCCAACCTCGTGTTAAGCGTATTCGTATTTTCTAACTTTACATTTTTGTCTTTTTCACTTAATATATGTAAATTTGTCAACAATTAAATGCTGTGGCCCACTTTCCAAGTTTAACCTTTTTGGTATAAAGAATTTATACCGTTTAAATGCCACCAATCTTGGCATGTGACAAACATGCCAATTTCATATATTTTTATGACAAGTTTTCTAATATTCCCAACGTTACCCCGTTTAAACATTAGGCTAACAATCTTAGCCTAATTTTCATTCGTATAGTTTTTAACATATGATATTAGGCTAAAAACTTAGCCTAATTTAGCGCACACAAATAGGCATAAGGGAATTCATAAACACAAACATAACCTAGGTGTAAACTTGGCATTTTTGGCATAGTAAATATGAACATCATAGGTGTGAACTTGCAAAACAGCCAACATGAATGTCATAGATGTGAACTTGCAAAATAGCCAACATGAATGTCATAGATATGAACTTGCAAAATAGTCAATATTCATATATGTGAATTTGCAACATAGCCTAAATCAATTTACATATATTGTGAATTTCATTGAAATAAGGGTCTAACCAAATAGGTGTCATATGAAATAGCATATGATTTAGACAACATAGGTCTAAACTTGTTTTTGGATCTAGGCATAACATTGAACATCACTAGCACATGACAAAGAATATGACTTTTTCATAAATATGTATAACTTTATGACAAGGGTGTGAACTAGATCCAATCGCATATCTAATTACAACATGAAACATGTACTAAAGTGGATCTTGACATGGATCCAATTAGGAACTTGCAACTTTTACATAAACATAGGGGCATGTATATGAACATAAGCATTTAGGCCTAAAGATTTTCTAGCATAAAGTATATACATGAGGTTCTAATCACAAACGATCTATATAATCACATCATGAACTATACAACTTGCTTGTGATGTTGTTATCATTCTAAAAGTACAACAGGATCAACATCAATCTTAATTGTATCACAAACATCCTTATTTCATTCGCAACACAATCATTTCAAAACATAGATATGAATTAACATCGTCGTTACATAATAGCACAATTCCACTTCCAATTTACATCGAATCAATTCTTAGTTTTTATTCTCATCAGAAAAATCACTATACTTACAACGAACGACGAACTTGGATTCTGAATTCTGGATTTGAAATGCTTTCCTTTGGGTAGACTAACATTGTTTTGATTCGTGTTTAGCTTTAGTGTTGGCTTGTCTCTAGGCTTTCTAATTGACGACCACTCCTAGTTCCTTTCCAGCAGCATGACGGCTTTAGTATTTTATTATTTGTGTGAATTTAGGGTTAGACTTGAGTTGTATTTATAGAATTTCAATCTAATTAGGGCCGTCGATGAAGCTAGAGTGAATCCAGACCATCCATCTCAAGAGAAGCCAACCAGAAAGTGACATGTAAGCCCTAGTGACCCTAGTGACTCAGCCAAGCCTCAGAATTCGACCAGACCCTGACCAGGCCAGCCAGGGCCTGACTAGCAGGTCTTTCTGACCTGGGCGCACTTGGCAGGTGTGCCAGGCTAAAATTGTACTGGCGCACTTCCCAAGTGCGCCAGTTCAATTTTTGTTCTGGCGCACTTCCCAAGTACGCCAGTGCATTCTGACCCGTTTTCTGGTTTTTCAGACCAACTTCGTTCGTCCATATCTTCTTCATACGATATCCATTTTACATAAACTTGGACTCTATCTCAAGCAGAATTTCGAGACGAACGTAATGGCTTAACCCATTTCCCTTGATTTCATCATTTAGAATTAATTATACTTTAATTTATTAAGTTACAGTTAATAGGAAATTCGGGGTGTTACATTCTCCCCTCCTTAAAGGATTTTGTCCCTGAAATCTTCGAGTCTAGGAGAACGCAAGTCCTAACATCCAACCGTCCATCTACTCAACCAACAAACACAGGCGTCCATTGTCCTTAAAAGACTTCTAATGCTTTATGATTTATATGCACAGTGTGTGTATATGTCCTTAACTAATGCGAAATCAGGCGGTCTACTGATCCAGTGGACCTCCTTAATGCAAATCATGTAAGTGTCATGAATCCATTATGTATGCAAATTTGTCCTTACTCATAATTCTTCATGAGTGCGCAACCATCAATACAAATGCGACAACCATATGACAACATATCGAATTTCAACCACATACAAACATGAGTACATATATGCATATGCAGTATGAAGTGACTGAGCCAATCTAAAACCTAGGTTGTGTGTGTATATGCATCCACGAGCAACCACTAGCAACCACTTGCAGCCATCAATCATAACATGCTTCAAATACATGTTTACATCCAAAGGGGTTTCTACCTAAGGATAAAGGATAATATCGAGGAGATATACCTAAAAAGATAGATACAAGCTCAACTTAAGGAAAAAGAGAGGTCAAAGATGTACCCTCAAAAAGAAAAGGGTAGGCCGCGCGTATTCTATCCTCAGTTTCCCAAGTCGCGTCTTCCTCGGCGTCGCTCCACTGAACCTTGACGATAGCTTATTGACTTCAGTTCCTACGATTCAAGTTGGAACTCTCCTCACAGTTGCTTCGTGTTCCACTTTGGCTTCTTCTAGAATGCTTGGCTCCACCACTTCCGCTGATTCATGTAGGCATTTCCGGAGATGAGAAACGTGAAAGACGTTGTGAATTCCAGCCAATCTTTCAGGCAGGTCTACTCTATAAGCCATTTTCCCAATCTTCTCAATGATAGGGAACAGTCCTACAAATCTTGGTACTAGCTTTCCTGTGGATCCAAAGCGAACGACGTTCCTTAAAGGGGATACCTTAAGGAAAACTATGTCCCTAACCTCAAACTCAAGGTCGGTCCTTCTCTTGTCGGCGTAGGATTTCTGTCTGTCTTGGGCAGTCTTCATTCTCCTTCGTATCAAGTCCACTTTTTCTGAAGTCTCTCTGATCATGTCTGGCCCAAGTATAATCTTGTCAGTGGACTCCCACCAACAAGCTGGTGATCGGCAAGGTCTTCCATACAAAGCTTCGAAGGGCGCCATACCGTTGGTTGCTTGGTAACTGTTGTTATAGGCGAATTCCACTAAAGGAAGGTGATCCTCCCAAGTTCCTCCGAATTCAAGAACGCATAGTCTTAGAAGATCTTCTAGTACTCTATTCACCCTTTCTGTCTGACCATCAGTTTGGGGGTGATAGGCCGTGCTCAAACATAACTGTGTGCCGACAACTTCTTGCAGACTCCGCCAAAATTTGCTCGTGAAGATGAGGTATTTGTCACTCACTATGCTGGAGGGTATTCCATGGAGTCAAACTATTTCCTTGAGATAAAGAGAAGCTAGAGACGAAGCAGTCCTTCTACTCTTGATAGGTATAAAGTGGGCGCTTTTAGTAAGCCTGTCCGCTATTACCCAAATGCTAGTATTGCCTCTTCTTGACCTAGGCAACCCATCAATGAAGTCCATTGAGATGCTATCCCACTTCCATTGCGGGACTTCTAGAGGATGATGCAGTCCTCCAGGTTTCTTTTGTTCCGCCTTGACCTGTTGGCATGTCACGCACTTAGAAACGAAATCTGCCACGTCCTTCTTCATGCCGCTCCAATAGAAAGTTCTTTTTACGTCCTTGTACATCTTGTCTCCACCTGGGTGTATTGTCATCTTGGAATGATGTACCTCCTCGAGAACCTTCTTCACAAAATCCCTAGCCTGTGGGACGCATAGCCTTCCATCTCGCCTCAGCCAACCCTTATCATCGATGGCGTATCTACTGAGGTGACTAGAAGTCTCACCCCTGATAAGTTTATCAATCACATCCACCAGCTGTGGGTCTTCTCGTTGTGCAGCCCCTATTGAGTCCAAGAGAGTAGGGCGTACTTCGAGAGATGCTAACAAACCCGGTACAAAATCCGAGGAGGGCCTAAAGTTAAAACTGGCTATATACTCCAAGCTTTGCCTTTCTACAAAGAGAGGGCTTAAGGTCAGTTTCTTTCGGCTCAACGCGTCTACTACTACGTTGCCTTTGCCGGGAGTATAGGAAATTTCAAAATCATACGAGGCAAGAAACTCCATCCATCTTTGCTGCCTCAAGTTAAGATCCTTCTGTGAGAAGAGATATTTCAATGATTTATGGTCAGTGTATAATTCGAACTTCTCACCTAGGAGATAATGGCGCCAAGACTTAAGCGCAAAGACGATGGCGGCCAACTCAAGATCGTGGGTTGGGTAGTTCTTTTCATGCACTTTCGATTGTCTTCCACCATAAGCTACTACCCTCCCTTCTTGCATCAGAACAACGCCTAGCCCCGTACCACAAGCATCCGTATATACTGTGAACATTTTGCTTCCATCTGGCAAAGTCAGAACTGGGGCTGTTGTGAGAGCCCTTTTTAATCGTTGGAAAGCAAACTCGCAATCCAAATCCCAAGTGAACGCCAGATTCTTCTTTTTAGCCTTGTGAGTGGAGCTGAGATTTTCGCGAAATCCCTAATGAACTTTCGATAAAAACCGGCTAGCCCAAGAAAGCTTTGAACTTCGGTTGCATTTCTTGGTGTCTTCCAATCTTTCACTGCCACCACTTTCGCGGGGTCTACAGCCATCCCATCTTTGGACATATATGCCCCAGAAATCTTACTTCCTTTCTCCAAGAGTGGCACTTGGAGAATTTGGCTCTTAGCTGATGTGCACGGAGAGTATCCATGATCTCTTTCAGATGCTGAGCATGTTCTTCCTCATTCTTTGAGAAGATCAAGATATCATCTACGAAGACCACCACGAACTTATTGAGGAATTCTCTGAACACCCTGCTCATCAGGTCTACGAAATAAGTGGGTGCGTTCGTCAAACCGAAAGGCATGACAAGCCACTCGAAGAAACCGTCTGGGGTTCTGAACGCCGTTTTATCGATGCTATCTTCAGCTACCCTTAGCCGATGGAACCCAGTAGCTAAATCAAGTTGGGAGAAGACCGACACACCTACAAGCTGATCAAACAAATCGTCTATATGGGGAAGCAGATGTCTATTCTTCTTAGTCAGCTTGTTTAGCTCCCTATAGTCCACATAAAGACGTAGTGAACCATCTGCTTGGTGGCGAACACCACTGGAGCACCCCATTTTAAGATACTCCTTCTTATAAACCCCTTCTCGAGAAGCTCCTTAACTTGCTTACTGAGCTCCTTTCTCTTCTTTGGAGCCATGTGTCTAACAGGCAGAGCTACGGGCTTTGCATTATCAACAAGATATATGCGGAAGTCTATTTCCCGCTTTGGAGGTAAGCCTTTCACCTCTTCAAAGACATCCGGATATTCCCGGACTACTCTAACCGACTGCAACTTCTCAACAGAAGCGTCAAGAGACTCTAGATAACTAAGCATAACAGCATTCAAGGGATTACAAGAAATTTCTAGAGTGTTACCGAGCCGAGTCAAGAGCCTAACCACTCTTTTCTCACAATCAAGAATGGCACCATTACTGGATAACCAGTCCATATCCTGAGAAGCCAAAAACAATGGCACTACATCTAATTTCAACACTTAGAATAGAGATTTTCAAATCCAAGCAAACCATCGACAAATAAGCCGAGCCCCCAATTGGATTTGAAACAACCAAGGGTTCTTCTACCATACTAGTGTCTAGGTGCAGAGATTCTACTAAAGCAGATGAAATAAAGGAGTGTGATGCACCTGAATCAAAGAGAGTGCGAACTGGATGATCATACAGATAAACTAAGCTTTCTACAGAAATATTTCTACCTCGTTCCTGTGGAGGTGCCGTCAGCGCGTGAACTTGTCCGCCTGAGGTAGATCCAGCCCTCTGTCCCTGCCCCCGCTTCTTTGGGCAGTTCTTAGCCAAGTGTCCAGTCTCTCCACAACTGAAGCAACCACCATTCATCTTTGCCTTCTTCTTTCTACGGTCTTTTGCTATATGTCCCACAATGCCACAGAAATTGCACTTTCTCTTTTCACGGGATTTGTTATTCTTCCTGCCTTTCTTGAAGTCTGTTTTCTTAGCCTGTAAACCTTCCTTCTTTTCTTCCACCTTAGTCTCTTTCTTGCCCTTGTCTTCCTCGTGTAGCAATGCCATGTCCACTAATCTTTCATAAGTTGCTCCCGTGGATACATGAGTCATAGCAAGGCTGTGTAGAGGCTCATTCAAACCTTTGACGAAGCAGAGCGCCTTCTTGTGTTGGGTGCTTACTAAGTCCAACCCAAACCTGGCCAGCTGATTAAACTGATTAACGTACTCCCTGATTGTCATACTTCCCTGTTTCAGAGTTAGGAACTTCTCCATTTGAAGGCTTCTTTCATCTTGGGAGAGGAATTTCATCTCGAATCTTGTCCTGAAGTGTTCCCATGTTTCCACTGGCCTTTCCGCATTGGTGATCTCAAACCAATAAGACGCTTCATCTTTAAGCAACCAAACTGCTAGCTGTATCTTCTGCCTGTCATCAACTTCGAAGATAACGAATAAATCTTCAGTCTCTTTCAGCCAGTTCCTTGCTACGACAAATGATTCAGTTCCATAAAAGTCCTTTCATCCCATCGCGTTGAAGTCTCTACATGTCTTAGCGAAAGTGTTTCCACGAGGAGGAGGAGGAACTGCTGCCACCGTAGGAGGAGGAATGTCTGCTTGGGCCGTACCATTGGCCCTAGCCTCTAGGTACCTTCGGAACCAGCCGGGGATCGGTACTCCTTCTGGAAGGTTAAGGTCTCCAGACATGCTGAAACAAAAGGAAAGGTTCAAAACGAAGGATAGATATATAGTGCATATGGCTTTTGGGGGATTATGTCTTTTAAAATATCAAAACTTTTCTTGAAAATGCTTCCTTAAACTTCTTTTTGAAAATAGTTTCAATTTTTTTTTATCTAGTCTGGTAAATCTATGCTCTGATACCAAGTGAAACACCCCACCCTCCATTAAGGTCACTCACAAGGGACTGCCTTAACTTTGGTGGAGGTTTGTAAGTAAAAGTCACAGATAAAATACAAGACAAATATAAACACATATATAAGAAGCAGAAAACATCAAACTTTTATTTCATAAAATACTTGTTCATACAACACATTTCCATAATTGTCTCATAACAACTTCCAAAACATTACAACATCATTTTTGTCTTGGTTTTTAAATAAAGAAGCATAAAACTTGATTAAAACTGCATAAATCCCCATAGAGTGTGACCAACAGCCATAGCCAAGGAAAGAGACTCCAAACCGTACATCAACAATCTTGAAGCTTTTAAAGAATCTGACTAAGCCGAGTTATTTCCTCCCTGCGGACCTGGGGGGAAACGGAAGAAAAGAAGACGAAAGAAAATAGGGTCAGACATAAAGACTGGTAAGTGTAGTGACTCTTCGGTATGAAAATAAGAATAAGGGCATGATAGGTATAAACTGGAACAGGAAAGTATCATAAACTAGATAAGGTAGTTCTGAAACGAATATACTATCGCACCCCACACTATCTCTGCACCTACTTGTATTATCTTAACTGTCACCCCATGCTGAGGGTGAAGTGATCCCGTTTCTAGAGATGCACCCTATGCTGAGGGTAAAGTGATCCCATTTCTAAAGATGCACCCTATGCTGAGGGTAAAGTGATCCTCTTATTTTAAAGATCGGCTCCTACTCGCATAATCATCTATGTCTTACGGCCCCCAGAAATTGTAGATACCTATGCTGGCCCCACCATGGGGTGTATCAAGTCCCATGGTGGCAACCCCGACACAGATCTTAGAACGCATAGGTTATACTACTGGTGCCCCCAGTGCCCTGTTTGTCTGCTCCGAAGTGCGTGCACGCCCGCACTCCGTTAGAACCCACAATGTTGCACCCACCGCCGTCGCTTTGACCGCTTACAATCAGCCCAGTAATCGTGCCCCACCTTGCCTAGTTTCAGGGTACCATGATACCTAATTGGGTTACTGCTGAAATGAGTCCCCGTTACTAGGGTTTTCTAGTCAAACATCCTAAGTGGTTAAGTGTCTGTATTTACCTAACCCCACCCATCAATTTCATTAACATGTTAAATTGGTTAAGTGTTTTAGTTAACTTAACCTACCATCTGTCCTTAGCCTTTTAATGCACCAACCACTCACATTAGACAGATATTGTTGCGGTTACTGGATGTGCCGGTCGGTTCCGGGCAGATTTACACCGTAACTCAGTCTAACCTCGGGTCCTTATTGGGCTTCATGCTTAACCACCCACATTGGATAGGTATTGTTGTGACTACTGGACAGCCGGGCGGGTCCGGGCAGATTTACATCACAACTCAATCCAACCTCGTGTTAAGCATATTCGTATTTGCTAAATTTACATATTTGTCTTTTTCACTTAATATATGTAAATTTGTCAACAATTAAATGCTGTGGCCCACTTTCCAAGTTTAACCTTTTTGGTATAAAGAATTTATACCGTTTAAATGCCACCAATCTTGGCATGTGACAAACATGCCAATTTCATATATTTTTATGACAAGTTTTCTAATATTCCCAACGTTACCCCGTTTAAACATTAGGCTAACAATCTTAGCCTAATTTTCGTTCGCATAGTTTTTAACATATGATATTAGGCTAAAAACTTTGCCTAATTTAGCGCACACAAATAGGCATAAGGGAATTCATAAACACAAACATAACCTAGGTGTAAACTTGGCATTTTTGGCATAGTAAATATGAACATCATAGGTGTGAACTTGCAAAATAGCCAACATGAATGTCATAGATGTGAACTTGCAAAATAGCCAACATGAATGTCATAGATGTGAACTTGCAAAATAGTCAATATTCATATATGTGAATTTGCAACATAGCCTAAATCAATTTACATATATTGTGAATTTGCATTGAAATAAGGGTCTAACCAAATAGGTGTCACATGAAATAGCATATGATTTAGACAACATAGGTCTAAACTTGTTTTTGGATCTAGGCATAACATCGAACATCACTAGCACATGACAAGAATATAACTTTTTCATAAATATGTATAACTTTATGACAAGGGTGTGAACTAGATCCAATCGCATATCTAATTACAACATGAAACATGTACTAAAGTGGATCTTGACATGGATCCAATTAGGAACTTGCAACTTTTACATAAACATAGGGGCATGTATATGAACATAACCATTTAGGCATAAAGATTTTCTAGCATAAAGTAAATACATGAGGTTCTAATCACAAACGATCTATTTTATCACATAATCATGAAGTATACAATTTGCTTGTGATGTTGTTATCATTCTAAAAGTACAATAGGATCAACATCAATCTTAACTGTATCACGAACATCCCAATTTCATTCGCAACACAATCATTTTAAAACATAGATATGAATTAACATCGTCGTTACATAATAGCACAATTCCACTTCCAATTTACATCGAATCAATTCTTAGTTTTATTCTCATCGGAAAAATCACTATACTTACAACGAACGACGAACTTGGATTCTTGATTCTGAATTCTGGATTTGAAATGCTTTCCTTTGGGTAGACTAACGTTGTTTTGATTCGTGTTTAGCTTTAGTGTTGGCTTGTCTCTAAGCTTTCTAATTGACAGTCACTCCTAGTTCCTTTCCAGCAGCATGACGGCTTTAGTATTCTATTATTATTGTGAATTTAGGGTTAGACTTGAGCTGTATTTATAGAATTTCAATCTAATTAGAGCCATCGATGAAGCTAGAGTGAATCCAGACCATCCATCTCAAAAGAAGCCAACCAGAAAGTGACATGTAAGCCCTAGTGACTCAGCCAAGCCTCAGAATTCGACCAGACCCTGACCAGGCCAGCCAGGGCCTGACCAGCAAGTCTTTCTAACCTGGGCGCACTTGGTAGGTGCGCCAGGCTAAAATTGTACTGGTACACTTCCCAAGTGCGGCAGTTCAATTTTTGTTCTGGCGCACTTCCCAAGTGCGCCGGTGCATTCTGACCCGTTTTCTGGTTTTTCTGCCCAACTTCGTTCGCCCATATCTTATTCATAAGATATCCGTTTTACGCAAATTTGGACTCTATCTCAAGCAGAATTTCGAGACGAACGCAATGGCATAACCCATTTCCCTTAATTTCATTATTTAGAATTAATTATACTTTAATTTGTTAAGTTACAGTTAACAGGAAATTCGGGGTGTTACAACACGTACCTATTTGTCGGGCCAACAATTTTATTCTTCTGCTCTAGCCTCCTTGCTATGACCTGCTCAATGTAAGTACATGTATAGGCATGCAAATGCGAAAATTTTCAATACAATTCAATATTCGGTTCAATTAGGCTAAAAGGTTCAAAATATCAAACAAATAAACAAACAACACAACCATCAATCAATTAGTTGATTATCATTTCAAATTCATAATTTTGATATATACACAGAAAATCTTCTTTTTGATGCCAAATCACAACAATGAGCCTATCTAGTTTTGGTTCTCACACCAGTCTAATGGAAATATATAGATATCACACTATCGAAACACGAACATAAATACTGATGATGTTTCGAACCACCATCAGAACATCTCCGGGCTACTAGAGTGTGATTCTATATCTATCTAGTATATTAAAACTTCGAATATACGTTCACGACGCGTATATGCAAAATCTTTATATACTCGATTGTCCAAATTCAATACAAATAAAATATTCAAATACGTATAAAATGGTTTAAATTTCAAAACAAAATTGTTTTCATTTGAATAATATACTCTTCACACTCGTTCTAGGATACTACTGATCTCATCTCTAACGAGTCATCCTAATTGGATATTACTAATCCAATATCTGATGAATTCTTTCGTATGGTTCTAATGTGTCTTGTTCTCGATCTCTGTAAACCAAAGCTCTGATACCAAACTGACACGACACGAACTTCCCCGTGAAGGAAAGCATGGATTGCTTTGAGGACAAGACCAATCAGAATGCAACCAGAAGAACATTTTCATTGTTTATTACAACAATTCCATCAGAATATGAGAATATACAGAGTATGAATAAATATTACACATTTGACAAATATCAGAGATTTAAATTACATTTAAATACAACATAGCGGAAAATAATACGAAACACAATTAGAAATAATACACGGATACAGAGCTTTCCGAGTATCGTTCCAGCTGTAAATCAGGATCCTGTGAATATAAATCTGCAAAACCAAAACTACTAGCTGCCCGTGTCGAAAATAAGGGCACCCAGAGTCTAGGTTAAGATAATAAACTCCAGGTCAGTCATGTGACTGGTGTGAGAACTAAAACAGTTATTAATATTTATTTTAAAAGTGAGTAATTCAAGGGACCACGCCGTATAACACGGAACGGGTTTCCTCCCAAGAATACTAGTGCATATAACAAAACAGCGCAATGCTTTTTGGAAAAATGAAGCTATTATAAGACCCAGGTCCCATAACACAATGCAACGCAAGCCGGAGGATAGAGTTTTCCCTTATAATAACCAAACATGCTTGGTACGTTTAAAAACAAATCATTTGATACTATTATAAGTGTATAGTGTCAAAACAATTTCAATCATAAGTATCGATCATAGGCGGCATAGCTACCATCTACTATGTCGCATACTAAGTTCTATAAATAAAACACTGGTCCCCCAGTACGCTTGTTTTACGGCGACCCTCTCGAGCCTCCCGGCCACTGCCTAACCAACCCTAAAAAGGGACATGTGGGGGTAAGAGTCTCCCGTTCGCCACCAAACCGCAAAGCGAGAACCCCCATCACAACTGCAACAAGAACAGGTGATACTCCATCCTCGATCACTTTAATCTAATTAAAGATTCACTAAAACTCCACTTAGTTTTAATCTTCTCAAAAATCAATATCCTGTCTTTAACTGGGTTAAAGAACCAATGTCACCTAAAACACGATTCACGATAAACCCAAAATCACTTTCTATTGTTAATCGGGTTAAAGAACAGGTGTTATTCATAACACCACTCACGATAAACCCCAAAATCACTTTTCAAATTCAATTCCAATTAAATACTAACTAACTGGACAATTTCACTAAATCTTAGTTAATGTTGTATATAACGGTGTTGTATACACAATTATATGATTTTTGTTTGATGATAACAAACAAGTATATATTATTTTGAATGTGTTTGTTATTGTACTGTTATATACATCACAGACAGGAATATAATATTTATGTTTAAACAAAATACCTCAATACAGAAGTTCAAATATCTACACAGTATTTTATTTAAATATAATATTTTATTTCATGCATTCAAACAGTACAACTCTTGTAACTCCACTATTTATACATTCACAGAATATTTGTACTTGTATATAAACAGAATAAAATAGACAAGTTCGTTTGACAACAATAAAATGATATTTTATTTCAATCAAACTTGTTTATTACAGACATCAGTACATTTCATATATACACAGCTCCTCACTGCAACACTCATACATTCATTCAGTTTACATTTCAGTATACAAACTTTTATACATTCTTTTTACACACGCTGCTTCATCTTCTGTCTTGTATCTTCAGTCTTCTGTCAATCGTCACTGTTCACAGTCAGTTCAGTCATCACCTCCTTACCTGTCACATAAAACAGAAACACACAGTACACTGCAACAAGAATAATTTTCTAAATTCCAGCAAATATATTGTTTATTTTGAAAAATTATTTGCCTCAGAATTTCGGTGTGTTTCTCATCATTTTTCTGACTCGACCTGTTTTTCATAACCAACCAACTGTGTCTAGACAGCTTGTGATATTCACAGTGAAACACTGTAAATACCACAAGGCAGACAACATATATATTTCAATGCAGGGACAGGAAAATTTTGTCTGATGGCTGCATATACACACGTGTATAAATACACGTGTGCACTGCCTCGCCAATCAGTGTATACAGCTGTGGAGCAGTCACATGGACCAAGCTCGACACAGTGCACAACTCAACACATTTCAAGATAGTGATGCTATCAACAAAGTCAAATCAGTATGAAAATGGGTGTGGACATCATGTTTCAAGTGGCTCAAGTGAACAAATCAGTAGAGTGTTTAAGTACACAGAGGTGCAGGCAACATCAAGTGCAAGCAGGAGGTAAACAGTGTACATGGCGAGCAAGTGCAGGGTCGAGCACATTTCAGTGATCAAGGCAGTTTCAAAGAATGCACAAGGCAAAGCTGACACAAGACAGCCTAGTTTCAAAGGCATGAACATAACATGGTAGAGCAGCAGCAAAAAACAGCTAAGGGGACAAAGCATACATGTATGCACAGTAGTAATGACATGAATACACATAAATGTACACAGGCAAGAATCATGTACACAGCAGATATGCAGATGGTCCAGCAAAGCAAACAATCTCAGCTTAAATTCAAGAATTTCAAAGGAGCAGTTACAAGGCCAAGACAGCATGGTGTACTCAAGTGGTGGGATGATCATATACAAGGCTATACGACTGCATGTTCATGTATGAAAGCCAGGACACAAATTCATACATGGCAGATCACATTCTAAGTCACCTAAATTCAAACAGCAATGAAATGGAAAGTATACATGGTGCATAAGTGAAAATATGGTGCAACTCATGGTATATCAGCATACATATACAAGCAGCATATATATATATATATATATATAACAGTATGGCAGTGTCATATGTGCATAGTGGTACAGTGAACACAACAGCAAGTTCATAGCAGCAAACAACCCAAATAGTCGAGATAGCAAAGTGGTCAATGCAGCATGGGTCAGCTCATTGGATCATGCACAATGACAAGAAAAAGAGCTGAAGTATACATGCTCGAGCACAACAGTTTTTTTAATGACACAGTGAAGCAGCTAAAGTCAAGACAATGGTGGTGAAATTTCAGTAAATCAATTTAGGAAAGTGATCAATAAATTCCAGATTTTCAGAAATCAGTGAAATACTTGTGGCAGTAAACATATGCTCAAATACTGGTGTATATTGCCGGAAGTGCGAGCATATACACAGTTTTACATTCAAGTGCAAGAATGAATTTCCAGGTTTAACTTTCCTTTCCAGAGCCGAGCAAATTCATTATGATATTAAGAAACTTTTCAAGGCAAACAAATCAATATTTTGGACAAATATCTAAAGACTTTCCTGAATGGATAGGGACTGATAAAGCTTCCAAAAATGACAGTGAATCTCTTCTTGGGCATGTTTAAAGGAAATTAACAAATCTTCACTCCCAGAAAATCGAATTAAATCTTTCCAGTTTTGTACTCATTCAAGGTTTTCTTTTAGGGAAATATTCTTTCATTCGAGATTTTTTTTAAAAGATAAGACAGAGCAGAATTTATGCAAGGGGCCACAATCAAATTCAATATATCATGTAAATTCAGTGAATCAATTTCAGGAAACACATCTCACAAATCACAGAGGAAACACGCAATTCATACAAGGCAGTTTTAAATCCGTTTCAATCAAGAATTTCAAAAAGGGAAGTTTTTTTTCTTTTCAAAATTATTTTTTAAAACCGAATTAATCAACAATGGAAATCATTTATTTTGTTTCCAATTTTTTACAGAGACGTTTCAGCAATCAGAGTATATTTCAAAGTCGGGAAGCAACAATTCAAATCGAAGACAGACAAAAGGGGAAACCCTAATCAGATCGAGCCATTCTTTGGTGAAATCAGAGTTTATGTAGGGTTAGTTTATCCCTATTTAAACACCCTCATCATCATCGGCTATTAATAGATCGAAAACCCACAAAAAAAAATTAGAGCAAGCAATTTCAAGCAGATACTCAAAATCAAAATTACTCACAGTTTCGATCAGACCAGAGAACAACCCTCAAATCAGAGAGCAATAGATTGAAGAAACAAGGCGCAAGAGAATTGAAGCAATAACAATCATCATCTCGCTCAGAAACCGATTGATTTGGGGAGAATTGCAAAACCCTAGCCGCCATTTCTTTTTCCACAGAATAAAGAGATCGGGTGAAATGAAAATGAGAATGGGCCGGCCAAATGACAAAAGGGGCTTTGGCTTTGTTTATTAAAAAAAGGGGATGACCCCTTACATTTAAACTTCCCCATTCAATTTCAAAAGGATTTCCTTTGTTTTTATTTGTGTTGTATTTTAATTTCGTTTTGTAAATCGAACCAAAACAGTTTTAGAGTCTGTAAAACTCTAGGGAGTTTCAGTTAGGGTTTAACTGACAGTACTAGAATCTGTAAAATCTAGGAATACAGGTTACGGGTTTGTAATCCGGGGAAAATCTGATTCAGGGGTTTGAATCAGTCTAGGATTTTGAGCGTAGGGTTAGAATAGGAGCAGGGATTGCAAGTGTACATGGTCTTGTATGCGGGATCTGTTCTATCACCTAGTAGAAACCTTAGAAATGCAGCAGTAGGCAGAGTTTTGCCGAAGCTGGGTATATTTGTGTGTGATTTACTTTCTGCATTTCTGTTTTTGTTATATTCTGTAATCTGTTTATTATATATATCTCGTTAAATTTTTAATTCAGTTAAAAACTGTGAAAAACCCTATTCACCCCCCCTCTAGGGTTATTCTAGATCCAACAAGTGGTATCAGAGCAGGTATTTTTGTTTAACTCTAGAGTAATGGAGATTCCTAGTTGTCAGTCGATAGAGAGTCAGTCCAGTTCATCTCCAACTATTTTCAATGGAACAGATTTTTTAATCTGGAAATCCGAAATGGAATTTTATTTAAAATCTGTTGATATTAAATGTTGGGATGTTGTTATCAATGGGTACGATATGATAGATAAAGGTTTTAATTCTCGTACTACACATATTCTATATTCTCATCTTGATGATAATCAATACAGTCTGATTTCTCATTGTTTAACTGCGTAGGAAATCTGGATAGCTCTCAATACGAAGTATGGACAATTTGACAACAGTTGCTCAAAATCCCAAAGTGCCTACTCAGATTCAGAGTTCTGCTTAACAGAATTTACAAATGAAAATTCAGATGAATCAGATGATGGAAAATCAACAAATGCTGAAACAGAAAACTTCTCATATGAAGATCTGGTTTACATGTGTCTTGATTTAACGAAATCTGTTGATAAACTCCAATTGAAAAATAAATCTCTAAAAACTAAGAATTTTGAGTTGACCAGCAAAATTGATGATTTGGAATCACAACTTGAATATGTTTCTTCAAATTCAGTTTGCAAAAATTGTTTGAAATTGAAAACTAATCTTGTTCATCTCAAGACAAATATTCAAAAGTTTGAAGATGAAATTTTGATCTTAAATGAGAACAAGACTGAGTTATCAAATTTAAATAACCTTCTGCAAAAGGAATTTGAAAATTTTAAAACAGATATATATTCCAAATTTGAAATTGCTGAAAATGAAAATTTGGTGAAAAGTGGTTTGGTTTTGAAAGAACTTGAAAATGAGATTGAAAAATCCAAGAATTTTGTATCTGAAAAACAAAAACGATTTGAACTTGAAATTTCCGAATCCCAAGCCAAAATTAAATTGCTTGAAAATGAGAATTTGGTTTTGAAACAGTCTGATGTTGAACAGAAGATTGCTGTAAATAATTGCTCAAATTTACTAAAAGAAAATAGCAATCTAAAATCCAAAATTCAACGATTAGAATCAACTTTGGATAAACTTTCTAATGGGGAAAAATCGTTGAATATGCTGTTACAAAACCAAGTTTATAGTGGAAATAAATCTGGTCTTGGATTCGGGAAAAATGATGTTTTTAGAAATCAAAATTCTTGTGATTTTAAAAATCCCTCAAATCACTTTAGAAATGTTTGTTTTGAAAGTTCTAACTCTGAAAACTTCAAAGGATTTGTAAATCACAATCGAGATGACGTTTTGTTTTGTAACAAATCATTTAAATATCCTTGGATCTCAAATGGAAATAAAACGGGTTTTGTTAAATTCAAAACGATTTGGGTTCCTAAAGGCACAAAGGTAAATTCGGATGGTTTGTTATATAAACAAGTCTGGGTACCAAAACACGTGAACGAAACTGTGAGTGGTTTTACAAATTTTGTTAGACCACTCGATCCTATCAACTATTAGGTATCTGAAGTGGCTGAGGAACAACTGTGCTGAAAAGAGAAAAGTGATTCAAACTGCTTCATATTATTGAATCATCCACTGTTCCTTAGCCAAGACTGATGAGTTAGAGATCCACAACGTCTTCTGTGAATCAGGTATGATTTCTAACTTCATCCTTGTAAATATATTTTTTCTTTGTTTATTTCTCCTTCTTCTACCCCTTTCTATTTTATTTTCCTTCTGTTTGTTTTTCTTTGATTAGTCACTACCATATCTCTTTGTTTATTTTGTGCTTCTTAAACTTCCAATTGCAGTTCTCATGACTTTCTGGAAATTCATTTTATTTGAATAGAACTCTCTTGTTTATAATCATTTCCGGATTCTGAATTTAATCTTGTAATTATCTGCAATTGTTTAGAAGTTTATTTTATTCTTGAGTTCATAACAGTGCTGAAGAATTCATGTCATATCTTGAACATTGTTAATTTGAATTCTAAATTTTTGAAGATCTGAATATTTAATGAAATGTCACACACCTTTGTTGTTCTGAGTTTATTCTAGTTCATTTTAGAAAAGCTCAAAATATTATACTCATTACAGCACTCTGTTATTTATCAGTTGTGATAATTTCATTGATTTTCAGATTGGCTTGTATCAGTGATACATCTTGGAATTCATCTTTATTCATGACCATTATATTGAAATATGTTTGTTTGAAATCATCTGAAATTCTAGATATTTTGAATATCACACACCTCTTATTTTTTTTAAATTGTCAATCTTGTGTGACTGATTCATTATATCCCAAAACTTTACATTGATTCATGTGATTTCAAATAAATAATCCCGATCATGAATATTTTCAAATTTGATGTAAATGACCTGAAATTTCTTTTGGGCTTGTCAGAAATAGTTTTGAGAAATTCATGAAAATGTTCTTTTTGAAAATGGTCTTTGAAAATCATTGTTATTTCATGATTATTTGATTTGAATATATGTTTGTTTAAAATCATTTGAAATTACTGATTTATTGGATCTCACACATATCTTGAATCTGAAATATAACCTGGTGTGATTGATTCATTAAATCCTAATACTTTCACATTTCTTCAAATGATTTAAAATAGAGTATATTTGCAAATCTTGGATCATGAACCACCTTATGTGACCAACATCTTGACAAGTCTGTTGTGATACTGATTTCTTTGTGCTGCTCTGATATTGCTTTTGAAAAATGTTTGTTTTGGAATCATGCTGCTCTGATTATAAGAAATTGATGTGTAAATATTTTTGAGGACTGCTTGATTTGGTATCAAAGATTTATCGTGCTCCGATAAATGAAATTTGCGTGCTTGAGTTGCTTGCTTTGTAATTAAGTCTTTTCTGTTGACTGAGGTACCATTGTTAGCCACCGGGGTGTGATTAAAATCCTCGAGAGCGAGATAACAAGTGGCATCAGAAGTGCCTATATTTGTTCCACCCATCTGTACTGAGATTCAAATTTTTCACCTTGTATAGATCCACACATATTTTTTTTGCCTTATTCAAATAAATGTGCTAAATGTGTCTGGCTGAATTTGTGTTTAAATTTCTTTGGTCTGAGATGTCCATGATAGTCCATCAGGGTGTAATTAAATTTCTCAATAAGGGAGACTACAATTGGTATCAGTTTAAAAGTGCTGCACATTTTTTTGCTGTATATATTTTTTTCCCTCTGGTCATGTATAGATCAGCATATTACTCTTGTAATTGATTTTCAACTTTAAAATTATTTATTGATTATTCATTCAGAAATTGAAATCAATATTCAAATTGAACTGCATTTAGAATTCATCAAAATTATTATCAGATTTTGAAATTGTGATGAATTGTGACTGCAATATATTTCACAACAAGAGGAAATTTTATTTGGATTTTTCATGATGGTTTAATATTTATTATAATATCTTTGAACTGGCAATTATTTCATGACCATCTCCTTTATCTATCATCTTTCTGCCATCCATCATGTTTTTTATATTAATGTGGAGAGTTTAATATTTGTTAAATTTTTTTTTGAATAAACAGTGAAAATACTTAAAATGGAATTGTGGCTATACTATTATTCAGAATTAGTGATAAATGAGAATTTTCAACGATCCCGGTACAGTTGGTCTTATTTCATAATATAATTAATTTAGAAATTTATTTCACAGTCCATTTCTGTACCTACCACATTTTTCTATCATCCATATATTGGTTTTATATCGAGGAGTTTTTCTTTTCATAAGCTGAAATGATAAACATATATAATAAATATATAAATGTGTCTCTAACCTCATTTAAAAATCCAAGCTCTGGTCATGCATGGTTAAGAGACAACTTATAATTTAAGCTGCGACTGACCTCATTTAAAAATCCAAGCTCTGGTTATGCGTGGTCAGTGTGCTCTTAAATAAAAGATAAAAGAAAAGGAAATAAAGTGCTAAAAATAGAAATAAATTTGAAATTCTCCTCAGTGTATAAAAACCAGCCTATCAATCCATGCTCTAATCTGTGAAATGTGTTAATATCTTATAAAGTATTATGATTTGTTGATTGATGGCTACTGGGATTTGAGACTATCTGATTTTGTCACTTAAGTTGAATTTATAATTGTAGTCCAAATTCATCATTTTTTTGTGCTTCATTTTATAAAATTCTTTTGAAAATAATTGGGAAATACTCATATTTTTTAAAACTCTCTCCATTATATAAATCTCATCGTAAATCCATCATTATCTACAATGTGAAATATGCCACCTGTTCTTAGAATATTATGATTTTTTGTTTGACTGATTGAAATTAATGATGACCGTTCTTCCTCTTAAGATGAAATTATATTTTTAGTCATTTTTCATCTGTATTTTAAAATCTGTATCCTTTTGATGATAACAAAAGGGGGAGAATGGATTAGATTTTGATTTTATAAATATTTTTAATTTTGAAAATTTAATTATTCATGCATTTCACTCATGCATAGTTATAGGGGGGTTTTTTGTTGTAGGGGGAGCATTTAAATAGGGGGAGTTCAAATATCCACGAACAAACACATTTATTATATTCAAAATCTTTTATTTGTTTGTCATCATCAAAAGGGGGAGATTGTTGTATATAACGGTGTTGTATACACAATTATATGATTTTTGTTTGATGATAACAAACAAGTATATATTATTTTGAATGTGTTTGTTATTGTACTGTTATATACATCACAGACAGGAATATAATATTTATGTTTAAACAAAATACCTCAATACAGAAGTTCAAATATCTACACAGTATTTTATTTAAATATAATATTTTATTTCATGCATTCAAACAGTACAACTCTTGTAACTCCACTATTTATACATTCACAGAATATTTGTACTTGTATATAAACAGAATAAAATAGACAAGTTCGTTTGACAACAATAAAATGATATTTTATTTCAATCAAACTTGTTTATTACAGACATCAGTACATTTCATATATACACAGCTCCTCACTACAACACTCATACATTCATTCAGTTTACATTTCAGTATACAAACTTTTATACATTCTTTTTACACACGCTGCTTCATCTTCTGTCTTGTATCTTCAGTCTTCTGTCAATCGTCACTGTTCACAGTCAGTTCAGTCATCACCTCCTTACCTGTCACATAAAACAGAAACACACAGTACACTGCAACAAGAATAATTTTCTAAATTCCAGCAAATATATTGTTTATTTTGAAAAATTATTTGCCTCAGAATTTCGGTGTGTTTCTCATCATTTTTCTGACTCGACCTGTTTTTCATAACCAACCAACTGTGTCTAGACAGCTTGTGATATTCACAGTGAAACACTGTAAATACCACAAGGCAGACAACATATATATTTCAATGCAGGGACAGGAAAATTTTGTCTGATGGCTGCATATACACACGTGTATAAATACACGTGTGCACTGCCTCGCCAATCAGTGTATACAGCTGTGGAGCAGTCACATGGACCAAGCTCGACACAGTGCACAACTCAACACATTTCAAGATAGTGATGCTATCAACAAAGTCAAATCAGTATGAAAATGGGTGTGGACATCATGTTTCAAGTGGCTCAAGTGAACAAATCAGTAGAGTGTTTAAGTACACAGAGGTGCAGGCAACATCAAGTGCAAGCAGGAGGTAAACAGTGTACATGGCGAGCAAGTGCAGGGCCGAGCACATTTCAGTGATCAAGGCAGTTTCAAAGAATGCACAAGGCAAAGCTGACACAAGACAGCCTAGTTTCAAAGGCATGAACATAACATGGTAGAGCAGCAGCAAAAAACAGCTAAGGGGACAAAGCATACATGTATGCACAGTAGTAATGACATGAATACACATAAATGTACACAGGCAAGAATCATGTACACAGCAGATATGCAGATGGTCCAGCAAAGCAAACAATCTCAGCTTAAATTCAAGAATTTCAAAGGAGCAGTTACAAGGCCAAGACAGCATGGTGTACTCAAGTGGTGGGATGATCATATACAAGGCTATACGACTGCATGTTCATGTATGAAAGCCAGGACACAAATTCATACATGGCAGATCACATTCTAAGTCACCTAAATTCAAACAGCAATGAAATGGAAAGTATACATGGTGCATAAGTGAAAATATGGTGCAACTCATGGTATATCAGCATACATATACAAGCAGCATATATATATATATATATATAACAGTATGGCAGTGTCATATGTGCATAGTGGTACAGTGAACACAACAGCAAGTTCATAGCAGCAAACAACCCAAATAGTCGAGATAGCAAAGTGGTCAATGCAGCATGGGTCAGCTCATTGGATCATGCACAATGACAAGAAAAAGAGCTGAAGTATACATGCTCGAGCACAACAGTTTTTTTAATGACACAGTGAAGCAGCTAAAGTCAAGACAATGGTGGTGAAATTTCAGTAAATCAATTTAGGAAAGTGATCAATAAATTCCAGATTTTCAGAAATCAGTGAAATACTTGTGGCAGTAAACATATGCTCAAATACTGGTGTATATTGCCGGAAGTGCGAGCATATACACAGTTTTACATTCAAGTGCAAGAATGAATTTCCAGGTTTAACTTTCCTTTCCAGTGCCGAGCAAATTCATTATGATATCAAGAAACTTTTCAAGGCAAACAAATCAATATTTTGGACAAATATCTAAAGACTTTCCTGAATGGATAGGGACTGATAAAGCTTCCAAAAATGACAGTGAATCTCTTCTTGGGCATGTTTAAAGGAAATTAACAAATCTTCACTCCCAGAAAATCGAATTAAATCTTTCCAGTTTTGTACTCATTCAAGGTTTTCTTTTAGGGAAATATTCTTTCATTCGAGATTTTTTTTAAAAGATAAGACAGAGCAGAATTTATGCAAGGGCCACAATCAAATTCAATATATCATGTAAATTCAGTGAATCAATTTCAGGAAACACATCTCACAAATCACAGAGGAAACACGCAATTCATACAAGGCAGTTTTAAATCCGTTTCAATCAAGAATTTCAAAAAGGGAAGTTTTTTTTCTTTTCAAAATTATTTTTTAAAACCGAATTAATCAACAATGGAAATCATTTATTTTGTTTCCAATTTTTTACAGAGACGTTTCAGCAATCAGAGTATATTTCAAAGTCGGGAAGCAACAATTCAAATCGAAGACAGACAAAAGGGGAAACCCTAATCAGATCGAGCCATTCTTTGGTGAAATCAGAGTTTATGTAGGGTTAGTTTATCCCTATTTAAACACCCTCATCATCATCGGCTATTAATAGATCGAAAACCCACAAAAAAAAATAGAGCAAGCAATTTCAAGCAGATACTCAAAATCAAAATTACTCACAGTTTCGATCAGACCAGAGAACAACCCTCAAATCAGAGAGCAATAGATTGAAGAAACAAGGCGCAAGAGAATTGAAGCAATAACAATCATCATCTCGCTCAGAAACCGATTGATTTGGGGAGAATTGCAAAACCCTAGCCGCCATTTCTTTTTCCACAGAATAAAGAGATCGGGTGAAATGAAAATGAGAATGCGCCGGCCAAATGAAAAAAGGGGCTTTGGCTTTGTTTATTAAAAAAAGGGGATGACCCCTTACATTTAAACTTCCCCATTCAATTTCAAAAGGATTTCCTTTGTTTTTATTTGTGTTGTATTTTAATTTCGTTTTGTAAATCGAACCAAAACAGTTTTAGAGTCTGTAAAACTCTAGGGGAGTTTCAGTTAGGGTTTAACTGACAGTACTAGAATCTGTAAAATCTAGGAATACAGGTTACGGGTTTGTAATCCGGGGAAAATCTGATTCAGGGGTTTGAATCAGTCTAGGATTTTGAGCGTAGGGTTAGAATAGGAGCAGGGATTGCAAGTGTACATGGTCTTGTATGTGGGATCTGTTCTATCACCTAGTAGAAACCTTAGAAATGCAGCAGTAGGCAGAGTTTTGCCGAAGCTGGGTATATTTGTGTGTGATTTACTTTCTGCATTTCTGTTTTTGTTATATTCTGTAATCTGTTTATTATATATATCTCGTTAAAAACTGTGAAAAACCCTATTCACCCCCCCTCTAGGGTTATTCTAGATCCAACAGTTAAAAGATTTATTCTTTTCTAAACTAGGTTCAAGAACAGTGTTATTTAAGACACCATTCACGACGAACCCAAAATCCCATTTGATATTAAATACAAGGCTCTGAATAGAAAATATATCGGCTTATATTCAATATCAAATTCTGAACCCAATAAATATTGTATTGGAAATAACGATATAAAATATACCTTTCAAATTTCCACAACCATATCTGTATAATCACGAAATCCAACATCGAAATATTCCGCAGATAATTTCGATTCAAATCCATTCCAATTCAATTATTGAAAATTCTGGTTACTTTTAAAACCACTTTCAAATTCAATTTATTTATTTCAAAAATAAATTGATTTTAATTCTAGTTCAAAACTAGTTCATTTCGATAAAAATATATTTTTATCCTTTCAAATGTGGAATTTTTCATCCCAGTTCTTTCCAATTCATATATTATGATTTTACACAAATTATTAATATTTTTAACAATTTTATCAAGGCCCGTACAGTCGGTTTTCAATAACTGCCACCGAACTGCACTTACAGCGACCTTTTCCAGATTTTATTTGGACATAATTCAAAATCCAACCATTAGATTTCAAATTTCTAATATTCATTGGAAAGCTCTTTTCGATACGAACCCAACGGTTCCGGTTTCAAGAGAGTCCGACGGTCGGATCTCCCGTAATGTCCATTCGAAGTCAATGGTCGAAATTCGCGAACTACCGCGGCGCGGCGCGTTCTATTGAGGCCATTATATATATAATATGTATATATTATATATATTTCATCGATTTCAATTCAAAACGTACTTTATAAATTGTTTTAAATTCGTTTTCGAAACGATTTCAACTTCATATTCAATTTCGAATCAAAATTGAATATTTCATATCATTACTATATAAATGATAATATTTTCAAAACGTTATATTTTGAAATCACTTCCTTTTCTATATTCATTATAAAAACGAATATAATCGATATAAATATTGTTCAAGTCAAAATAGCGCAACTCTAATCAACACGGCTTTATATATTTTAATAACTTTGTTATTCTATTCAACAAATGAATATTTATTCTATTCAACACATGAATCTATATTTCTTTCAACACATGAATATTCTCAACACACGAGTATCGTCAACACATGACTATTTCTATTATTTAATATATTTTATAAAATTATGGTATCTATCGTTTGATTTTTAATTAGACTCCAATCGTAAAGTAGTAAGATAATGATTCCCTAAGTATTAACCCCGAAGGCCGAAACCAACATCAGATCAATACCCAGGAAACCACTCATCTTATCTAGTTTCCAGTTAGTTTCTAATCATAAATATGATAAAGATGTAAATTTTATTGTTAAAATATTTTACTCAACACATGATAAGTTTCAACACATGAATATTCTCAACACATGATCATCGTCAACACATGACAATTTATTCTATTCAACACATGAATTTATATTTATTCTATTCAACACATGAATAAAAAATCAAATCTTTGTTCAATAAAAATCAAAATTTTCTTCTAAAATTATTCACATACAAACCATATTTCTTTTTTGAAATTATCTATATTAAGAACATATTTTTATTAACATAAATAAACAAATTACAGTAAATAAAACAAATTAATTAAAAACTTACAGGAGGAGGTGGCTGAGGGGGGGGGTTTGCTGTGCGTCGCTGGGGGGCTCGGGGGAGGTCGAGGGAACGTAGGATGGGGCGGCGGCGAGGCTCGTCGGGGTTTCTAGGGGGAAATAGGGGAGGGCGCTCGCGTTTTAGAAGAGGGGGAGAAGGGAGGAAGGAGGAGGGGTGTCGTTGCCCTTGCGGCAGCGCGCTGCTTGGAGGGGGGGGGGGGCGCGGCTCCTCCCCGTTCGTCTTTCTTTTTTTTTCTTTTTAATTTTTTTCTTCCTTCGATCTAAATCTGAACGCAGGGGGGGTGTTTGAGGAGATAAAAGGTTTTTTTATTTAATTATTTAATTTCAAAAAGTAAATTTTAATTTCGACCTCTAAACGAGACCCACCGCCTGTCATCCATAGCTAACTACCCCCATTCCGAACACAATGGGATATTTATCGTGAGCTGATTCGATCGTTTCGATCAGTTTTTGTCAAAATCAAAATATAAACCTATACATTGAATTTAAACGCACATTTCAATTTACCGGGCCCACATACAGACTCTAAAAACTCCCAAAAAATATTTTCTAGCTTCCTATTGACGATACGGTCCTAACAAAACTAGTTTCGTCAAATTCTGAGACCGTTTGAAAAATGGTCATTTTCCAGTCGATTAAAATCAACTGAAACTGTCAAAACACGTTTTCCTTTGCGACGCTCACGTATTGATTCGAAAAATTACGAATTTTGAAACCTAGTAAAAACTTGACATCCTGGATCCATCAAAAGTGGTTTCGTCGAAAACCGAGGCCGTTTGCAAAATTCCCATTTTTAAGGGCCGAAATTCCATAACGACTATTCTGAATTTACAACTGGACGTAACTTTTTATTCCCGCTATGAAATTTTGATTTTTCAGATTCGTTGGAAAGATATTCTCAATTAGATTCTAATATTTTTGGTTTCGCCAAAATCCGGTTTATTCTGCACCTGATACATTCATTTGAAATTAGAAATCGAATTATCGAACTAACGTGCCATATTCAATTCCTTTTATATTTAAAATAAATATTTATATTCTAATGACGATTCAAATAAATATATACGTTCTATTTCTATTCAAAATAAATTTCTCCTCGATATTATTTAAAATAATCAAAATTCGCCAAAATTTCCAAAATAAAAATTTTAAATTGGCTCGCATTTCCGGGTTATTACAAGATCCCTATGTTACTATCTAGCTGTCATTATCGATGAACTCATAGTCACTTAATACTTCCCTTAAATAGGCGGCTTCCCGTAATTAGGCCATTTATATGATTGGTGTAACTCTTAGTAGCACATCCCTAGGTCAACCCTTCACAGAGTCCTAGATAAGAAGTAGATATCTTCCGGAGAACTACCAAACTCATTCAAAATCGTTTAAGACCATCTAATACCTCATAATTATTAGAGAAAAGTAAACCACTTAAAACCTAGTAAGTGCGGGTTTCATGACCTTGGTCCAGAACCACGGATGAAACTTAGGAACGGACTTAGTCCTAACCACTTAATACCCAAACAAGGTATGTCAACTACTTAATACCTTCTTGAGGCAGGCCTACTTAGCACACATATTGATTACCCACGATGTCCCACATTAAGCCAATCTTCTATAGATGCTGGATTTGTCGGGCAGTTCTGGGCTGGCTTCTACTATAAGTTAGGCTTAACCTCGCGCCTTCTGTATTTATTGTAATGGTCCATGACACCTAGACCTCTCATATTAACCTGACTTCTTGTCGATGTTGGTTATGCCGGTCGGTTCCACGCAGGCTTCTAGGGGTTAACCACGTGCCTATGTGTCATTAATATCAATAAAAGCCATTAATATTCACACACATATACAAATTTCCTATTGGGGACATTCAAATTTGAATTCCTAATTAAACGTATTTAGTATGTATTTAATATGTATTTATAGTACGTTAATTATGCTATAAATTGTAATAAATAAAGCGTGAATTAAGCATCCCTAAAGAAACATCTTAAAACATGGGAATGTTAAACCTAAGTTTGAGGTTTACAAGTTTATTTGATTAACTTCACCAATATAACATATAATACTTATATACATTCAAATTAATAACATGGAAATATCAAACACAAACAGAATAACTTATAACCTAGATTTAAGATATACTTTTGTAATAAAAGAAGGAAAAGGTGCAATATGACAATAATATATGTAGTTCCCTTTTGCTAATGCTTTACTTTTCATATGAATTTATACAAAAACTTAATACTTTGGTGACCTATGTTTTAATACGTCCAAACTATCGATTTTAAACAAACAGATGTTTGAACCTATATAATTTACAGTACTTAAATCTTATGTTTTTGCATATATATGATTTACAAATTAACAGAATGCAAATAGTCCACTAACTAGTGGTGTAAATTGGTCAGACCAGATCAGATAGAGGTGTGTTCAGTTTCTGCCCAAAATAAAATTGGACCAAACACCGACCAGATGAAATTTTTTCTCGTACAAATCTTGTTACCCAAGCTCATGTCCTAAATAAAATTGGTCGGACACGGACATGTGCTTTTTCGGACATGGACACGAATGGATCCTGTCGGACATGCCTATTTGTATCAAATTTTATACTTTTTATTAGAATTTCTTTCAATTATATACCAAATTATGTTGAATTCAAATAAACATGGATTGGACATGATTTTTTCTTATACAAATTTTGTTGTCTTAACTCGTGTCCAAAATGAAAATTGGATGGATGTATTTTTGTCATGGACACGAACGGACATCAGACATTCGTACAAAATTATAACCCTACTTTTATCAAAACTATACAACACCCAAAAATCCCAATTTTTATTATATTCATAACCAAAAACCCATTATACTCAACATATTGACAATTTCCGCAATTCATAAGGGATTTAGGAGATTTTATACATATTATGTTTTTGTGCAAATCCAAATCTCTTTAGGCATAACAGTCCAAATCTACACTATCATAATAAGAAAATAATAAACTTATAAAATTTCAACTCACCGAATTAGGATAAGGATGAATAGTCTATGTAGAAATTGTTACTAGATTGTATCTTCGCAAATATCGTAATCCAAATTTTCTCCTAAACATATATATTCAATTAAATTAGAGTATTATACACATACGGTTTCCAATTCCATATTATGACAATAAAACTAGATTAGAAAAGGTAGAGAAATTGGATAGAGGAGAAGAATAAATCCAACTTATTTTTTTTTTTGGAATTTAGAATAATGGTGGAGAAGCAAAATGAAGGGGGGTAAAGAATAGAATGTATGGTTTGGGGAAGAGGCTAGAGCCTTATTATACTTTCTGGAATGTGTGTGTTCTTTCAGATTAGTCTTATAAAATTTGGATGGTCCATTGCAGCAAAATATATAAAAACTCCTTCAAAAATAAGCCTCTTCCCACCTCTTTTCCCATAAGGGCCGTCGATCCCCAGATCGACCACAAGGAGCAGTCGACTCCTCTTAGGAAAAGAATGTGGAGAGATTTATTTCCCTGGTCGGTTTTAATTTTTATTAATTTCGCTAATTAATTACGTTGATTCTTTTGGTTTCCATTTGTTCTTGTCCTCTTCTTGCATATATACACATACAATTTTGAATCCTTTATGGAACATTCCATTATGCCATTAGTATATATTTTTGTTCCATATTTATATTTATATTTTGAATTTCAAATCCTATGTGTATATTATTTCTCTATAACTTGTTTTATTCATAACTTCTTCATACGAGCTTCGTTTTCGATAAAAATATATATGAAAATGGACTAGAATTTTGCCATAAATACAATGGTAATATTTTCATGGCTAAATTCTCAATTTTACAATATTAGTATTTTCAACTTATTAATATTTTATTAATTATTATGGTATATTCTTAATTTAATCATCTATGTCTACATATGGTATATTTACAGGGTGTTACATAAAGCTTTGAGATTCTTGTTTTTAGCGGAGCAAACTAGTTTTTGTAGTATTCCATAACACTTTTATTATAAGAAATAATAAGTACAAATATTATAGGTGTTAGGCGGATTTCCTTACAACTATATACAGAGTTAAATTGTCCGTTCACAAGTTTAGTTTTTAATGTTGGTCGTCCATTACAACATAAAGAATAGGAGCTTGACTTATAAGTAAGACTACTAGTGTCTAAACTTAAACTACTATAACACTTCGCTCATGGAGATAAAAATAACAAAATATGAGCAATGTCCTATAACAGGACAAACACTAAAATGATGTGACTATAGCTAAAAAGCCTATTGACAGAACAAACAAACACCTACCATCACATAAGGAAAGCTACCTTAGCCTACACTGTAGTTCCTAACTGTAAATAGCAGCAGTATAATTTCCATCCCAAAGGCAAAAGACCTTTCCTACCGCTTACGCAGTAACAAATCATAGTCAATGCAACACTTGCAATCACCCTAGTGACATACAATTGTTGCGTTGAACTCATCTTTTCCGATTACAATCTGCACCGCAAGTAAGTGTTCCCCAAGGTTGAGCACCACCACGAGCAATAAGGCAGTAACATGACATTTGCCCAGCCGAACAAACAACAGCAAGACGGGGGTACAAGGTCAAGTGCTCCGATGAACATCTAACAGTAAGATGGGGGTTGACATTACAGCCACCATAGAACCAAATCAATGTTAGGATTTCCTCTCATGTTCTTAAGGAGGAATGATGGGTTGGATACAATAGTCCCACATTACGGAATATATTGAAATAATTGTGTACAAATATGAGCTGGTAGGCACGTAACATCAGGGATTCCTTTTGTTATATGGGAGTTGTGTGCCAGCTCATATGCATGCAAGGAAGGGGGCTTTGCTCCGACCGTCGTTACATAACATTGGTATCAGAGCCGAAGGTTACGGACTGGGTCATGCAGGCAAGGCAGTGCTCTCAAAAGATACTCGTAGGATGTGTGTCAAGGGGGAGACTGTTAGGATTGCCTCGCATGTTCTTAAGGAGGAATGATGGTTTGGATACAATAGTCCCACATTACGGAATATATTGAAGGAATTGTGTACAAATATGAGCTGGTAGGCACGTAACATCAGGGATTCCTTTTGTTATATGGGAGTTGTATGCCAGCTCATATGCATGCAAGGAAGGGGGGATTTGCTCCGACTGTCGTTACATAACAATCAAAACTAACAAAACCCTAATCACGTTGCCAGGTATGTTGACAAGTCTCGTATGAGGTAAAAAATGGTCGTGCAACAGACGCAGGGAACCATGGTGCTGCGCAAACACCAACCCCAAGCAGATCATCAGATGGTGAGGAGAGAGACTAAGTCGTGTTGCGTATCAGACTGAGCGAGAGGATAGGGTTATAGAGGAGAGAATGAAAACAAATTTTAGGCTGGTGAAAACTATCAAAGGGGGGGAGGTGCGATTTGAAGAGAGGCGGTGAGTAGAGAAGGTGATAGAAGCATAGAGGCGAAGGGAGGAGGGAGATGGTCACCAATTCCAAGAAACGTGTGGCCGTCATTTTTACGTTGATATAATGTGTATTTTTACATTGATTCAAATATAACTAAGAATTAAGGAAATTTTCAAATGACATTTTAATCCATACTTAAATTACATTAATTTCTCTTTTCATGTGTTGTCAACTACTTTTTCTATTTCCCTCAACTACTTCTTACTTTTCATGCATAAAAATACTTATAAAGTAGCTTTTGGATTTATCATATTTATTATGGATCAGGGATAAAGTTGGAATAACAAACTTAAACATCTTATATATTGAAACAAAGAAAACTTCCTTAAACTTATTATATTATGAATCGGAGGGAGTACAAATCAATAGATAGATTTCACTAATCAAGCCACCAAAATTTTGTCAAAGAAAGAATAAATTAAAAAAAGCGATCTTTTTTCTTCAAACCTGCTAATTTATTTCCACATTTTTTAAATATAAAAGCAACAGTCAATTAAAGTCATGTGTCATTTTGATAGGTATTTCATTGATCAAGCAACTTATTTTTAATTAGGTCACTGAGTATGCAGACCAAGCAAGAAGGTCACATTATGATTTGTGATGAAGGAAAATGATGAACAAACAAAATTGGATAGTTTAACAAATGTAGTTACAATATATATTATCATCAATGCGAAGATAAAATTACTTAAAAACGGATTTATTTTTTCTATATACTAGTTGATTCCCATTCGCCCAAATTATTTCTACATGTTCGCTACAAAAATAACCAGGGAATCAATCCTTTGTCCACTATTTTATGCCTTTGTTGTTATTCAATCATACTTCTTGTAGAATGTTCAAGAAGAAAATCAAAGTTTAATATATTTTTGAGTATTGACGTATTCAGAGAAGTATATAATTTTTCAATGAGTTCTTTGTCTATGAAGCGAAAATAAAACCGAGTGTTATCTTTTGTTTAAGCTTTACTTCATGGACTCGGTTTACTTTTGATACAAATATAAGAAAATCAACCTATATCTAAGTCAAGCAACATGATAATAGGCCAACCCACAGAAAGAGAGAAAGAAAGGAAAAAATATGAATGATAATTGTTGTTTGTCAAGCCAACTAAATTAGATATCCGGACCAATGACGAATGGTAGGTCCTTTGAATTTAGTTCCATTTAACCATCCAAAAACATCTATAAATTAATAAACCTACTCTTGTCTACGATTAATGTAAAATGTAAATGTACATTTAAGAAAAAAAGAATACGTGTAGGACATTATTGCAATAAACAAGAAGAGATAAATTCATTTGCAATGCAACATTCGAATAAATCAAAATGTATAATTGTATGAAACTAGACAATAAAATTTTGGTTTGTACTTGTAAATAAATTCATCCCTTTCAATGGCCATCAAAACCTAACCCACTAGACATACAAACCCTTCCTCTTCTTCCTCTAGGGTAGGAACTCCTATTTTTTCTTGTCCTCATCTGACTCAGCACTATTAGAAAGGCTTTAGACAGTAGGACACTAGTGATAGCTAGCATTGTCCAAAAAATGCCTACGCTAACCGCCACTAGCTGACGCCTAATTCGAATTGTACCTGTAAACTATAAAGCAAATTTCATTATTCTCTTAATATTCAAATGAGGAAAAAAAGAACTCAAACTCTGGCCGACCATCTTTGTCCGTTGTCATATTCCCTAAGCTACAGCTCCCCCTATACTTTATTATTTGTTTCAGTTAACCCTCTTTTGGTAAAAGACGCATTGAAGCCTAGAAAGGCAACCAAATGAGTTAGACATATCGCATTCCAGGAAGCCCCGCAGAAGCTCGACCCGAAGTAGCTGCACAACGGGCCAATCAAGTCGATATCTCACCCCGAAAGATTCGCTTTCCCAGTCAACCAAGAGAACCGCACTCGCACAGGGTGTATCGACCGAGTATTTCGGATATACATGAAATATCCAGCTGAGATGTTCAAATACTTGGCCCGACTCTCAAGGAAGAAAAAGCGGTCAACCATATCATGACAAAGCTCTACTTTTGATATACCTCACCGTGGATGCCACATCAGCCAAAACTTCCGAGGATACTATTTATGAATAGTGGAATCAGTCTTCAGCCACTATTCTAACCAAGTGATGGACTCTACGTGTCTGAGTTTTTCCAAAAAGGTCGGGCCACGTCACAACAACCCAAGTTGTTATCCCCACCTATAAATACCTCAAAGCTTAAAGAGGAAAGGGGGATTTGGAGAGACTTCTCTAACCTTTATTTTTTTTCGGCTCATACTTCTTCTTCTTCCTAGAAAAACACTATCTGGAAGAGAAAATAGCCGCCCTCTCTCTTTTCTCCAAATAGCAAAAGCATTGTACTTGTAATCAAAAGCAAAAGTAATATATATATAAAATGGACGTAGGCACCGTCTTTGCCGAACCACTATAAAAATTCTGTGTTTTCTCCCTGTTTCCTTTACGTTTTCTACATTTTATAATCAGTATTCATGTATTCTACACCCGATTGGGGGTTGATCGTCACTAGTGACCAACTTTTGACGTCAACACTTTGGCGCGCCAGGTAGGGGAGATTTGCCTTAATCCATGGCGAACAAAGAAAGAAAGATACAACATCCTCTCTTCCTGCAAAGACCAATGCAGCCGATACTAATACTATAGAAGCTAGTCACGAAGTTTCTTATCATGAAGATATGTCTCAATTTCTTACCCGGGATGACATGGATAAAATCATGGTCGAGTTCGGAGACCGAATGACATCTCAGGATAAACTCCTTGAACGACTACAGCAGTTGATGGATCACCTTCTCGGTCGACTGGAGATAGAATTGAATGCTTCAACATCAATTCCTCCACCGGCTGAGACTGGGGCAACAAACTGATCTTCGGTCTGCACGGAATCAGGCCACTAATCAGGCTACACCTTTATTTCATTCTGGTTTGGTCCCACCAACAGATCGATCCCAACCGGGAGTATCACTTCCAGCAACCAGCGCAGCTGCAGCAGCAGAACCTCAAGAGGCTCGCGATCAAGATCTAGGTTGGTCGAATACTTTGCCTCCACTCTTGGGAACAGGTCGACCTATCGAACCAGTCGAGCAGCCACCGGATCCCTCAGAATCAATGCCATTTCCATTACAACCTGGAATCTTACCACAGACCAGCCTAACCACTCTTCACCTTCAACGAAGAACTGGTGTGGCCTTCCCTTCGAACCAGGGAAGCTACCCCACTATTCCAGTCCTTACAGCGGCAGAAGAGAACACTATCGTAGACCCTACTAACCTCGCTCCCACCAGGGGCACCTCTGAGCTCTGAACATCACATGCTATGCTGGATCAAGCTAGGCCATCTGTTACAGGTACGGCTCGACCCACTACTCATCAGGTTCAAGAGGGGCCATTCTCCCCAGAACCACCTACTGTGGCTCACTTTCCCTCACACCTTCACTCAACTCTCGGAAGATGGGCCCATCCAATAGCCGTCCTTCCGAGCATGCTTTTTCCAGATCCTCGCACTGAAGCTTCCCCGAACACTGAGCTAAATTCATGGCAACGACTCCTCGGAAATGGAAGCCATCTTGCAAGCATCATCCGACGCTTTACTTGGGGCAATTGCTCGCAGCAAGACATAGATAATGTCAATCGCAGCCCTTTCACTAGGGAATATAGAAACTCCCGAAACCCTCTGGACTTCAAGTTCCTAGCTATCGAGCCATACAACGGTCGCACTGATCCAATCATCCACCTCATGCGATACATGTGACATATGGAAGTACTCGGCTCGTCGACCAATGTCATGGCTAAGTGCTTTCCGCTCTTTCTCACTAATATAGCTGGAATGTGGTTTCGACAGCTGACAACGGAGTCGATCAGCAGCTGGAACACTCTGGTCACCCGCTTCATCGAACAATTCAGAGTACATACCTCTTGACCGAAGAGCGTTATGCTCTTATCCACCATCAAGCATCGATCAGGAGAAATGCTCAGATCCTTCCTTGAAAGGTACAACGTGGCAGTAGCATCATTCGATCGGCCCAAGCTGTCGATGGTACTTATGGCTGCCATTGCAGGAGTTCAGAACTGATCAGAATTCTCAATCTCTTTAACAAGAGTTCCCCCAAGGATATATATGACTTCTATTCCGAGGCCGAGCGATTCCTCCGACAAGAAGACGCAAGTATTGAGATGGAGAGCCTTGAGGTCCTAGCCGCCAAACAACAAGGTCCACTCAACAACAATGGTTAGAATAAAGGAAGAGGAAAGGCCCTGGAAAAGAGCAAGCGTCATGTGCGACCTCAGATCGAAAGTAAGTATGACCAGTACACCGAACTCTATTCCTCTCTGCTTGATATCTACCTTGACATACGAGGGTCCCTGCCCACTCCAAGACCACCTCAACGAGAACCAACCTAGATGGAGCTCGATTCTGGCAAACATTGTGTGTTCCATAATGCAGCTGGACATAACACTGATGATTGCCGCCATTTGCGCGATCTCATTAAGGATCGAGTTAGAAAAGGGGAGCTTCTCGAATATGACAAGAGTCGTGCCCTGGCCTTGCCGCTACGGCCTTCTGCCTAAACTCCTCAGGTCAATCCATGAGCTCTTAGAAACGGAAGGGACCCTGAGACTAACACTCACGGCATTATCATTAATTAGATTTTTCTAATGTATTTCTTTCAATAAAAAGGACACCTTGATGTATACATGTATGGGGTTAGGATTTAGCTCCTAGGCATGCTCTAGTATCAATCGATGTCCTCTTAGAATTTCCTTGTAATAATTCATTAGTTGCTATGAATGTTCTTTTACAAATATGAATAATATTTGGGAAACTCTAAAGCCGAGCATGGATAATGCTCGCCCCCCTCTTTTAATGTGGTCAGCGCGAAAGCCTACCACTATATCTTAATACCTACTCCCCTAGCCGAGTGTGGTATACTTCTTTAAGATGAATATGGATGATACTCACCCCTTCTTTCTCTACACCACGAGCTTATGCCACTCGCTGGATACACTAATCTAACATGAGTCGAGCATGGAAAACACTTACCCTAAGCCGAGTATGGTTAACGCTCGCCCTGTCTAAGCCGAGTATGGTTAATACTCGTCACTAAACCAAGTATGGTTAATGCTCGTCCTCTCTAAGCCAAGTATGGTTAATACTCACCACTAGGCCGAGTATGGTTAATGCTCGCCACCTCTCAAAGCCAAGTGAAATGAAATGCTCGACCCATTAGCTTCTCCAAGCAGAGAACGGTTTATTTTTGTCTTTGCAGAAACTAACTCTCATAAAGGCGATCATTATGGCAGCCTTAACACGGTTTCTAATGGTTGTTGGTTTCCGGCCTTAATATGACCCAGTTTGGTCGTTGGTTTTCTGGCCTTAATACAACATCGGAACCGTCGGACTACTGGCCTTAACATGGTCCGGCGCGACCATAACTGCTCAAGCAATTATGCTTTGATTCATATTTCAGAACACATCTCCCTCTATCGAAAAAGATGCATTCTGAGGGGCAAAGTGTTAACCCTCTTTTTGGTAAAAGACGCATCGAAGCCCAGATAGGCAACCAAACGAGTTAGATAGATCGCATTCCAGAAAGCCCCGCAGAAGCTCGACCCGAAGTAGCCGCACATCGGGCCAATCAATTTGATATCCCACCCCGAAAGATTCAATGTCCCAGTCAACCGAGAGAGCCTCTCTCGCATAGGGTGTATCGACCGAGTATTTCATATCTACATGAAATATCCAACTGAGCTATTCAAATACTTGGCCCGACTCTCAAGAAAGAAAAATCGGTCAACCATATCCGGACAAAGCTCTACTTTTGATATACCCCACGGTGGATGCCACGTCGGCCACAACTTTCGAGGATACTATTTATGAATAATGTAATCAGTCTTCAGCCGCTATTCTAACCAAGTGATGGACTCCACGTGTCTGAGTTTTTCCAGAAAGGTCGGGCCACGTCACAACAACCCAAGCCGTTATCCCCACCTATAAATACCTCAAAGCTTAAAGAGGAAAGGGGGGCTTGGAGAGACTTCTCTAACCTTTATTTCTCCAGCTCAGACTTCTTCTTCTTCCCAGAAAAACACTATCTGGAAGAGAAAATAGCCGCCTTCTCTCTTTTCTCCAAATAGAAAAAGCATTGTACTTGTAATCAAAAGCAAAAGTAATATATATAAATGGACATAGGCACCATCTTTGCTGAACCACTATAAAAATTCTATGTGTTCTCCCTGTTTCCTTTACTTTTTCTACATTTTATAATCAATATTCGTGTGTTCTACACATGATTGGGGGTTGATCATCACTAGTGACCAACTTTTGACGTCAATAGTTTCCTTCATAATTCTCCATCATTATAATTCTTTTGACCCATATTTTGGTAAATTTTTATGTTTGTTTATTTGAATATATTGATTAAATATGTTTAAATGATAATAGTACATTATTAGTTGATTTGGGAATATGGATGAAACCCTAAGTTAAGAACTTAATTGATTATTGATTAGAAATTGAAGAATATTGTGTACTAGTTGATGATAACATAGTGTGTTAATTGATTCGAGGATGTTAATTAGTAGTTTGATTCTTTTAGCTTGTAATTAAAAATTATGATTGATTTCAATTCCAAAAATTAGTGTATAAGTTTAGGCGGATGTTAAGTCCAAATTTTTTACGCAAAAAAGTAAATAGTTTAATGAATTTTAAAAGACATTTTAAAATTTCTAATTTAATTAAAAAAAGTTAAGGAACATTATACTTAAATCTATTTTGTAAAAAGTTAAGAAATGAATTTAACATCAATAAATATTGCACTGAAATTGATATTCCGAAATGTACAAGAATGACTTTAACAAGAAGAAAATGTCCTTTTAAATCAATTTTCTAAAAAAATAAACAGTGAATATAGCAACAACAAGTATTCGACTAAAAATAATTTTTGAAAAAGTTAAGAAATGGATATTAAAGGAACAAACATTCTACTCAAATGGATATTTAAAAAAACTAAGAAACGAATATTAAATTCGATTTTCTAGAGAAATTGAAATGGATTTAAGAATACAAATATTGTACTGAAATCGATTCATCAAAAAGTTCACAAATGATTATAATGATTACAAGTATTCTGTTGAAATTGATTTTCTGAGAAATTGAAAAGTGAATATGGCAACAACAGATATTGTAATAAAATTGATTTTCTAAAAGGTTAAAAAATGAATATACAAAAACAAATATCCTTCTAAAATCGATTTTCATTTTTTTTAAATGAATATAACGTTGATTTGAAAATAAACATTAAGTATTATTTAGCAAATACAACAACAAAAATTAAAGTCTTTAGTCACAAAAGATTTTAATTTATTTTAGAAAATACAACAACAAAATTTTACCTCTTGGATGCAAAGTTACAAATAGAAAAGAAATGAAGTGATATGTTGTCCAAATTAGATGGAAGTGTGGTGTGTGATGCCTTTAATCCCAAAAGGTTTTACTTTATTTTAAAATACAACAAAAACAAATAGAGTACAAGATCGAGATTGCATCAGAAAAGATAAAGGCTGATAATTTTAAGTATTTGTATCATTTGTTCTATAATCTATATTCTAAGTTTTAGTTGTTTTGTAAGCTATATTGTATAACGATATGTTTTCTAATAATGAATTGGTATTATGTTCTGAGTTTATGAATTGATATAATGTATGTTTTGATTTTTATGTGGTGATGATTAATCAAACATGTTTCCTTATATTGACCTAGTATGTTTTATCATTATATGAAATGATATGTTTGTGACAAATATACTCAGAGACATTCCAAACGATATCAGCCTTCTCCTTTTTCCGGTGTAGTTGCCAATGGCATAACGCTTGATTTACGTCCGGCGGAAGAGCTCGTTCTTAAAAGTTCAAGGCTAGTATCTAATTTATTACATGTTTATTATTTAAATTTATTAAATACCTACAACATATTCTGTGCACAATTATAGAGATCCATCATGCAGACTATATTTTGCTAGCCTTTGGGAAGGCATACATCAGCAATATGATATGGTACTGGACTCACTGAGACAACATCCCCACTCATGTCATGAACATCATATTCAACGAAGTAAATGTAAGTGTAAATTTATAACTCATTTGAAAATTTAATAAAATGTATATAATTCAAATAATTTTTTTTTCAATATGGAGGTCGTCATTCTCATTGATCCATAAGATATGGATGCTTTCATCTATCATTGGAACCAGAGGGTATGAAAAAACTAGACACCATATCAAAAACAAAGAGGACGAAAAAGAAGCTGATATAGATGAGCATTGAATTATAGGCTCAGTTTTTTCAAATGTGGGACACAAGTTGTATAAATTCATTTTTATTATATTGTTTAAATTTTGTATATCAATTTAGTTAATCGTATAACTTTAATTTTAGAATTTACATCATGAGCCTACATTGGCTGAGGTCTTTACTCACATACATGTCGACGAGTAGACAGATGACGACAATGTTTTGTGTACTTGGACGGACGCTAAGTGCCATGCTGTTATGGTAAACATGCTTATTTTTTCTGGTTCATATTAAATGAATATTTATTATATCAATCTACTGTTCGTCATCTCAAGCGAGATACGAGGCGGAGCTCGCTCGAGCAGCACAGTCCAAAATTGTAAACTCACCTTAGACGAGTGCAATCGCATTTGGAGAACTATCATTGACCCGCCTACTCGGAATACACATTACACTTTTGGAAATCAAAAGGTAAACTTTTCCATTACCTAATATATAAATTATATTTAATCCTGAACTATAAACTATAACTCCCAATAAACGAAATTGCAGGCGATGATGACCCAGGAGGCTTGTAGGAGATCCAAGCAAGATGAGGAGATGGCTTTGTTAAAATAACAAGTGACTAAATTTAATGACTGGCAAAAGAGCTGATTAGTGATGCTGCTTGTTGAGTAGATCGTGGCATACTTATCAGAGCATGTAAGGATGAATAAGGAGGATAGGTCAGGGGAAGGAGGATGATGAGTAGGTATAAATTGTTTTTATCGTATTATTTTTCTAATATAGACATGTATTATTGGATTGGATACTTTATGTGTCAGTTGTGTATTGGATGTGTTTATGGGTATTTATTTGATGGGCATGAGTTATTGTAGATATTGTTGATGGGATATTAGTTTTATTTGATGAAAATTATATATAACTATTGATATTTGCATTATATTTTTCATTATGTGTGATATGTATGAGATACTGTGATGATGTGATGTTACTGTGTAAGAAATTGAGTTTGTGTTACGGATGTAGTGGATACAGATATAACGACTGTTGTGTGGTTGTATGGATTAAAGCAAGATGAAACGCAGACTTCATAACTCAGGTTAACGACGGCCTACAAGTCTAGATATGTGTCAGCTAGTAATTCCCTTTGTTTCCAGTTTTGTGTTGGTTAACTACAGCGAATGATGTCCCTTATCTGCAGGCTTAAGTATGTTAACGGCGATTAACAATACTATATCAATCTCCCATAACATTCCACGTGTCCCAAATTTTGATACTAATCGTCGCTAATAAGGTGACGAAGCCCTCTCTAAAGCCGACCTTATTTGTTAGTGTAAGGTAAAAAGGCGATGATTTTTAGGGATGGTCGTCGACAGCTAAAAACTGTCGTTATTAACAGCTTTTCTTGTAGTACTTCCATGGATGTTTTCGTGCGATTCTCCAAAAGTGTAACACCCCGTATGTTGAATAACTTGTTATAATATAAATCAGGGCAGAATTAAACTTTAAGATCTGAATCAGGGGAAACGGGCTATGCCATTGCGTTCGTCTCGGAAAAATACGCGAAATAGAGTCCGAGTTTTCGAAAATCGGAGTCTGTATGACCCAGTTAAGGCCCAACGAAGTTTTCAGAAAATTCAAATTTCGAAAAAACAGATTTCAAATGCAGAAGGGGGGCTAGGCGGGAAAATTCCCGTCAGCACCAGGTCGACCCCCGTGTCGACTGGGGAGTCGACACACATGGGGTCGTGTCGACTGTAGTGTCGACACCCCTGTCGACACAGGTGGCTCGGCCAGTTTGGCTGGGTGCACTGTTTTGGCTGATTGGGCTGTGTTTGGTGGCTTGTGACGAGATATGACGGCCCTAACCTAATCTAGGGTTAATCTAAGGGCCTAAACTACATCCTAAATCTATAAATACACCCTAAGACTACCCTAATTCATACTAAAATTGGATACAACATCGTCATGTCGTCAAAATGCAACTTAGAAGGAGCCTCCACAAATTAAAGAGGAAGATAGCTTCTCAAATCAACTTCTAATCAACTCTAGCAACTAAATCTTCTTCATAGGAGTGTTAATCAACAAGTTGTGAGTTTCTATGCCTTTAGCAAGCAATTGCTAAACTAATTATGATAGGATATAATGAGGTTATGGTTATGTATGTGGATCAATGCAAGTTATGTTGTCATATGCTATGTGGTCATGATGTTAGTTATGCAAGTTTTATGCTATATGTTCATGATGCTAGTTATGCAAGTTGTATGCTATGTGTTCATGATGCAAGTTATGCAAGTTTGATGCTATGTGCCCATGAAGCTAGTTATGCAAGTTGGGTGTAATTTATGCTATATGTGCATGATGCTAGTTATGCAAATCACTATGATAAACATTGATCCATTATAACACCATGTTATGCAAGTTTGGTGTTTGATTATATGCAAGTTCATATATGACATGTTATGCAAGTTTGGTGTTTGATTATATGCAAGTTCATATATGACATGTTATGCAACTTTGGTGTTTGATTATATGCAAGTTCATATATGACATGTTATGCAAGTTTGGTGTTTGATTATATGCAAGTAACATGTGCAAGTTTACACCTTTGTATGATATGCATACATATGCAAGTTAACCCCTTTGTATGTCATACATACATATGCAAGTTTACCCCTTTGTATGACAAAAGTAACTTATGCAAGTTACCCTCTTTATGACATATGTGATTCATGCAAGTTTGGGTTGATTATTTATGCTAGTTGGGTTTGATGCTATGGTCATATATGCAAGTTGACACCTTTAAAACCCATGTGATGCTAATGTTATGCTAAGTTGAACCCATTGTATTTGTGATGAATCTTCCCTTTTAAGTATGTCATGTTAGCGTATTACGTGGGGAACGATGGGGTTAATATTCATGTTAACAAAATTGTGGTGAAATTGGTATGATGTTGCATACCATGAGTGGATGGACATAATTGAGTCAATTATGTACATCATTAAATTGGAATTAATTAGGGAAAATTAATTCAAAATATGGGGGTGATTAATTAGGTGTAATTAATCGACTAAGACACGAGGTTGGACCCTTTTGTAGCATAAGACTGCCCGGAACCGACCGGCAAATCCAGCGGCTACAAATGGTTGGCCCAATGTGAGAGGTCTTAGGCATGAACTAAATACGTGACAAGTGTAAAGACACGAGGTTAGACTCGGTTATGGCGTAAGGCTGCCCGGACCCGACCGGCAAATCCAGCTGCCATAAAAGATAGTCTAATGTGAGAGGTCTTTACAAAGGTTACGTTCTTAATTAATTAAGAAACACTTAACCAGATAAGCATGTAGTGGGGCATGAGGGGTTAAGTGGGTGCCTTGGGTGGCATGTGGAAATCAAGTAAGTGCCTTGGGTGGCATGTGGAAATCTAGTGGGTTGCCTTGGGTGGCAATAGAAAATACGATTAGAATACTTAACCAAGTGGAAACATGTAATTAAACATGATTAAAGTGTTAAGTGGGATGCACTAGAAAAAGGGACAAGCTTAGGTGGGTAGCTTGTGGGGGCCCATTTCAACCAGTAACCCATATGTATCTTATTGGGCTCGACCCATGTCGAGGACGGGACACGCGTACTGTGCTTGACTATAAGAGGCCAAAACGGGTTAGCGGTGGCAACGCAAGTCCAACGGGTTTCATATGCGTGTGTGGACCCGGGCTGGTAGGTAAGACGTTGTTGCATCGTGTAGGTATAAGCCGTGCACCGTTGGTTGTATCGGGTTGCCACTTTGGGGAGTGATACACCCCACTGTGGGGCCAGCACGGGTATCTACGGTAGGGAGCCGATCGCTTGGGGAGTAGTGGGTACACCTAGTGGAGATAGGGGCAGACGGCACCTATGCGGTCAGCTAGGGGTACACGAAACTACTAGTTATATTTTCTAAGTCCTTGGGTGGGATCAACCTTTAAGTTAGGAATGACTGGTGTGGTGCAGTGTAGTAATTACCCTTGGGTGGGTAGATGCGTCTTTACCGATATCTTAGTTTATCCTATGTCTAGTTGGCTGCTTAGTGTAGTCATTTATCCCTGGTCATTACCGTACCAAGTTTATATCATACCCTAATTACTTTAATGATTGTATTGTTAAAGTTATAGGACTCGCTCAGACTTATGTCTGACCCCGTTGTTTTTATCTTTTTCCCAACCCTCAGGTTCTCAGAGTGGGCCTAGCACTAGTGGGCTTTGATCAGATTGCTTTATCTATCTTTTGGAGCTTGGACCGTGGATGTAAAGCTCAGCTTATCTTTTTTATTATGGCTATTAGTTATGTAGTGGTATTATGTACTTATGTTTTTATCAGGATGGATATTTAGTACTTGACTCTTGTTTTAGTTGGTTTTGGTATTGTAACCAAACATGTTTATCTTCTGCTGCAATGAAATGATGTTTTAGATTTTCAAGTATTATTTATATCTGTCTGGTTGTAATTTTTCTGTTCTATATTCGCTTAAAATACTCCACCGAAGTTAAGGCATTCCCTTAGTGAGTGACCTTAGCGGGTGTGGGGTGTTACACGTGGTATCAGAGCTGAAGGTTACCAGAACAGATAAATTTTTTAGAAAAACTATTTTTGGAAGAAGTATTTTCAAAAACATGTCTTTTAAGAGAAAAGTTTTTGAAAGAAAAGCATAATTCCCAATAGCAATATCTTTATCTTTCGAATTCTCCGTTTTGAATCTTTCCTTTTTCGTTTCAGCATGGCTGAAGATCTTAACTTTCCGGAGGGTGTAGCGATACCAGTATGGTATAGGAGATTGATGGAGCCTAGGGCCGCCGCTGCGGGTCCAACAGATATTCCTCCACCACCAGTTGCACCCGATCTTCCTCCCCCTCCTCCTCCTCGCACGGATACTTTTGCTAAGACTTGCAAGGAATTTAAGGCTATGGGAGGGAAACCTTTTCAAGGATCAGAAACTTTTGTGGAAGCTAGGGATTGGCTTAAGGAGGTGGAAGAGTTGATAGATATCTTTGAGATGGAAGAAGGAAAGAAAGTCAAGTTAGCTGCTTGGTTAATGAAGGGAGAGGCCTCGTTCTGGTGGGAGGTCACTAATGGAGAACGCCTTGTTGACTCTTGGGCGGATTTCAGACAAAGGTTTGTGGCAAAGTTTCTTTTAAGAGCGGAAGAAAATCTGTATATGGAAAGGTTCTTGACTCTAAAGCAAGGAAACCTATCAGTGAAGGAATATGTCAACAAGTTTAATCAATTGGCAAGGTTTGGCATAGACATGGTGAATACACCGGAGAAGAAGGCTTTGAGGTTCGTTAAAGGCTTGAATGAACCGATGCATGGATTGGCTATGACTTACATCCCTATGGGGGCCACCTTTGAGAAGCTAGTGGACATGGCACTCATGCATGAGGAAGAGAAGGGTCCCAATGCTAATAAGGCACCCGAGAAGAAGGAGATCAGAAGAGACCTCAACAGCAAAACAAGGGTGGGAAAGGCAAAGGTGGCAAGGGAAAGAAGAAGTGCTTCAATTGTGGGACACCAGGCCACCTAAGCAAAGACTGTCGGAAGAAGAAGAAGAAGACTGGCTGCTTCCACTGTGGCGAAGCAGGGCATCTAGTGAAGGATTGCCCTAAGAAGGGGCAAAGGATGGGATCTACCTCAGGAGGACAGGTGCAAGCTCTTATGGCACCAGGTCAGGCAAGGGGGCAAGTTCAGGCTCTCGCGGTTCCACCGATTCAGGAAAGAGGTAGAACTATTTCCGTTGAAAGTCTGGTTTTTCTGTTTGATCATCTTGTCCGTACTTTGTTTGACTCTGGTGCATCGCATTCGTTTATCTCATCATCATTAGTTGAGTCACTGCACTTAGACACCAGTCTAGTAGATGATCCCTTGGTTGTTTCAAACCCAATTGGGGGCTCCACTTATTTGTCCATGATATGTTTGGGTTTGAAGATTTCTATACTTAGCGTTGAGTTTAGATGTGATTCTTTTGTTTTGGGCTTCACGGGCTATGGGTTGATTTTGGGCATGGACTGGTTATCCAGTAATGGTGTCGTTCTTGATTGCGAAAGGAGAGTTGTTAGGCTCATGACCCGCTTGGGTAACACTCTCGAGATCTCTTGTAATCCCATGGATTCTGTTATGCTATGTTATCTTGAATCGCTTGACGCTTCGGTCGAGAGTTTGCGATCTGTTAGAGTGGTCCGGGAGTACTCGGATGTGTTTGAGGAGGTGAAGGGCTTACCTCCGAAGCGGGAGACAGACTTCCGAGTATATCTGGTGGACAATGCTAAACCAGTATCTTTGCCAGTGCGCCACATAGATCCTCGTGAGAGGAGGGAACTCCATAAGCAAATAGGGGAGTTGCTTGAGAAGGGGTTCATAAGACGAAGTATACCGGAGTGGGGTGCTCCGGTAGTTTTTGCCACGAAGGCGGATGGGTCCCTCAGACTTTGTGTAGACTATAGAGAACTCAACAAGCTCACAAAGAAGAATAGACACCCATTGCCGAGGATTGATGATCTCTTTGATCAGTTGGTTGGCGCCTCAGTGTTTTCACAGTTGGACTTAGCCACGGGGTTTCATCAGTTGAGAGTGGCTGAGGATAGTATAGAGAAGACTGCCTTTAGGACTCCGGATGGTTTCTATGAGTGGCTTGTGACGCCATTTGGTTTGACGAACGCCCCCGCATACTTTGTTGATTTGATGAGTAGGGTGTTCAGGGAGTACCTTAATAAGTTCGTGGTGGTCTTTGTGGATGACATCTTGGTCTTTTCTAAGAGTGAAGAAGAGCATGCCCTACATCTTAGGGAAGTGTTGGAGACTCTTCGAGCGCATAGCCTTAAGGCTAAATTCTCTAAATGTCACTTTTGGAGGAAGGAAGTGCGGTTTTTGGGGCATGTAGTCTCCAAAGAAGGGATAGCTGTGGATCCCGCGAAGGTAGTGTCCATCCAAGATTGGAAGGTTCCGAAGAATGCTACTGAGGTGAAGAGTTTCTTGGGGTTGGCTGGCTACTATAGGAAGTTTATCAAGGACTTCGCGAAAATATCAGCCCCATTAACTCGCTTGACGAAGAAGAATCTAGTCTTCACATGGGACGTAGATTGTGATGATGCGTTCCAACGATTAAAGAGAGCTTTAACCACAGCTCCAGTCTTAGTGCTGCCGGATGGGAGTAAGCCATTTGTTGTTTATACCGATGCTTGTGGGATAGGACTAGGCGCAGTCTTAATGCAAGAAGGAAGGGTAATAGCCTATGGTGGAAGGCAGTTGAGAGCGCATGAGAAAAATTACCCTACACATGATCTAGAGTTGGCCGCTATTGTTTTTGCGCTTAAGACTTGGCACCATTATCTTCTTGGCGAGAGGTTCGAATTGTTCACTGACCACAAATCATTGAAGTACTTGTTTTCTCAAAAGGATTTGAACTTAAAGCAACAAAGGTGGATGGATCCTATGATTTCGAGATAGCATATACCCCTGGCAAGGGTAACGTGGTGGCGGACGTCTTAAGCAGAAAAAGGTTGTCCTTGAGTCCATTGTTCGTGGAATGACGAAGCTTGGAATTTATCTCGATGTTTGATTTTAGACCTTCCGTTGACTTTGTACCCGGTTTGCTAGCATCCTTAGAGGTCAGACCTACTCTTTTGGGACGGATTGGTGAGGCACAGCGGGACGACCCACGGTTGGTTGAGTTGGTAGAGAGGCTCATAAGGGGGGAGTCGTCCAGCCATTTGAGTAGGTACACCCTAGACGATAGGGGGTGGTTGCGTAGAGACGGTAGACTTTGTGTACCGCAAGATGAGAGTTTGAGGAAGGCTATTCTTGATGATGCGCATCGTTCGAAGATGACCATTCATCCCGGTGGGGACAAGATGTACCAAGACATGAAGTGAGTTTTCTTTTGGGCCGGTATGAAGAAGGATGTGACCGAGTATGTCGCTAGATGTTTGGTGTGCCAACAAGTGAAAGCGGAGCAAAAGAAACCCGGTGGGTTGCTTCACCCATTGGAAGTTCCGCAATGGAAGTGGGATAGCGTCTCGATGGATTTTATTGATGGGTTACCGAGATCGAGGAAGGGTAATACGGGAATTTGGGTTGTGGTAGACAGACTTACTAAGAGCGCCCATTTCATACCCGTGAAGAGTAAGAGGACTGCTCCATGGCTAGCTTCAGTTTACCTTCGAGAGATAGTTCGATTGCATGGTGTACCTTCTAGCATAGTGAGCGATCGAGATCCTATCTTCACTAGCGAGTTTTGGAAGAGTTTGCAAGAGGCGGTAGGGACTCAGTTGTGTTTGAGCACTGCATATCATCCTCAGACGGACGGCCAGACCGAGAGGGTGAATCGTGTTCTAGAAGACCTTTTGAGGCTATGTATCTTGGATTTTGGAGGTACATGGGAAGAGCATCTTCCATTGGTAGAGTTCGCGTATAATAACAGCTTTCAGTCTAGTATTGGTATGGCTCCTTTCGAAGCTCTTTATGGAAGGCCTTGTCGATCACCTACATGTTGGTGGGAATCTACAGATAAGATCTTGCTTGGGCCCGATATGGTTAGAGAGACTTCGGAAAAGATTGATTTGATTCGAAGAAGGATGAAAGCAGCGCAAGACAGGCAGAAATCTTACGCGGATAAGAGGAGGACGGATCTTGAGTTTAATGTTGGGGACATGGTCTTTGTCAAAGTATCTCCATTACGGAATGTCGTTCGCTTTGGGTCCGTTGGGAAGTTAGCACCAAGGTTTGTAGGACCGTTTCCTATTAAGGAAAGGATTGGACAGATGGCATATAGAGTGGATTTGCCCGAGAGACTTAGTGGTGTACATGACGTATTCCATGTGTCACATTTGAGGAAGTGCCTACATGAGACCGCAGAGGTGGTAGAGCCGAGCTTGCTTAGAGAAGTGGAGGTAGAGCGTGATGCGACGATTCGTCGAGCTCCTACTCGCATCCTTGGGTCAGAGATTAGGAATTTGAGAAACAGAGAGGTTCAACTAGTCAAAGTGCAATGGGGAGATGATGAGAGCAACGCTACTTGGGAGACGGAAGCGAAGATGCGTTCACTGTACCCATTCCTTTTTGAGGGTATGTCTTTTAATTTCTCCTTTATCGTTTGTCTAGTACTTATCTTATCTTTAGTATGTCCTCTCATTAGTACCTTTGACCTTTAGATAGGGTAAACCTATGGTTGAAACATGTGTTTGAGACATGTTATGATTGATGGATGCATGTGGATGCAAGTGTTTGCTAGTGGTTGCTCGTGGATGCATATACACACACTTTAGACACTAGATCGGCTCAGTCACTTCATATTGCATATTGCATATAATTGTGTGTAGGTAGCTATATTAATGGATGTATAATGGTTGTGTTATCATATGGATGATGCATTTTGGTGTATGGTTGTGCACACATGTAGAAATAGTATGTGTCGATAGGGTTCTTTCGCATACATATTGGATGCATGGCACTATCATGGTTTGCATTAAGGAGGTCAACTGAATAAGTAGACCGCCTGATTTTGCATTAGACAGGGAACATATACACACACTCTTTGCATATGTTCATACAGCATTAGAAACTTTAAGAACAATGGATGCCAATGTTTGATGGTTTAGTAGATGGTTGTTTGGTTGGTAGGATACGTTCTTCTTGACTTAGAGATTTCGGGGACGAAATCCTTTAAGTAGGGGAGAATGTAACACCCCGTATGTTGAATAACTTGTTATAATATAAATCAGGGCAGAATTAAACTTTAAGATCTGAATCAGGGGAAACAGGCTATTCCATTGCGTTCGTCTCGGAAAAATACGCGAAATAGAGTCCGAGTTTTCGAAAATCGGAGTCCGTATGACCCAGTTAAGGCCCAACGAAGTTTTCAGAAAATTCAAATTTCGAAAAAACAGATTTCAAATGCAGAAGGGGGGCTAGGCGGGAAAATTCCCGCCAGCACCAGGTCGACCCCCGTGTCGACTGGGGAGTCGACACACATGGGGTCGTGTCGACTGTAGTGTCGACACCCCTGTCGACACAGGTGGCTCGGCCAGTTTGGCTGGGTGCACTGTTTTGGCTGATTGGGCTGTGTTTGGTGGCTTGTGACGAGATATGACGGCCCTAACCTAATCTAGGGTTAATCTAAGGGCCTAAACTACATCCTAAATCTATAAATACACCCTAAGACTACCCTAATTCATACTAAAATTGGATACAACATCGTCATGCCGTCAAAATGCAACTTAGAAGGAGCCTCCACAAATTAAAGAGGAAGATAGCTTCTCAAATCAACTTCTAATCAACTCTAGCAACTAAATCTTCTTCATAGGAGTGCTAATCAACAAGTTGTGAGTTTCTATGCCTTTAGCAAGCAATTGCTAAACTAATTATGATAGGATATAATGAGGTTATGGTTATGTATGTAGATCAATGCAAGTTATGTTGTCATATGCTATGTGGTCATGATGTTAGTTATACAAGTTTTATGCTATATGTTCATGATGCTAGTTATGCAAGTTGTATGCTATGTGTTCATGATGTAAGTTATGCAAGTTTGATGCTATGTGCCCATGAAGCTAGTTATGCAAGTTGGGTGTAATTTATGCTATATGTTCATGATGCTAGTTATGCAAATCACTATGATAAACATTGATCCATTATAACACCATGTTATGCAAGTTTGGTGTTTGATTATATGCAAGTTCATATATGACATGTTATGCAAGTTTGGTGTTTGATTATATGCAAGTTCATATATGACATGTTATGCAAGTTTGGTGTTTGATTATATGCAAGTAACATGTGCAAGTTTACACCTTTGTATGATATGCATACATATGCAAGTTAACCCCTTTGTATGTCATACATACATATGCAAGTTTACCCCTTTGTATGACAAAAGTAACTTATGCAAGTTACCCTCTTTATGACATATGTGATTCATGCAAGTTTGGGTTGATTATTTATGCTAGTTGGGTTTGATGCTATGGTCATATATGCAAGTTGACACCTTTAAAACCCATGTGATGCTAATGTTATGCTAAGTTGAACCCATTGTATTTGTGATGAATCTTCCCTTTTAAGTATGTCATGTTAGCGTATTACGTGGGGAACATGGGGTTAATATTCATGTTAACAAAATTGTGGTGAAATTGGTATGATGTTGCATACCATGAGTGGATGGACATAATTGAGTCAATTATGTACATCATTAAATTGGAATTAATTAGGGAAAATTAATTCAAAATATGGGGGTGATTAATTAGGTGTAATTAATCGACTAAGACACGAGGTTGGACCCTTTTGTAGCATAAGACTGCCCGGAACCGACCGGCAAATCCAGCGGCTACAAATGGTTGGCCCAATGTGAGAGGTCTTAGGCATGAACTAAATACGTGACAAGTGTAAAGACACGAGGTTAGACTCGGTTATGGCGTAAGGCTGCCCGGACCCGACCGGCCAATCCAGCTGCCATAAAAGATAGTTTAATGTGAGAGGTCTTTACAAAGGTTACGTTCTTAATTAATTAAGAAACACTTAACCAGATAAGCATGTAGTGGGGCATGAGGGGTTAAGTGGGTGCCTTGGGTGGCATGTGGAAATCAAGTAAGTGCCTTGGGTGGCATGTGGAAATCTAGTGGGTTGCCTTGGGTGGCAATAGAAAATACGATTAGAATACTTAACCAAGTGGAAACATGTAATTAAACGTGATTAAAGGGTTAAGTGGGATGCACTAGAAAAAGGGACAAGCTTAGGTGGGTAGCTTGTGGGGGCCCATTTCAACCAGTAACCCATATGTATCTTATTGGGCTCGACCCATGTCGAGGACGGGACACGCGTACTGGGCTTGACTATAAGAGGCCAAAACGGGTTAGCGGTGGCAACGCAAGTCCAACGGGTTTCATATGCGTGTGTGGACCCGGGCTGGTAGGTAAGACGTTGTTGCATCGTGTAGGTATAAGCCGTGCACCGTTGGTTGTATCGGGTTGCCACTTTGGGGAGTGATACACCCCACTGTGGGGCCAGCACGGGTATCTACGGTAGGGAGCCGATCGCTTGGGGAGTAGTGGGTACACCTAGTGGAGATAGGGGGCAGACGACACCTATGTGGTCAGCTAGGGGTACACGAAACTACTAGTTATATTTTCTAAGTCCTTGGGTGGGATCAACCTTTAAGTTAGGAATGACTGGTGTGGTGCAGTGTAGTAATTACCCTTGGGTGGGTAGATGCGTCTTTACCGATATCTTAGTTTATCCTATGTCTAGTTGGCTGCTTAGTGTAGTCATTTATCCCCGGTCATTACCGTACCAAGTTTATATCATACCCTAATAACTTTAATGATTGTATTGTTAAAGTTATAGGACTCGCTCAGACTTATGTCTGACCCCGTTGTTTTTATCTTTTTCCCAACCCTCAGGTTCTCAGAGTGGGCCTAGCACTAGTGGGCTTTGATCAGATTGCTTTATCTATCTTTTGGAGCTTGGACCGTGGATGTAAAGCTCAGCTTATCTTTTCTATTATGGCTATTAGTTATGTAGTGGGATTATGTACTTATGTTTTTATCAGGATGGATATTTAGTACTTGACTCTTGTTTTAGTTGGTTTTGGTATTGTAACCAAACATGTTTATCTTCTACTGCAATGAAATGATGTTTTAGATTTTCAAGTATTATTTATATCTGTCTTGTTGTAATTTTTCTGTTCTATATTCACTTAAAATACTCCACCGAAGTTAAGGCATTCCCTTAGTGAGTGACCTTAGCGGGTGTGGGGTGTTACAAAAAGGGTCATCGCCTTTCCTTTTATTATCCTCGTTGGAATTGCGAGATATGGAAGCAATTAGACTGATTTTGAACTTCAAGATGAACTGGAGACAGGCATACAATGGCAACGGTGGACCTCCCAAAGTGCAGCAGTTGTATTAGTGGAGATTCTCATCTTTTTGGAGGAACTTGGTTATCCATTCACTGTGGGGAATGCGTTCAAAGCATTGAAAAACAATAACATAGTTTTTTTTAAATTTGAGTCAGAATAACTATGAACAACATAAGATAAATTAGAAATTTGTAACGCTCTAGTTAGATTCAAGAAAAAAGCTAAAGACTTAATTCTTGTCATCCTAAAGCCATTACATCCATTCCACGGTTGGATAAAGCAATTTTAGTCCTTAGATGCTAAGAGTTTGCTGTAAATATTTGGTATAACTTTTGGATTCCTATTTTCTTTGATTATCACTAAGAAAGGATATTATTTCTACTTTTGAATGGAAAAAGATATCTAAAGGTTGGTGGGAGCTTGAATATATGCATAAATAACATACAAGCAGGTCAAGAGAGAGCATTCACTAGGATGGACTTAGAATGGGGCAAGCCTAATATTCTAGAAAATAGTTGTAACAACCTGGGGAATTCGCGATCCTGAGTAATCGACATATAACCCAATGTCGACTATCAAGCATCGGAAATATCGGATAGTTAATGAAAGAAATTAGAGGGTGAGAATAGATAAGATAGAAACTTAGAATAGAAGAAGAAGAACATATAACACCAGAGTAAACTTGAATCTCATAGCGAAACGAATAAATATATTTCATAACATAACTTTGAAATAAAACAGTGTCTGTATACAATACCATTATTAGAGTATAACACTTAAAACATAGCGGAAATAATAATAGCTATATAATCTTGAAGCCTCCTGCTCCAGCTCTTCAAGTATCTGTAAAATCCTGACTACTTGACTACCCGAACAAATTTGGGCACCCAAGACTTTAGGGAAAACAAAACAAAATAAACTCCGGGTCAGTCATGGGACTAGTATGAGTAAACAATTTAAAACAGTTTGAGAAAGTAAACGATATCATATAAGACCACACCGTATAACACGAAACGGGTTTTTCCCTTATGAGAATCCAAAATACTTGATTTATCATTCAAAATCCTTTTGAAAGAAACGATAATCTCTATATCAAAACTCTTTGGATATTACAATAGTGTCCATCAACCATAATATAGTAATCATCTAGCAGAACGCTTTCATCTCACATTCCACATACGTAATATATAATCAAAACCCGCGGGCGCTTATTGTGTAATGGATTCCAACTGGCATGGTATGGGACCACCTTTCGATAGTGTATCTCTAGAGAGTAATACACCGGGTTCAATAAGAAAATCTCGTAACCCAGGCTAAACATGACCGGTCACTCATTTCGCTTGAGTGTACCAAATGTATTATCACCAACGGTTGGGATCAGCAACCGTTTCCTGTGAAAACCCGTAACTTCCCCGTAAAGGAAAGTGTCGGATAGTTCGAGAACAAGCCACAACAGAACGCATACAGAAGAACATTTCATTGTATATTACAACAATGCATCAGATTACAAGAATATACAGAGTATGAATGAATATTACACAGAAATATCAGAGATTTAAATTACATTTAAATACATAGTAGTGGAAAATAATACAATACACAACTAGAAGAGATATACGGATACAAAGCTTTCCGGATATCATTCCAGCTGCAAACCAGGATCCTGTGAATATAAATCTGCAAATCCAAAACTACTAGCTGCCCGTGTCGAAAATAGGGGCACCCAGAGTTTAGGTTAAAACAATAAACTCCAGGTCAGTCATGTGACTGGTGTGAGAACTAAAACAGTTGTAAATCTTTATTTTAAAGATAGGTAAATCAAGGGACCACGCCGTATAACACGGAACGGGTTTCCTCCCAAGAACACCAGTGCATATAAGTAAACAACGCAATGCTTTTCTAAAAATGAAGCTATTATAAGACCCAGGTCCCATCACACAATGCAACGCAGCCGAGGATAGGGTTTTCCCTTATAATAGCCAAACATGCTTAATACGTTTAAAACAAATCATTCGATACTACTATAAGTGCATAGTGTATAAAACAACTTCAAATCATAAGTATCAATCATAGGCGGCATGAACGCCCCATAACACTATGTCGCCATATATAAGTTTACAATCAAAACCGCAAATGTCACGTATTTGGAAATTGGATTTCCGTCTATGAACCGAGGCAAAAGATAGTCCTCAACCGATTCGAGACAATCTAGCCCATGTCTCAGGCAAGTACTCAGTCAAGCCTTGGAGCGACAGGGCCGGTCCACCGATGTGGATTAAAATGCCTGAACACTACGTTTCCCCGCCCTTTGGGGCGTAAATGAGCCAACTAAATGACTCCATCGGTTCGAGAACGACCGATCAATCCGAGGCGCCTCGCAACAGCAACAACCACATAAGTCAAACTCGTCAGGGCGTGTAAAACCACTGACGACACTTTTTATCTAGAAGGAAACGCATGCCCTCCCTGAGGTCCGTCTCCCGTTTTTGGTTCATACCGGGTGTGAAACTCGCGAAGTAAACGTTACACAAAGCTACGCCACAAAAGCCGTGCTTTGATCATCAACCACAAGGCTTTGCTTTTCAACAAAAGCCTCGATCAATTGCCACTTAGGCATGCCACACAGGCAATTCACTCCATGCATTTGATATCTATCAATATATAACCCCTGAGCTCGTACGTCTCAGAGAAGGGCGTTAAGCAAGAGAATAAATTCTCCGCCGCCAAACAGATATATATTTAATAGAGATCAATCACACGGACTAAAATCCAATGTCAGACACACAGTCCATTTACAAGTCCGTTCTGGGTCTGAACGAAACCGGGGGCACCTAGTACCCCGCATATCCATCGATCTCCAAGTACGTCTGGACGATCACCAACTGTTTCCATCTTCTTGGGTGTACAGCCCAATCAAGATCATCAGTAATCACCCAAACGACGTGAAGACTTCCAGTCTTCGACCATCGTCTTCATCTTCGACTTATCGTCGTATCAGTTATTCAGAATGGGATAAACCCGGTCTTTCCGAATAACTCGCGTATATTTTAAATAAGTGTTACACAAACACAACATACGCCTCATTCCAATTCATTAGTCACTAACCGTAAATTAATCAAGAGAATAATTCCCCAAATATTAACCCCGAAGGCCGAAACCAACATCAGATCAATATCCAGAAAACCATTCTGCTTAGCTAACCGACAGTTAGTTTCTGATTTCACATTCATAGGGAAAGGTTCCCATTAATTTTATCCAAGATAAATTTCTTGAATTTATTCTTTAATCTATTTTTGAATATCAATTCAAAACTAGTCGGGATTAGCGAACCTTACCGAAGTAATCATTTGTTTTAATTTCCCAATCCCAACCTATTCATCCCATGAAGTAAAACTGGTAGTACTTCATATCTAACACCACGGTGTTATCGGTAAATTCAATTACCATTTCACGTTCAAATCTAATTAAAGATTTAACTATCGCCTGGGGCAAAACTGGTGATACTCCATTCTCGATCATTTCAATCTAACTAAAGATTCATTAAAACTCCACTTAGTTTTAATCTTCGACTGGGTTAAAGAATCAGTGTCATTTAAAATACGGTTCACGATAAACCCAAAATCACATTCATTAATTATCGGGTTAAAGAACGAGTGTTGTTTAAAACACTGTTCACGATAAACCCAAAAATCAATATCAATTCAATTCCAATTAAATATTATTTAATCGGTACACTTCATTAAATCTAAATAAAAAGATTTAATCTTTTCTCAACTGGGTTCAAGAACAGTGTTAGTGAAGACACCATTCACGACAAACCCAAATCACATTTGATATTCAATATATAAGGCTCTGAATAGAAAATATATCGGCTTATATTCAATATCAAATTCTACGATTAACAAATGTCGTATTGGAAATAACGATATAAATATATATCTTTCAAATTTCCATAACAACATCTGTATAATCACGAATTCCAACATCGAAATATTCCGAAGACAATTTCGATTCAAATCCACTCCAATGCAATCATTGGATATTCTGGTTATTTTTAAAACCCTTTTTAAATTCAATTTATTTATTTAAAAATAAATAGAATTATAATTCTAGTTCAAAACCAGTTCATTTCGATAAAAATCTATTTTTATCTTTTCAAATATTGAGTTCTTCATCCCAATTCTTTCTAAATCATTTCTTATGATTTTACACAAATTATTACTATTTTTAATAATTTTATCGAGGCCTGTACAGTCGATTTCCATCAACGGTCATCGAACTGCACTTACAGCGACCTTTTTCAAATTTGATTTGGACATAAATCCAAATCCAACCGTTAGATTTCAAATTTCTAATATTCGTTAGAAAGCTCTTTTCGATACGAACCCAACGGTTCCGGTTTTAGGAGAATCCGACGGTCGGATCTCCCGCAATGTCCGTTTGAAATAAATGGTCGAAATTCACGAACTGCCGCGGCGCGGCGCGTTCTATTCAGGCCATTATATTATATATATAATATATATAATATATACTTCGTCGATTTCTATTTAAAACGAATTATATAAATAGTTTTAAAATCGTTTCAAAAGCAATTTCAACTTTCTTTTCAATTCAAATCAAAATTGAATTCTTCTTTATAAATTCGTTTTAAAATTCATTTCTATTCAATTCAAATTTCAATTCAATTTGAATTCATTTCAATTCACTTTCAATTCAATTTGAATTCGTTTTCAATTCAATACATTTCGAAATCGTTTTCAATTCAATTCATTTCGAAGTCGTTTTCAATTCAATGCATTTCGAAATCGTTTTCAATTCAATTCATTTCGAAATCGTTTTCAATTCAATTCATTTCGAAATCGTTTTCAATTCAATTCATTTCGAAATCGTTTTCAATTCAATTCATTTCGAAATCGTTTTCAATTCATTTCATTTCAAAATCATTTTCAATTCAATTCATTTCGAAATCGTTTTCAATTCAATTCATTTCGAAATCGTTTTCAATTCATTTCATTTCAAAATATTCGATTTCGAAATCACTTTTCAATATTCATTTTAAAATGAATAAAATCGATATAAATATCGTTCACGTCAAAATGGCGTCAATCTAATCAACACGGCTTCATAAATTTCTATTTTCAAATATTCTACTTCAAATATTTCTTTTTCAAAATAGTTTTTATTACTAAAATATTTCGTTCAACACATGACCAATCTCAATGGATGAGTACTGTCAACACATGAACCTTTATTTTATATTGATAAAGATGTAAATTTTATTACTAAAATATTTCGTTCAACACATGACCAATCTCAATGGATGAGTACTGTCAACACATGAACCTTTATTTTATATTGATAAAGATGTAAATTTTATTACTAAAATATTTCGTTCAACACATGACCAATCTCAATGGATGAGTACTGTCAACACATGAACCTTTATTTTATATTGATAAAGATGTAAATTTTATTACTAAAATATTTCGTTCAACACATGACCAATCTCAATGGATGAGTAATGTCAACACATGAACCTTTATTTTATAATATTCTTTATTTTTCAAATTGGAATGAGGCCCAATCAATTACCATATAAAGTTAATTATATGGATTTCATACAACACATGTATATAATAGCATTGAAAAATAATCAACCATCAACCAAAGTGCACTACACTGTATAAGCATCAAATATAGATATCTAACGCTTATAACAGCCTGTCAATCGATCGATCGACATATTTAATCCATCAGGATGAGGGAACTTCAAATTTCATCCTAACACCCGTGTGGGGTTTCAAACAATCAAACACATATTTTATTTGTGCAGTTGGGCGATGTGTAAAATTTACCGTCCCAATCAATGTCAGTCAAATCGGTGTACATAAACAAACCGTCCGGTTTGTAAATGAATATTTATTTATTCTCATTCACTATATTCATATTCACGTTAAAATTTTTATTTTTAACGATAAAACATTTTATTTTAACATATGAATTTCTATTCAGTTCATTCTTTAAATAAAATGGTATTTTTATTTTCTAACTTATTTTAGAAAATTTCGGCAGCATAACGGCTCGATACTAGAAACGGGACGAGGCCTAGCCTTATCCCCGGTCTAGTGAAGGCCCACGCCATTCACACATCAATCAAATCACCAAACAACCAATTCAAATCACATCATATAACTAATCTATGCAACCAAACAAACAAGTCCATGGTCTGTGGACGATTGTGTCGGGTGCTACTAAGCACCGTCTGCATCCTAGTATATATATATAAATAGAAATGAAATTGAAAGGTGAGAAATTCTCACCGATAGCTATCCAAACATCTTGACTCTTCTTATGTAGAAATCTTCGTCGTTCTGCTTCTTATCACTGTTCACTGCCCGTATTCTCTACATATATAAAAATCGAATTTTTACTTCGTTGTTAAATATATAAAAATCAAATTTTTACTTCGATGTTCAATATATAAAAATCAAATTTTTACTTCGATGTTCAATATATAAAAACCAAATTTTTACTAATGCTGTTTATTTTCAAAAATCGTATTTTTATATCAAAGATATTTATTTTCACTAATTCTATTTTAAAAACAACACTAATTTTATTTTAAAACAAAGATTTTTATTCTCAAACAGTGATATTTATATTTTTAAAACATTGTAAATTTTCTATTTCAAGAACAATGCTATTTATATATATAAAACAACATTTCTATTTTGATTTTCTTATTTTTCAATACAATGCCATTTTATTTAAAAATCATGCTATTTTCCATTTTAAACTTATATAATTAAATCACTGTAATTTATATTGTTCAAAATAAATGCTATTTTATTTTTCAAAATAAACAATGTTTTACATAAGTTTTTATTTTTAAAACTGATTTTAAACTGTTTTTATATATTTTTAAAACTATACTAATTTATATAAAAGAAACTGAAAATTTAACAATGAAAATTTACTCACTTAAACGTTCTTCTTCCTCCTGTATTCACGGTAGAAAAGAACCCAACGCTCCCTTGAAGAAACGGCTACCGCGCTTCACTCAAGACCACTGGAGTTACATCCGCCATCGCCACATCGAGCGCCTCCGCGAGACCTTCCTTTAACCGGCGGCGCATGGAACTCGGTGGCCCACTCTGTCCGGAGAACGACGACGAAGTTGGCGGCTTCTTGCTCAAATTGCGAGCGGCTCAGGCGATGAGGACCGACGACACCACCACCACTCTGAAACTCGAAGAAATCCCTTCCACTTCCGTTTAGAACCCCCGGCTTAATCAATTTGCATTTGGAGTTTTTGGTGATCAAAAATCGGATAATGATGGCCTTTCGTTTTGACCCCGGCGGCTGAAGAATAGCTTTGACCGAGATGCTAGGGTTTTGACCCCCTTTTATAATTATTATTTAATTTATTTAATTCATTTCTAAAATACCCGTTAATCCATACGAACTCCAACGACTATCGTCCATAGCTAATTACCCCCATTCCGAACACAATGGGATATGTATCTTAAGTTGATTTGATCGTTACGATCAGTTTCCGTCGAATTTACATTTAAATCATTATATTGAATTTTAAACGTACATTTCAAATTACCGGGGTCACATACAAACTAGAAAAATTCCAGAAAAATATTTTCTAGCTTCGTATTGATGATACGGTCCTAACAAAACTAGTTTCGTCGAATTCTGAGACCGTTTGAAAAATGGCCAATTTCCAGTCGATTAAAATCAATTGAAACTGGTCAAACGTGTTTTCCTTTTCTACGCTCACATATTGATTCGAAAAATTATGAAATTTGAAACCTAGCAATAACTTTACATCACGGATCCAACAAAACTGGTTTCGTCGAAATCCGAGGTCGTTTGCAAAATTTCCATTTTTAAGGGCCTGAATTCCATAGCGACTATTCAGAATTTTCAACTGGACATATCTTTTGATCCCCGCTATGAAATTTCGATTTGTCGGATTCGTTGAAAAGATATTATCAATTAGATCCCATTATTTTTGGTTTCACTAAAATCCGGATTGTTTTGCATCCGGTATGCTCAATTGAAGTTTGAAATCGAATTATCGAACTACCGCGCCATTTTCAATTCTATTTATAATTATATATAAATATTTATATTCAAACGACGACGTATATAATATATACGTCGAATTCTATTCAAAATAAATTTCTCGTCGATATTATTTAAAATAATTCATTTTAAATATTCAAAATTCGCTAAAATTGCCAAAATAAAAATTTTAAACTGGCCCAGATTTTCGGGTTGTTACAATCTCCCCCACTTAAAACTTTTCGTCCCCGAAAAGGAACAAAGTCGAAAGTGGTTTGATCAATCAACTCTACGTTCGATCTGGCTTGCATTCTCCAACTTTTCAGTTTCTGAGAATTTTCAAAATTTCAAAAATTTGGCTAACACCCTAAATTTTCGAAAAATTTCGCCATAACCTCCCCTGCACCGGGAGCATCGGGGAATTTCAAATAGCTTCCCCGGTCCTTCTAATCTCAAAAAGAAAAAGAAAAAGCCAAGCGGCTAGCCAATAGGCTCATAAAATCATCATCACCCAAACAAAACAGTAAATTATGTAGTAAACATGTACCTATTTGTCGGGCAAACAAATTTTATCCTCTGCTCTAGCCTCCTTGCTATGACCTGTTCAATGTAAGTACATGTATATGCAAGCAAATGCGACCAAATTTTCATTACAATTCAATATTTGATTCAGTTAGGCATAATGGTTCAAAATTATCAAACAATTAAACAAACAACACAAACATCAATCAATTAGTGGATTTAACGTTTCAAATTCATAATTTTGATATATATAAAGAAAATCATGTTTTTGATGCCAATTCACAACAATAGGCCCTATCTAATTTTGGTTCTCACACCAGTCAATAGGAAATACATAGAAATTACACGTTCGTCACTCGAATATAAATTCTAATGATGGAGCTCCACCATCAAAATCATCTCCGGGCGATTAGAGTGTAATTCTATATCTATCCAGTATATTAAAACTTCGAATACACGCGGATCAGACGTATACGCAAAATCTATATATACTGGATTGTCCACCTCAATATAAATAGATAATCAAATACGAATAATTGATTTAAATTTTCAAAACAAAAATTTGTTTTCACTTTAAAAATTTACTTTTCACACTCGTTCTAGGATACTACTGATCCTATCTCTAACGAGTCATTCTAATTGGATATTACTAATCCAATATCTGATGTATTCTTTCGTATGGTTCTAATGTGTCTTGTTCTCGAGCTCTGTAAACCAAAGCTCTGATACCAACTGTGAAAACCCGTAACTTCCCCATAAAGGAAAGTGTCGGATAGTTCGAGAACAAGCCACAACAGAACGCATACAGAAGAACATTTCATTGTATATTACAACAATGCATCAGATTACAAGAATATACAGAGTATGAATGAATATTACACAGAAATATCAGAGATTTAAATTACATTTAAATACATAGCAGTGGAAAATAATACAATATACAACTAGAAGAGATATACGGATACAAAGCTTTCCGGATATCATTCCAGCTGTAAACCAGGATCCTGTGAATATAAATCTGCAAAACCAAAACTACTAGCTGCCCGTGTCGAAAATAGGGGCACCCAGAGTTTAGGTTAAAACAATAAACTCCAGGTCAGTCATGTGACTGGTGTGAGAACTAAAACAGTTGTAAATCTTTATTTTAAAGATAGGTAAATCAAGGGACCACGCCGTATAACACGGAACGGGTTTCCTCCCAGGAACACCAGTGCATATAAGTAAACAACGCAATGCTTTTCTAAAAATGAAGCTATTATAAGACCCAGGTCCCATCACACAATGCAACGCAGCCGAGGATAGGGTTTTCCCTTATAATAGCCAAACATGCTTAATACGTTTAAAACAAATCATTCGATACTACTATAAGTGCATAGTGTATAAAACAACTTCAAATCATAAGTATCAATCATAGGCGGCATGAATGCCCCATAACACTATGTCGCCATATATAAGTTTACAATCGAAACCGCAAATGTCACGTATTTGGAAATTGGATTTCCATCTATGAACCGAGGCAAAAGATAGTCCTCAACCGATTCGAGACAATCTAGCCCATGTCTCAGGCAAGTACTCAGTCAAGCCTTGGAGCGACAGGGCCGGTCCACCGATGTGGATTAAAATGCCTGAACACTACGTTTCCCCGCCCTTTGGGGCGTAAATGAGCCAACTAAATGACTCCATCGGTTCGAGAACGACCGATCAATCCGAGGCGCCTCGCAACAGCAACAACCACATAAGTCAAACTCGTCAGGGCGTGTAAAACCACTGACGCCACTTTTTAGCTAGAAGGAAACGCATGCCCTCCCTGAGGTCCGTCTCCCGTTTTTGGTTCATACCGGGTGTGAAACTCGCGAAGTAAACGTTACACAAAGCTACGCCATAAAAGCCGTGCTTTGATCATCAACCACAAGGCTTTGCTTTTCAACAAAAGCCTCGATCAATTGCCACTTAGGCATGCCACACAGGCAATTCACTCCATGTGTTTGTTATCAATATATAACCCCTGAGCTCGTACGTCTCAGAGAAGGGCGTTAAGCAAGAGAATAAATTCTTTGCCGCCAAACAGATATATATTTAATAGAGATCAATCACACGGACTAAAATCCAATGTCAGACACACAGTCCATTTACAAGTCCGTTCTGGGTCTGAACGAAACCGGGGGCACCTAGTACCCCGCATATCCATCGATCTCCAAGTACGTCTGGACGATCACCAACTGTTTCCATCTTCTTGGGTGTACAGCCCAATCAAGATCATCAGTAATCACCCAAACGACGTGAAGACTTCCAGTCTTCGACCATCGTCTTCATCTTCGACTTATCGTCGTATCAGTTATTCAGAATGGGATAAACCCGGTCTTTCCGAATAACTCGCGTATATTTTAAATAAGTGTTACACAAACACAACATACGCCTCATTCCAATTCATTAGTCACTAACCGTAAATTAATCAAGAGAATAATTCCCCAAATATTAACCGCGAAGGACGAAACCAACATCAGATCAATATCCAGAAAACCATTCTGCTTAGCTAACCGACAGTTAGTTTCTGATTTCACATTCATAGGGAAAGGTTCCCATTAATTTTATCCAAGATAAATTTCTTGAATTTATTCTTTAATCTATTTTTGAATATCAATTCAAAACTAGTCGGGATTAGCGAACCTTACCGAAGTAATCATTTGTTTTAATTTCCCAATCCCAACCTATTCATCCCATGAAGTAAAACTGGTAGTACTTCATATCTAACACCACGGTGTTATCGGTAAATTCAATTACTATTTCACGTTCAAATCTAATTAAAGATTTAACTATCGCCTGGAGCAAAACTGGTGATACTCCATTCTCGATCATTTCAATCTAACTAAAGATTCATTAAAACTCCACTTAGTTTTAATCTTCGACTGGGTTAAAGAATCAGTGTCATTTAAAACACGGTTCACGATAAACCCAAAATCACATTCATTAATTATCGGGTTAAAGAACGAGTGTTGTTTAAAACACTGTTCACGATAAACCCAAAAATCAATATCAATTCAATTCCAATTAAATATTATTTAATCGGTACACTTCATTAAATCTAAATAAAAAGATTTAATCTTTTCTCAACTGGGTTCAAGAACAGTGTTAGTGAAGACACCATTCACGACAAACCCAAATCACATTTGATATTCAATATATAAGGCTCTGAATAGAAAATATATCGGCTTATATTCAATATCAAATTCTACGATTAACAAATGTCGTATTGGAAATAACGATATAAATATATATCTTTCAAATTTCCATAACAACATCTGTATAATCACGAATTCCAACATCGAAATATTCCGAAGACAATTTCGATTCAAATCCACTCCAATGCAATCATTGGATATTCTGGTTATTTTTAAAACCCTTTTTAAATTCAATTTATTTATTTAAAAATAAATAGAATTATAATTCTAGTTCAAAACCAGTTCATTTCGATAAAAATCTATTTTTATCTTTTCAAATATGGAGTTTTTCATCCCAATTCTTTCTAAATCATTTCTTATGATTTTACACAAATTATTACTATTTTTAATAATTTTATCGAGGCCTGTACAGTCGATTTCCATCAACGGTCATCGAACTGCACTTACAGCGACCTTTTTCAAATTTGATTTGGACATAATTCCAAATCCAACCGTTAGATTTCAAATTTCTAATATTCGTTAGAAAGCTCTTTTCGATACGAACCCAACGGTTCCGGTTTTAGGAGAATCCGACGGTCGGATCTCCCGCAATGTCCGTTTGAAATAAATGGTCGAAATTCACGAACTGCCGCGGCGCGGCGCGTTCTATTCAGGCCATTATATTATATATATAATATATATAATATATACTTCGTCGATTTCTATTTAAAACGAATTATATAAATAGTTTTAAAATCGTTTCAAAAGCAATTTCAACTTTCTTTTCAATTCAAAATAAAATTGAATTCTTCTTTATAAATTCGTTTTAAAATTCATTTCTATTCAATTCAAATTTCAATTCAATTTGAATTCATTTCAATTCACTTTCAATTCAATTTGAATTCGTTTTCAATTCAATACATTTCGAAATCGTTTTCAATTCAATTCATTTCGAAATCGTTTTCAATTCAATGCATTTCGAAATCGTTTTCAATTCAATTCATTTCGAAATCGTTTTCAATTCAATTCATTTCGAAATCGTTTTCAATTCAATTCATTTCGAAATCGTTTTCAGTTCATTTCATTTCAAAATCGTTTTCAATTCAATTCATTTCGAAATCGTTTTCAATTCAATTCATTTCGAAATCGTTTTCAATTCATTTCATTTCAAAATATTCGATTTCGAAATCACTTTTCAATATTCATTTTAAAATGAATAAAATCGATATGAATATCGTTCACGTCAAAATGGCGTCAATCTAATCAACACGGCTTCATAAATTTCTATTTTCAAATATTCTACTTCAAATATTTCTTTTTCAAAATAGTTTTTATTACTAAAATATTTCGTTCAACACATGACCAATCTCAATGGATGAGTACTGTCAACACATGAACCTTTATTTTATATTGATAGAGATGTAAATTTTATTACTAAAATATTTCGTTCAACACATGACCAATCTCAATGGATGAGTACTGTCAACACATGAACCTTTATTTTATATTGATAAAGATGTAAATTTTATTACTAAAATATTTCGTTCAACACATGACCAATCTCAATGGATGAGTACTGTCAACACATGAACCTTTATTTTATATTGATAAAGATGTAAATTTTATTACTAAAATATTTCGTTCAACACATGACCAATCTCAATGGATGAGTACTGTCAACACATGAACCTTTATTTTATAATATTCTTTATTTTTCAAATTGGAATGAGGCCCAATCAATTACCATATAAAGTTAATTATATGGATTTCATACAACACATGTATATAATAGCATTGAAAAATAATCAACCATCAACCAAAGTGCACTACACTGTATAAGCATCAAATATAGATATCTAACGCTTATAACAGCCTGTCAATCGATCGATCGACATATTTAATCCATCAGGATGAGGGAACTTCAAATTTCATCCTAACACCCGTGTGGGGTTTCAAACAATCAAACACATATTTTATTTGTGCAGTTGGGCGATGTGTAAAATTTACCGTCCCAATCAATGTCAGTCAAATCGGTGTACATAAACAAACCGTCCGGTTTGTAAATGAATATTTATTTATTCTCATTCACTATATTCATATTCACGTTAAAATTTTTATTTTTAACGATAAAACATTTTATTTTAACATATGAATTTCTATTCAGTTCATTCTTTAAATAAAATGGTATTTTTATTTTCTAACTTATTTTAGAAAATTTCGGCAGCATAACGGCTCGATACTAGAAACGGGACGAGGCCTAGCCTTATCCCCGGTCTAGTGAAGGCCCACGCCATTCACACATCAATCAAATCACCAAACAACCAATTCAAATCACATCATATAACTAATCTATGCAACCAAACAAACAAGTCCATGGTCTGTGGACGATTGTGTCGGGTGCTACTAAGCACCGTCTGCATCCTAGTATATATATATAAATAGAAATGAAATTGAAAGGTGAGAAATTCTCACCGATAGCTATCCAAACATCTTGACTCTTCTTATGTAGAAATCTTCGTCGTTCTGCTTCTTATCACTGTTCACTGCCCGTATTCTCTACATATATAAAAATCGAATTTTTACTTCGTTGTTAAATATATAAAAATCAAATTTTTACTTCGATGTTCAATATATAAAAATCAAATTTTTTACTTCGATGTTCAATATATAAAAATCAAATTTTTACTAATGCTGTTTATTTTCAAAAATCGTATTTTTATATCAAAGATATTTATTTTCACTAGTTCTATTTTAAAAACAACACTAATTTTATTTTAAAACAAAGACTTTTATTCTCAAACAGTGATATTTATATTTTTAAAACATTGTAAATTTTCTATTTCAAGAACAATGCTATTTATATATATAACAACATTTCTATTTTGATTTTCTTATTTTTCAATACAATGCCATTTTATTTAAAAATCATGCTATTTTCCATTTTAAACTTATATATTTAAATCACTGTAATTTATATTGTTCAAAATAAATGCTATTTTATTTTTCAAAATAAACAATGTTTTACATAAGTTTTTATTTTTAAAACTGATTTTAAACTGTTTTTATATATTTTTAAAACTATACTAATTTATATAAAAGAAACTGAAAATTTAACAATGAAAATTTACTCACTTAAACGTTCTTCTTCCTCCTGTATTCACGGTAGAAAAGAACCCAACGCTCCCTTGAAGAAACGGCTACCGCACTTCACTCAAGACCACTGGAGTTACATCCGCCATCGCCACATCGAGCGCCTCCGCGAGACCTTCCTTTAACCGGCGGCGCATGGAACTCGGTGGCCCACTCTGTCCGGAGAACGACGACGAAGTTGGCGGCTTCTTGCTCAAATTGCGAGCGGCTCAGGCGATGAGGACCGACGACACCACCACCACTCTGAAACTCGAAGAAATCCCTTCCACTTCCGTTTAGAACCCCCGGCTTAATCAATTTGCATTTGGAGTTTTTGGTGATCAAAAATCGGATAATGATGGCCTTTCGTTTTGACCCCGGCGGCTGAAGAATAGCTTTGACCGAGATGCTAGGGTTTTGACCCCCTTTTATAATTATTATTTAATTTATTTAATTCATTTCTAAAATACCCGTTAATCCATACGAACTCCAACGACTATCGTCCATAGCTAATTACCCCCATTCCGAACACAATGGGATATGTATCTTAAGTTGATTTGATCGTTACGATCAGTTTCCGTCGAATTTACATTTAAATCATTATATTGAATTTTAAACGTACATTTCAAATTACCGGGGTCACATACTAACTAGAAAAATTCCAGAAAAATATTTTCTAGCTTCGTATTGATGATACGGTCCTAACAAAACTAGTTTCGTCGAATTCTGAGACCGTTTGAAAAATGGCCAATTTCCAGTCGATTAAAATCAACTGAAACTGGTCAAACGTGTTTTCCTTTGCCACGCTCACATATTGTTTCGAAAAATTATGAAACTTGAAACCTAGTAATAACGTTACATCACGGATCCAACAAAACTGGTTTCGTCGAAATCCGAGGTCGTTTGCAAAATTTCCATTTTTAAGGGCCTGAATTCCATAGCGACTATTCAGAATTTTCAACTGGACATATCTTTTTGTAACACCCCACCTCCGCTAGGGCAACTCTTTCGGGGGCACTAGCTTCTGGGGGGCGTTAGTACTGGGTAAGCATGCATAATGATATATCAAGGCAGAACAAGAACATAAATATATATGTAAAACAGAGTAAGTGAGAATAAAACAGCGGAATATCTCAAACCATCTCAAAACAAGTTTAGTACATCATAAAGTCAACTGCCAAAATAAACATGTCTAGTACATCATAAATAGAAATACTGAAATACATAGTGCTATCCCCAAAAATAAAGATGATAAACCATAGCGAGCTCAATGTCCAGGCATACATGAGCTATCCAGCAAACAAGCAAGCGATCCAAGCTAAGCACCACTATTCCCTCCCTGAGAACCTGGGGGGGGGGGGAAACGGAAGAAAAGAAGCGAAAGAAAACAGGTCAGTCAAAAAGACTGGTAAGCCCTACTACGATCAGTCTATAAACTAATAAAGTTAACATCATGATGGAAACTAAGATGAACATACTGTCAATAGATAAAGGTGTCATCACATAGAGAAGATTAAGCTTTACACCACGGTGTACTAGCAAACTAACATAACAGGTATTGATCCCTCAGCCCAAAACTTTGGCCCAATAACATGAAGTGACCTTAATACAAGGCCCGGCCCAACGGTCTAGTCGATCGGCTCCCTATAAACCTAACACGTCAAGTGTTGGTGTCCATACGGCCCACATATGGTTGTAGTCAGACTGTGCTGGGTCCACCTTTGGGTGTATCAAGCCCTCGGGTGTCAACCCCAGACACCTAAGCAATAATGCACAGTCTAAACCTACTGGTACCCGTGCCTCGAGTTTGTCCAACACCGGACTACGTGCACGTCCGTAGCCCGCCTGGACCCGCACCGCTGTACCACTCAGCCGTCGCTTTTTGGTCGCTTACATCCGTCCAGTAATCGTGCCCCCGCCCTAGCCTAGCCTCTAGGGTTGTGAATGATACCCAACTGGGATTACTGCTGGAACAGACCACGTTGCTAGGGTTTTCTAAGAGGGTTAAGTATGGTTTAACCCCTCACTAATCATGGATTAAATTAGTTAAGTGTAACCAATAGTTCACCACTTAACCCCATCTAATCCCTCGTACCCCCAAAAATTGGTTAAGTATTAGTGGGCCATGACTTAACCCTAATCATGAGGCATTAATTAATTTAATGCACCCAACCTCTCACATTAGACCTTGTTGTGGTTACTAGTTAGGCCGGGCGGGTCCGGGTAGGTTTACACCACAACTTAGTCTAACCTCGGGTTTCACGTGCAACATGACCAACTACTCACATTGGGTCCTATTGCTTGTAGCCACTAGTTAAGCCGGTTGGTTCCGGGTAGGTTTATGCTACAAACTCAACCCAACCTCGAGTTGGCCACACTTATGTTTTCTAAGTGTCATGTCCACTTTAATTTCAAAACATAATTACAAGTTTAACAAATACTTGGGTAGACCTAACTTAATAGGTAAATTCCCAAGGGGTAGACCTAACTTAATAGGTAAATTCCCAATCTTATATTTTCATGTATTTTTAAGTTTTACCCAAACCCCCAACGTCATTCTATCGCTTACATATTCGTCATAACGCATAAAGGATAGAAAGAGGGAACTTGGCCCAACATACATGATGAATCTTACATATCATAATAAACATGCATAACATGTTGGACTTGCATAACTTAGCATGGTGAACTTGCATAAAACATGCATAACTTGTCAAACTTACAAATCATGGCATAGTGAACTTGCATAAACATGCATAACTTGTTAAACTTGCAAATCATGGCATAGTGAACTTGTATAAACATGCATAACTTGTTAAACTTGCAAATCATGGCATAGTGAACATGCATAACTTGTTAAACTTGCAAATCATGGCATAGTGAACTTGCATAAACATGCATAACTTATCAAACATGTGTAACATAGCATAGTGGACTCACATAAGCATGCATAACTTATTAAACATGCATAACATAGCATAGTGAACTCGCATAAGTATGCATAACTTATTAAACATGCATAACATAGCATAGTGAACTCGCATAAGCATGCATAACTTATTAAACATGCATAAATCCCAACTTTCATCACATACTAACTTTAGAGTTTCTAAAATGAAGGTAAGAGGGCTTACAAATATTATGAAGACTCAAATCTACTAATAAAGATTGAGAAGCCCCTTTATGCAAGCATAAAACCCAAAACAAAGCTCCAATAAGAAATACTCTTAACAAAAATCCCAAAACTCTAGCTTAGCAAATAAAACTTGCAACTTGATGATGTATGCAAGCTAATGATCATTCATACAATTTAGAAATACTTGTATGAACATCATAATCTTCATAGGAATGATTTATGAAGAGGTTGGAGGCTAGGGTTTTTAAGTGGAGGCCATTTGAGAAATCAATTTGACATAGTTTGGTTGCTAGAATGAATAATGGGGTTTTAGGGTAGGATTAGGGTGGTATTTATAGAAGATTAGAGTGTTTTTAGCCCTAGGATTAACCCTAGGTTAGTCTAGGCCCGTCAGATTTCGGAATTCTCTAGAACCAAGCCACACAATCCAAGCCCAGATCAAAATGGTGCGCCAGGCAAAACTGCCTGGCTACCCCGTGTCGACAGGGCTGTCGACAGGGCAGTCGACCCCCTTAGACCCCTGTCGACATGCCTGTCGACTTGGGGGTCTTGGCGGGAATTTTCCCGCTGACGCCAGTTGTGCCTTATCCTTTGTTTTTAATTTAAAATTTAAATCTGTCTTTATTATGGAAATTTCTGAAAACTTAAATGGGCCTTAACTGGGTCATACTGACTCCGATTTTCGAAAACTCGGATTCTATTTCGCGTATTTTTCTGAGACGAACGCAATGGCATAGCCCGTTTCCCTTGATTCAGATTTTTGAATTAAATTCTGCCTCAATTTATTTCTTAACAGGTTATTGAAAATACGGGTTGTTACATCCTCCCCTCCTTAAAGGATTTCGTCCCCGAAATCTTCAAGTTAGGAAGGACGTATCCTACCATCCAATCATCCATCTACTCAAAACATCGTCCACGAGCAATCATTGTCCTTACAAGATTCTAAATGTTGTATGAACATATGCAAAGGTGTGTGTATATGTACTTATCTAATGCAAGGATCAATGCAAAATATGTTAGTGAAATGTATCCACATGTATGCAATTCCTAACATAATGTATAATATCTATATGTGTGCACATAACATACACCCATATGCAACATCCATGTGATAACACACAAAATTTTCATCCATGAATAAACATAAACACTCATGCATATGCAATATGAGGAGTGTGCGAGCCGATCTAGTGCCTAACCGTGTATAATGCATCCACGAGCAACCACTTGCAAACACTTGCAACCACTTGCAACCATCAAGCATAACATGTTTCAAACACATGTTTCATCCAAAGGGTTTCTACCTAAGGTTCTCAGGACAAGGTTAACACGATAAACTAGATAAATATGGATAGCAAAGAGAAAGGTATGCTAATAAAGAAAAGAGATTGAGAGTGTACCCTCAAAAAGGAATGGATAAAGCCTACGCATCTTCTCCTCGGTTTCCCAAGTTGCGTCTTCTTCGGCTTCACTCCATTGAACCTTCACCAATTTGACCTCACGATTCCTTAGCTTTTTGGTCTCTGTCCCCAAGATACGAATCGGGGCTCTCCTCAAAGTAGCTTCTTTCTCCATTTCCACATCTTCCAAAACACTTGGCTCCACAATCTCAGCTGATTTATGCAAACACTTCCGGAGATGCGAGACATGAAAGACATTATGCACCCCGGACAGCTTCTCGGGCAATTGTACTTTATAAGCCATCTTCCCAATTCTTTCTATGATAGGGAAGGGTCCAACAAATCTCGGTGCTAACTTCCCAACAGCTCCAAATCGGACCACATTCCACAAAGGAGAAACCTTTACGAAAACCATATCCCCAACATCAAACTCCAAATTGGATCTTCGCTTATCAGCATAGGATTTTTGTCTGTCCTGGGCTGCCTTCATCCGTCTCCTAATCAACTCGACCTTCTCGGATGTATCTCTAATCATGTCAGGCCCAAGTATAAGCTTATCTGTAGTCTCCCACCAACATGTGGGTGACTTGCACGGTCTCCCATATAAAGCCTCAAACGGTGCCATCCCAATGCTTGCCTGATAACTGTTATTATAAGCAAATTCCACAAGAGGAAGATGGTCTTCCCAAGTACCACCAAAATCCAGAATGCAAAGCCTCAACAAGTCCTCGAGTACCCTATTCACCCTTTCTGTCTGACCGTCCGTTTGTGGGTGATAAGCCGTACTCAGGTTCAACCTTGTGCCCAAGGCCTCCTGCAAGCTATTCCAGAACTGACTTGTAAAGATTGGGTCCCGGTCACTGACAATACTAGAAGGGACTCCATGAAGTCTCACAATCTCACGAAGATATACAGACGCTAGCCAAGATGCTGTCCTCTTGCTCTTCACCGGAATAAAATGAGCACTCTTCGTAAGTCTATCCACAATAACCCAAATGCTCGTATTCCCTTTTCTTGACCTTGGAAGCCCATCAATAAAGTCCATGGAGATACTCTCCCACTTCCAAAGTGGAACGTCCAGAGGATGCAATAGCCCACCGGGCTTCTTTGACTCAGCCTTAACTTGCTGGCAAATGATACATCTAGAGACAAACTCCGCCACATCCTTCTTCATCCCAGGCCAAAAGAAAATACGCCTCATGTCTTGGTACATCTTATCCCCACCTGGATGTATAGTCAATTTAGAGCGATGTGCTTCTTCCAGAACTTTCCTTACTAAATCTTCTATCATGGGAACACATAACCTTCCATCTCTCCTCAGCCAACCCTTGTCATCAACAGAATATCGAGCGAGGTGACTAGACGTCTCCCCTCGAGTCAGCTTATCTATAATCTCAACTATCTGAGGGTCTTCCTTCTGCGAAGCCCCAACTTGATCCAGAAGGGTAGGCCTGAGCTCAAGAGATGCTAAAGAACCGATCATTGACTCAACTTCCAAAGAGAAATCAAAGGTTGCCAAGAACTCTAAATTCTTCATCTCAACAAATAGAGGACTTAGTGTCAACCTTTTTCTACTCAACGCGTCCGCTACAACATTCCCCTTGCCAGGGGTATAGGCTATATCAAAATCGTAGGACGCCAAGAATTCCATCCACCTTTGCTGCCTCAAGTTCAGATCCTTCTGCGAAAAGAGATACTTCAAAGACTTATGATCAGTATATAGCTCAAATCTTTCTCCCAGAAGATAATGACGCCAAGCCTTGAGTGCATATACTATCGCTGCCAGCTCTAGATCATGAGTGGGATAATTCTTCTCATGCACCTTAAGTTGTCTACCACCAAAACATATAACTCTGCCTTCTTGCATCAGAACGGCGCCCAATCCCGTGCCACAAGCATCAGTGTACACGGTAAACATCTTACCACCATCGGGTAAAGCTAGAACCGGTGCTGAGGTAAGGGCTCTTTTGAGTCTTTGAAAAGCAAGCTCACAGTCCATATCCCAAGCAAAAACCAAGTTCTTCTTCGTCAACTTAGTAAGAGGAGCGGATATCTTTGCGAAGTCCTTGATGAACTTCCGGTAAAAGCCTGCAAGACCTAGAAAACTTCTGACTTCGGTTGCATTCCTTGGAGTCTTCCAATCCTGAACCGTAACCACTTTAGCGGGATCCACCGCTAAGCCCTGCTTAGACACTATATGCCCAAGGAATCTTACTTCCCTTCTCCAAAAGTGACACTTGGAGAACTTGGCCTTCAATTGATGCGCTCTAAGCGTATCCATCACCTCTACAAGATGCCTCGCGTGCTCTTCTTCATCCTTGGAGAAGATCAGAATATCATCCACAAAGACCACGACAAACTTGTTCAAGAACTCTCGAAACACCCTACTCATCAAGTCCACGAAATACGCGGGTGCATTCGTCAAACCGAACGGCATAACAAGCCATTCAAAGAATCCATCTGGAGTTCTGAATGCAGTCTTGTCTATACTATCTTCAGCCACTCTGAGCTGATGAAATCCCGTAGCAAGATCAAGCTGAGAGAAAACAGAAGCACCAACAAGCTGGTCAAAAAGATCGTCAATCCTTGGTAATGGGTGTCTGTTCTTCTTAGTCAGCTTATTCAATTCTCTATAGTCCACACAAAGTCGAAGAGAACCTTCTGCCTTAGTAGCAAACACCACAGGCGCTCCCCATTCGGATATACTTCGTCTGATGAAGTTCTTTTCAAGCAACTCCTTTATTTGCTTGCTGAGCTCCCGTCTCTCACGCGGAGCCATGTGCCGAACGGGCAAAGAAACAGGCTTAGCATTATCCACCAGATAAATGCGAAAATCAATCTCTCGTTTAGGGGGCAACCCCTTAACTTCTTCAAAAACATCTGGATAATCTTGGACCACCCTTATAGACTGAAGGGTTTCCTCTGGCGAGTTGAGAGATTCAAGATAGCACAACATGACGGGATCCTTCGGATTGCATGAAATCTCTAAGGTGTTGCCAAGGCAAGTCACAAGCCTCACAACCCTATGCTCACAATCAAGAATGGCTCCATATCTAGACAGCCAATCCATGCCCAAAATCAATCCGTATCCCCTGAAACCAAGAACATACGCACTACACAAGAACTCTACACTGAGTATAGAGATCCTCAGATCCTCACATATCATAGATAGATGAGCAGAACCCCCAATGGGATTCGAAATACAAACGGGATCATCCACTAAGCTAGTACTAAGGTGCAAACTATCAACAAGATCGGATGAAATAAAGCTATGTGATGCACCAGAATCAAATAAGGTACGAACTGGAAGATCGGAAACATAAACAAGGTTCTCAACAGAAACAATACCTCGTTCGGGAACTGGAGTGGTGTTGAGAGCATGAACTTGCCCTCCTGAAGGTCCAGCCTGCCCTTTCTTCTTCGGGCATTCCTTGCTAAAGTGACCAGTCTCACCACAGGAAAAACATCCACCACTAAGCTTCCTTTTCTTCTTCCTACAATCCTTAGCAAAGTGTCCTGGTATACCACAGTAATTGCACTTTCCCTTGCCTTTGTTATTGTTCCCCTTCTTGTTCTTACTCTGATTCCCCTAACTGCTTTGACCACCTTGATTGCCTTTACCCTGAGAATCGGTCTTCTTTGCTTGGGTATCACTCGACTTGACCTCTTTCTTTCCATCTCCTTGAAGTAGAGCCATATCGACCAGACTCTCAAAGGTAGCTCCATGCGGAATATGCGACATTGCCAAACCCTGCAGTGGCTCATTCAACCCTCTAGCAAATCGGAGAGCCTTCTTCTCAGGGGTGTTCACCATATCCATACCAAAACGGGCCAGCTGATTAAACTTGTTCACATACTCCTTGACAGTCATATCACCTTGCTTTAATGCAATGAACTTCTCCATCTGTAAATTCGCCTCAGCAGAGGATAGAAACTTGGCCACAAATCTAGCTCTCAAATCGGCCCAAGTCTCGACGGGCCTCGTCCCATTGGTGACCTCCCACCAATAGGCTGCTTCGTCCTTCAAAAGCCACACTGTCAATAAGATCTTCCTCTCGTCATCAATCCCAAAGATAGCAAACAAGTCCTCAGTGTCTTTCAACCAATTCCTAGCTTCAACAAAAGATTCCGTGCCTAGGAAATTCTTGCCTCCCATCGCCTTGAAGTCTTTACAAACCTTTGTGAACTCAACCTGAGGATGCTGAGGGGGAGGAGGAGGAAGGGGAGCCTCAGCAACTGGAGGAGGAGGAGCAGGAACTACCGGAGGAGGGACATTAGGGTGAGGATTCTCATCTACAGGAGGAGGAGTGGGAGTAGGGTTTGCGGGGCCAGCTACTGCCCTAGCTTCTAGAAGTCTCCTATACCAGAGTGGTACGTTTACTCCATCTGGGATGACAAGATTCTTAGCCATACTGAAACGAAAGATAAGATAAGATTAGGTCAAGGGAACGAAGGATAACGCTAATGGCTTTTTGGGGAATAGCCTTTTTAAAATACTAGACTTTTCTTTGGAAAATACTTTATACTTGTTTTGAAAATAGTTTTCAAAAGTCTTTTAAAAAAAACTTTTTGTTCTTTCTTGTAAACCTTATGCTCTGATACCAAATTTGTAACACCCCACCTCCGCTAGGGTCACTCTTTCGGGGGCACTAGCTTCTGGGGGGCGTTAGTACTGGGTAAGCATGCATAATGATATATCAAGGCAGAACAAGAACATAAATATATATGTAAAACAGAATAAGTGAGAATAAAACAGCGGAATATCTCAAACCATCTCAAAACAAGTTTAGTACATCATAAAGTCAACTGCCAAAATAAACATGTCTAGTACATCATAAACAGAAATACTGAAATACATAGTGCTATCCCCAGAAATAAAGATGATAAACCATAGCGAGCTCAATGTCCAGGCATACATGAGCTATCCAGCAAACAAGCAAGCGATCCAAGCTAAGCACCACTATTCCCTCCCTGAGAACCTGGGGGGGAACGGAAGAAAAGAAGCGAAAGAAAACAGGTCAGTCAAAAAGACTGGTAAGCCCTACTACGATCAGTCTATAAACTAATAAAGTTAACATCATGATGGAAAATGAGATGAACATACTGTCAATAGATAAAGGTGTCATCACATAGAGAAGATTAAGCTTTACACCACGGTGTACTAGCAAACTAACATAACAGGTATTGATCCCTCAGCCCAAAACTTTGGCCCAATAACATGAAGTGACCTTAATACAAGGCCCGGCCCAACGGTCTAGTCGATCGGCTCCCTATAAACCTAACACGTCAAGTGTTGGTGTCCATACGGCCCACATATGGTTGTAGTCAGACTGTGCTGGGTCCACCTTTGGGTGTATCAAGCCCTCGGGTGTCAACCCCAGACACCTAAGCAATAATGCACAGTCTAAACCTACTGGTACCCGTGCCTCGAGTTTGTCCAACACCGGACTACGTGCACGTCCGTAGCCCGCCTGGACCTGCACCGCTGTACCACTCAGCCGTCGCTTTTTGGTCGCTTACATCCGTCCAGTAATCATGCCCCCGCCCTAGCCTAGCCTCTAGGGTTGTGAATGATACCCAACTGGGATTACTGCTGGAACAGACCACGTTGCTAGGGTTTTCTAAGAGGGTTAAGTGTGGTTTAACCCCTCACTAATCATGGATTAAATTAGTTAAGTGTAACCAACAGTTCACCACTTAACCCCATCTAATCCCTCGTATCCCCAAAAATTGGTTAAGTATTAGTGGGCCATGACTTAACCCTAATCATGAGGCATTAATTAATTTAATGCACCCAACCTCTCACATTAGACCTTGTTGTGGTTACTAGTTAGGCCGGGCGGGTCCGGGTAGGTTTACACCACAACTTAGTCTAACCTCGGGTTTCACGTGCAACATGACCAACTACTCACATTGGGTCCTATTGCTTGTAGCCACTAGTTAAGCCGGTTGGTTCCGGGTAGGTTTATGCTACAAACTCAACCCAACCTCGAGTTGGCCACACTTATGTTTTCTAAGTGTCATGTCCACTTTAATTTCAAAACATAATTACAAGTTTAACAAATACTTGGGTAGACCTAACTTAATAGGTAAATTCCCAAGGGGTAGACCTAACTTAATAGGTAAATTCTCAATCTTATATTTTCATGTATTTTTAAGTTTTACCCAAACCCCCAACGTCATTCTATCGCTTACATATTCGTCATAACGCATAAAGGATAGAAAGAGGGAACTTGGCCCAACATACATGATGAATCTTACATATCATAATAAACATGCATAACATGTTGGACTTGCATAACTTAGCATGGTGAACTTGCATAAAACATGCATAACTTGTCAAACTTACAAATCATGGCATAGTGAACTTGCATAAACATGCATAACTTGTTAAACTTGCAAATCATGGCATAGTGAACTTGTATAAACATGCATAACTTGTTAAACTTGCAAATCATGGCATAGTGAACATGCATAACTTGTTAAACTTGCAAATCATGGCATAGTGAACTTGCATAAACATGCATAACTTATCAAACATGTGTAACATAGCATAGTGGACTCACATAAGCATGCATAACTTATTAAACATGCATAACATAGCATAGTGAACTCGCATAAGTATGCATAACTTATTAAACATGCATAACATAGCATAGTGAACTCGCATAAGCATGCATAACTTATTAAACATGCATAAATCCCAACTTTCATCACATACTAACTTTAGAGTTTCTAAAATGAAGGTAAGAGGGCTTACAAATATTATGAAGACTCAAATCTACTAATAAAGATTGAGAAGCCCCTTTATGCAAGCATAAAACCCAAAACAAAGCTCCAATAAGAAATACTCTTAACAAAAATCCCAAAACTCTAGCTTAGCAAATAAAACTTGCAACTTGATGATGTATGCAAGCTAATGATCATTCATACAATTTAGAAATACTTGTATGAACATCATAATCTTCATAGGAATGATTTATGAAGAGGTTGGAGGCTAGGGTTTTTAAGTGGAGGCCATTTGAGAAATCAATTTGACATAGTTTGGTTGCTAGAATGAATAATGGGGTTTTAGGGTAGGATTAGGGTGGTATTTATAGAAGATTAGAGTGTTTTTAGCCCTAGGATTAACCCTAGGTTAGTTTAGGCCCGTCAGATTTCGGAATTCTCGAAACCAAGCCACATAATCCAAGCCCAGATCAAAATGGTGCGCCAGGCAAAACTGCCTGGCTACCCCGTGTCGACAGGGCAGTCGACCCCCTTAGACCCCTGTCGACATGCCTGTCGACTTGGGGGTCTTGGCGGGAATTTTCCCGCTGACGCCAGTTGTGCCTTATCCTTTGTTTTTAATTTAAAATTAAAATCTGTCTTTATTATGGAAATTTCTGAAAACTTAAATGGGCCTTAACTGGGTCATACTGACTCCGATTTTCGAAAACTCGGACTCTATTTCGCGTATTTTTCCGAGACGAACGCAATGGCATAGCCCGTTTCCCTTGATTCAGATTTTTGAATTAAATTCTGCCTCAATTTATTTCTTAACAGGTTATTGAAAATACGGGTTGTTACACTTTTGATCCCCGCTATGAAATTTCGATTTGTCGGATTCGTTGAAAAGATATTATCAATTAGATCCCATTATTTTTGGTTTCACTAAAATCCGGATTGTTTTGCATCCGGTATGCTCAATTGAAGTTTGAAATCGAATTATCGAACTACCGCGCCATTTTCAATTCTATTTATAATTATATATAAATATTTATATTCAAACAACGACGTATATATTATATACGTCGAATTCTATTCAAAATAAATTTCTCGTCGATATTATTTAAAATAATTCATTTTAAATATTCAAAATTCGCTAAAATTGCCAAAATAAAAATTTTAAACTGGCCCAGATTTTCGGGTTGTTACATTTCCCAAAAGGGACAGCATCGAAATAGATTATAGAAGTAAATGGAATTTCTCTAGATCAGGTGATAATACGCCCTAATTGGCAGCTAGTCACTTAGCCATGCGACCTACCTGATTTTATACCATTCTCTGGTTGTGAGGCTAGAGGCCATAACGTATAGATCACACCTTTATTTACTTTGAATGTCACATCGTCATACCCGTCAAATCACAAATTGATTCACCCAAACATACCACGGGTAAACAGCTAAGAGAAACGAATTCCTCCGCCACCAAACGTAAATACGTTTGACGAGATTAACTTACGCGATCTATTCAATATACTCTATCAAACATTCTTCCATACAGGTTGTCCTGGGACGGGATGAACCGAAGGCACTATTCTGTAAACAGGACAACCCTTGCATAACTCCGTCTTCAATTATCTTCATCATATTTGATTCGCAATGCTAACGCCCATACGGAGTGGTTTTTAGATAACGAATCTGATCCCGGTCTCTCCGTATTGACAATGGAAAACTGGTCAAAAACTTTGATATTCGGTGATTTAACTATCAAAGAAAACATGTGTACAAACAACGGTCGTATTTCCAAATGGAAATCTTATCAATCAATCAACATTTATCTCTTAAATTAATTTATCATTAATTTATTTATTTACCCCTTTACCGTTTCCATATATATTTAGAAATTCTTATTTTCTAGATCTAGAAAATATACTTTATTAACATTGGAAAATGTTTCCATTTCTACTCTCATTTCTTATTTTCTATATTATAAACATTTCTGATTCTTATTTGGAATATGTTTCCGAAACTCCTTTATTTGATTTAAACAGATATTTAAATAAATGATCGCAACACCAACTCTAACCATTTCACTCATTAACTAAATTCACTTAACCAACCTTCACTATCGAACCTTAACCATTCCTTAATTAAAAATGAAGTCAATCAAGTTGGGGTATAATTACCACTCAGACCTTAACTGAACAACATCTTTAACCTCGAAATAGACAAAGTTCACTTCTTAAATCTTTAACAACTTCCTTACATAACTCTTGGATTCTGTTTACGAATCCACTTCTTTTACAGAAACCATTTGATTATAACAATAGTGTTATAATCCCATGCTTCCGAAATATAGTAACTTAAATATAACTTTTATTTATTAATTTAAATAAATAAATAAAGGACTTATTAAAAAAAATCTTGATTTAAATACCGGAAAGTAAATAATACTTTCCTACATTCGGTATAGTCGAATCCCAATGTATAATTCCCTCTCGAATAATCTCTATTCGATAACTCTCTTTCGAGTAAACTATATTCGATAATCTCTCTTTCGAATAAACTATATTCGATAATCTCCCTTTCAATTAACTCTATTTGATTAACTCTATTCGAATAACTAATATTCAATTAACTCTAATTCGATTAACTCTATTTGATTAACTCTATTCGAATAACTAATATTCGATTAACTCTAATTCGAATAACTCTATGTGATTACCTCTATTTGAATAACTAATATACGATTAACCAATTTCTATCTCATTCATATTCCCCTTTGAATTTCTACTTCAAACCCGATCTTCTTTATAAATGTTTTTATTTTAAAAACATTTATTTAATCTGTTATTCATATAAAATATGAATAACATTTCTTTTATAATCTTCTTCTTTGCAAAATGCTTGCCTTAATCCATTATCAATATTCAATATGTATAACATATTCTTTATATAATTAAAACAGTTTGGTTTTGTATTTAAAATAATATCTTATTTTAAATATTCTACTTATACTTCTATTTATAAACAATCCTTATAAAATCTTATTTTATATTCAACACTTTAATAATTCCATCTAAAATTCTCGTTAACACTACGTTTATATTCAGTTTCAAATATCGATGTTAAAATCAATTCTTACTTCTCTATATAAGTTATGACTTATATATTCCATTTATCCACTGATAAATAATTAACTTAATTTATAAAATATTATTTATAAATTAATCTGCTTCCTTTATCTGTTTTACTTTTGTATATAAGTTCAGACTTATATATCTTTATTTATCCAATGATAAATATTTTCCTTAATTCATAAATATTATTTATAAATTATTCTTCTCAATTAATCTGTTAAAAACATATTTTTATTTAATATCTAATTTAAATAAATCATCTCAAATTTCTTTTATAATTCGAAATCCCCTTTTTATAATTCTATATTTATTTCCCAAATATTTCGTCTTATAAAATCTTATTTATTATATAAATATTTCCTTTTATAAAATTCTATCCATTTTAAAAATATTTCTTTTTATAAAATCCTTTGATATTATAAATATCTCTTTTTATAAAATCCTTTGATTTCATATATATTTCTTTTTCAATATAACATTGAAAATTCCCTTTTTATATTCCAGTATTTCTTATGGTATTTAAAATACCAAATAACAATGATCAATATCATTCTAACACACATCATCAACAACAGATTATATATCACATCATATATTACCATATATGAAAAACAGTAAAATAATTGTTGAGGAATCCAGTTGGATCCCTCCAACCTGTTTCCCTGCATCCACAGACGTTAAACAATATAATTAACATCAATTTCATTTCAATATGAAATATTCTGATCAACAGAATCAATGTTTAATTAACGATTTATATATATATATATTATTATCTATAATTTCAACCAATACATCAGCAATTCAACCAAACAATCATCACATAGCAGTCAATTATCATTTATCAATTCTAAATATACATTATAAAAATATGAGCTGGTAGAGTTGGTGAGTTTTACTCACATTGGACGATCATTGTTAAATAACGATAACTATCGATTGATTCAGACAGACAATTTATTCCGCTATAAATTGTAACGAGCTCCAATTCACTCCTAAATAGTTCTAGTGTGTAGCGCTCATCCATACGATCCTAACGGGTCCTGTTTTGTTAAATTTGGGTAAAATATGAGCAAGATATGTTTGATTTAAATTAATACATAACTAAATATTAAACTAACCTTAAATTATTTTAGGGTTTGGGCTTTACCATTTATATTTTAACGGCCCATTCAAAATCAATTTATACGCCCCATTCACAAGAGCTTCTTCTTGCTGCAATACATTCGCTCCTCCTTCTATTATTCAAATTCAACTACCACTTCCGCTTGACATTACCACTATCCTTCTGAAATCCCTACCCACTCCTACCATTCATAAAAATACAAAAGCCGCTTCCAATAATACCTATTGGAACCCATAAAGCTACCAATTTACTACACTTCTTTCAATCCTTACCCTCACTTCATACCCAGACCGTCCCTCTGATGTTCATCTTCCCTTTATTTATTTTCCAAATCTAACGCTCCTCTCGCAACCAACCTCCTTCAGTACCTATACATCTCTAACATGTCGGTCCCTTTCAACTCGCGACATCTCCTTCGTCTGTCCACGAGCTTTCAAATGGAAGCAAACTCCACCGCATTTCAATTCCTGTCTAACACCCTACCGTATTTCAAAGCATGAAAAATTCTGCTCCTGTTAAACACTCCCCCTTGCATTGATCCTCCCTTCAAGTTCCACACACCATGTCTATTGTGCTTACTTGTACAGCAAACGGTTACCCTGCTGATGACAATGGCAAGTCTAGAATTGCACTATCCTTCTTCCATGTCGTATGCATTATCCAAAATATTTCATATGCAATCCAAAAACTAACAACCATGACATCATTTGCCCATATAGCAACTCGCGCCTGAGTCTTCATCATTTCCATTTCTCGTTCTATAATATTTTAATAACATGTTAAAACCATAAATCAAGGCAGAATTAAATTTTAAAGTAAGAATCAAGGGAAACGGGTTGCGCCATTGTGCATTCGTCTCGAAATTCTGCTTGGAAACGAGTCCGAGTTTTCGAGAATCAGAGTCCGTATGAGGGAGATATGACCTTCCAAAGTTTCAGAAATTTTCAGAATCAAAAACAGCTTGAAAATTCGAATTCAAATTTCGAAATTCAAAACCCAAAACAGGCTGGGCGGGAAATTTCCTGCCCAGGACCAGGTCGACCTGGGGGTCGACCATAGTGTCGACCTCCCAGGGATCAGGTCGACCATAGTGTCGACCTGGGGGTCAACCTGCCTCCCGAACCCCGTTTTTGAACCTGATGCATTCTGATGTATTTAGACTCATTTCGTGACCAGATTCATCCACCTAATCCTATATAAACAACCTCCTAGCCTCATTCTCTTTACACCATTCTTCTCTAACCTTATGCTGCACAAATTCTTGATGGACATGGCTTCTTCTTCTTCCTATAAATTAAATTAAGATAAATTAAATTAAAACGCGAAGATTATTTCTTGAATACTACGGCTAGGAACTTCATATTGGGGATTTGCTTCTACAATCAAAGCAAGATTCAACGATTCAACAATTCAACGACTAACTTCTGGACTAGACTTCTGCATCTAAATTTCTTAGACCACGATCTGTAAGTTCAAGTTACTTTTAGATAAAAACTATAAACTTAATATGGACATGTTGTAAATTGGAATTGGATCTATATATGATAATTGATTCATATCTATTCTTGTTCATCTTGGATCTTGACTTTTTGGGAATATTGCTTTGAAATCAGTTTGGGTCTATTCACGTTGTAAATCAAACTCTTTCATAACATTATCATGCCTATGACGTTGAAACTATTGTTAATGTCCAAGGACTATGACTATGAACATAAGACTATGCCTATGCCTATGACTACGAACATAAGACTATGCATATGCCTATGACTGTGAACATAAGACTATTATCTATGACCATGACTTTGGAACTATTATGGTTAATTACCTAAGACTATTATGGTTGATTGTTCATGCCCATAACACTATGTTGTACACCGAATTGGCATTTTGTTGGACCTCATACCTAGGGTGTGACTTGCTTAGTTTATTCGCTATTATGTACACCAAAACAATTGGATCCATTATCCTTGTATTTGGCTTGCTTTTAAATGCCTATTTTTTTATGTTAACTTTTATCATGACTATCGCCTTATTTTGCTAGATTTGAAATCCTATTATTTTATATATGCCAGTAATGCTATAACCAATTATCTCAAGTTATATCATGCTAGTCTTGTAATCCCTTTTATCGCTTTATGCTTGTCCCTTTTTGCCTATCATAGTTTTGATGTTATTCCCTTTATTTCGGGATTTGGATTCATTTGTAGTATAGATCGATTCACGTTTACGTGCGATGGGAATACGATTTGGGTAGATTAGGCAAAACATGGAATGGTTAGGAACATGAATTATGAACTTGATAATAGGCAAAACTTGAAACATGAACATTGTTATAACTTGAATCTGGATGTGGACATGAAACTTGCCTTGAAAACTTGACACGTACTTGACATGAAAATTTGGACATGGACATGACACTAGAATGAACTTGAAAATGGCCAACTCGAGGTTGGGTTGAGTTTGCAGTGTAATTGTGCCCGGAACCGCCCGGCAAATCCAGTTACTGCAAACAATAGGATCCAATGTGGGTAGTTGTTCATACCTCACTAGAAAACCCGAGGTCAGACTGAGTTGTGGTGTAAATCTGCCCGGAACCGCCCGACATATCCAGTGACCACAACAACAGGTCTGATGTGAAAGGTTGGGATGAATTAATGAATTAATGCCACGTGATAGGGTTAAGTCATGAACATGAAAGATAAAACTTAAGCAACTTGACACATGATTCGTAGGGCTAAGTCATGAACTTGAACGACAACACTTAGTCAAATTTGTCATGACACTTAGGCGGTTTAAGTCATGAACTTGAATGACAACACTTAACCAACTTGACATGCTAGACTAATAAGGGTTAAGTCATGAATTTAAATGATAACACTTAACCTATTGGACGGAAACTCTAGTTACGTGGTCCATTTCAGCAATAACCCACTAGATGTATCACAGTACCCTGGAACAAGGCAGGGTGGGGCACGATTACTGAGCCGATTGTAAGCGACCAGAACGACGGTTGTGTTGGTGCGCCAGTGTAGGTTCAGGCGGGCTATGGTCGTGCACATGGTACGGAGTTGAAAAAGCAGGCACTAGGCATCAGTAGGTTTACTTGTGCATGCTTGATTCGTGTCGGTGGTTGGCACCATAGGGCTTGATGCACCCTATGGTGGACCTAGCACAGGTGACTACATTCGTGATAGGGCCATATGACACGGACACATAACGAGCTAGAACTTGTAGGGAGCCGATCGATTAGTGGATCGTTCTGTTGGACCTAGTAATGGGTCATTTCATGATATTGGGCCAAGGGATCATTTCATGATTAATATAAGACATTGGTTTGGGATTCTAGTACAGTTGATGCAGCGAACCTTGAATATGTGATGCTATACTTGATTTATCATGTTATCTTAGTCTATCTTGTCCATCTTGTCATCATCCTTGTGTTTACTTTCAGTTTGTACATGTCATGTTACCTTTACCTGTTTTTATGCTGAAAGTCACTAGGACTTACCAGTCTTTATGACTGACCCGTTTTCTTTCGCATCTTTTCCTTCCGTTTCCCCCCTCCCCTCAGGTTCTCAGGGAGGAAACTCTAGCACTTAGCTTGGATTTCGCTTGCTTTTGGTTCAGCTCATGTACGGTTTGATCTTGGACTATGTTATGGCTGCATTTCCGCTACCTTTGGGGAATTAAGCTACTTTTGATGTTTTAAGTTTATGCTTCCTTATTTATACAAGACAGAATTTGTTGTAATGGAAAATAATGACCTTGGCTATTTGATGTAAAAGGTTTGGCTCTTTTTGAAAGTAATGAAATTTATCTTTTGATTCTTTCGCTGTTTTATCTATGTTATGTCTTGTAATATTTCTGTGTTTGTTTACCTCGATAACGCTCCTCCAAAACTAGTGCATTCCCTTTGTGAGTGACCCTAGCGAAGGTGGGGTGTTACACTTGGTATTAGAGCAGAAGGTTACCAGACTGGGCAAAAGTTTTTAAAACCTTCTAAAACTATTTTCAAAACCGTTTACAAAGAAGCATTTTTTAAGAAAAGTCTTGTTTTATTTAAAGGCTATTCCCCAAAAGCCATTAGCACTATCCTTTGTTTCCTCATTTTGAATCTCTTCTTTTTCATTTCAGCATGTCTGGGAATCTTAACTTTCCAGAGGGCGTGCCAATACCTGGTTGGTTCAGGAGGTACTTAGAGGCTAGGGCCAACGATGCAGGCCCAGTAGATATTCCTCCTCCAGCAGCAGCGATTCCTCCTCCTCCCACTCCACGTGTAATTGCTTTCTCAAAGATCTGTAAAGATTTTAGGGCCATGGGTGGAAAGATTTCAAGGGAACTGAATCATTCGTAGAAGCGAGGAACTGGCTCAAAGAAACTGAGGATCTGTTCGTTATCTTCCAGGTGGACGATAGGCAGAAGGTACAGTTGGCGGTATGGTTGCTCAAAGACGAAGCTTCCTATTGGTGGGAAGTCACTAACGCGGAGAGGCCGGTTGAAACATGGATGGATTTCAGAATAAGCTTCGATATGAAATTCCTCTCACAAGCTAAACGAAGTTTACAGCTGGAAAAGTTCTTATTTCTTAAGCAAGGAAGTATGAAAGTCAAGGAGTACGTCAATCAATTCAATCGGCTGGCTCGGTTTGGACTGGACTTAGTGAATACCCCTCAAAAGAAGGCTCTCCGCTTTGTCAAAGGATTGAATGAGCCACTTCACAGCTTGTCCAAGACCCACATACCTATGGGGGCTACTTACGAAAAGTTAGTAGACATGGCACTCTAAAATGAAGAAGACAAGAATGGCAAGAAGGAGCTCAAGGCGAATGAGTCTCAAAACAAGAAGGTAGGCTCCAAGAAAGGAGGCAAGAACAACAACAACAACAATAATGATAACAAGACACGTGAGAAAAGAAAATGCCACTTCTGTGGTATTGAGGGGCATATAGTCCAGGATTGTAGAAAGAAGAAGATGAAGATGGGAGAATGCTTTCAGTGTGGTGATACTGGACATATCAGCAAGAACTGCCCTAAGAAGCAAGGGCAAGGCCCGCAAGCAGGACCTTCTGGGGGTACATATTTAACTTCTTCTCCTAGATGCTTTGTTTTATCTTGCTTATCTTCTCAACCCTATCTTGAGAACCTTAGGTAGAACCCTTTTGGATATAAACATGTGAGTGAAACATTTTATGGTTGATGTTTGTAAATGGTTGCAAGTGGTCGCAAGTGGTTGCTCGTGGTTGCATAACACACATTAGGCACTAGATCGGCTCGGATACAATTTTCATATTACATATGCATGAGTGTTTATACTTGTTTATGGATGAAATTGAATGTGTTATCATGTGGATGTTGCATATGGATGGATGTTTATGCACACATATAGTGTTTATGTGACTAGGATTATTTGCATACATGTTGGATTCATGGCACTAAACATATTATGCATTAAGAAGATCAATCAGGCCTGATCGTTTGCATTAGATAAAGAACATATACACACACTTTCTGCATATGTTCATATAGCATTAGAAATCTTTTAAGGACAATGGTTGCTTGTGGATGATGGTTGAGTAGATGGTTGATTGGATGATAGGATGCATTCTTCTTAACTTAAAGATTTCGGGGACGAAATCCTTTAAGGAGGGGAGAATGTAACAACCCGTATTTTAATAACATGTTAAAACTATAAATCAAGGCAGAATTAAATTTTAAAATAAGAATCAAGGGAAACAGGTTGCGCCGTTACGTTCATCTCGAAATTCTGCTTGGAAACGAGTCCGAGTTTTCGAGAATCGGAGTCCGTATGAGGAAGATATGACCCTCCAAAGTTTCAGAAATTTTCAGAATCAAAAACAGCTCGAAAATTCAAATTCAAATTTCGAAATTCAAAACCCAGAACAGGTTGGGCGGGAAATTTCCCGTCCAGGACCAGGTCGACCTGGGGGTCGACCATAGTGTCGACCTCTTAGGGACCAGGTCGACCATAGTGTCGACCTGGGGGTCGACCTGCCTCCCGAACCCAGTTTTTGAACCTGGTGCATTCTTATGTATTTAGACTCGTTTCATGACCAGATTCATCCGCCTAATCCTATATAAACAGCCTCCTAGCCTCATTCTCTTACACCATTCTTCTCTAACCTTATGCTGCACAAATTCTTGATGGACATGGCTTCTTCTTCTTCCTCTAAATTAAATTAAGATAAATTAAATTAAAACACGAAGATTATTTCTTGAAGACTACGGCTAGGAATTTCATATTGGGGATTTGCTTCTACAATCAAAGCAAGATTCAACGATTCAACAATTCAACGGCTAATTTCTAGACTTGACTTCTACATCTAAATTTCTTAGACCACGATCTGTAAGTTCAAGTTACTTTTAGATGAAAACTATAAACTTAATATGGACATGTTGTAAATTGGAATTGGATCTATATATGATAATTGATTCATATCTATTCTTGTTCATCTTGGATCTTGACATTTTGGGAATATTGCTTTGAAATCAGTTTGGGCCTATTCACGTTGTAAATCAAACTCTTTCATAACATTATCATGCCTATGACGTTGAAACTATTGTTAATGGCCAAGGACTATGACTGTGAACGTAAGACTATGCCTATGCCTATGACTGTGAACATAAGACTATGCCTATGCCTATGACTATGAACATAAGACTATTGTCTATGACCATGTCTTTGGAACTATTGTGGTTAATTGCCTAAAGCTATTATGGTTGATTGTTCATGCCCATAACACTATGTTGTACACCGAATTGGCATTTTGTTGGACCTCATACCTAGGGTGTGACTTGCTTAGTTTATTCGCTATTATGTACACCAAAACCATTGGATCCATTATCCTTGTATTTGTCTTGCTTTCACATGCCTATTTTTTTATGTCAACTTTTATCATGACTATCGCCTTATTTTGCTAGATTTGAAATCCTATTATTTTATATATGCCAGTGATGCTGTAACCAATTATCTCAAGTTATATCGTGCTAGTCTTGTAATCCCTTTTATCACTTTATACTCGTCCCTTTTTGCCTATCATAGTTTTGATGTTATTCCCTTTATTTCGGGACTTGGATTTATTTGTAGTATAGATCGATTCACATTTATGTGCGATGGGAATACGATTTGGATAGATTAGGCAAAACGTGGAATGGTTAGGAACATGAATTATGAACTTGATAATAGGCAAAACTTGAAACATGAACACTGTTATGACATGAATCTAGATGTGGACATGAAACTTGCCTTGAAAACTTGAAACGTACTTGACATGAAAATTTGGACATGGACATGACACTAGAATGAACTTGAAAATGGCCAACTCGATGTTAGGTTGAGTTTGCAGTGTAATTCTGCCCGGAACCGCCCGGCAAATCCAGTTACTGCAAACAATAGGATCCAATGTGGGTAGTTGGTCATACCGCACTTGAAAACCCGAGGTCAGACAGAGTTGTGGTGTAAATCTGCCCGGAACCTTCCGGCATACCCAGTAACCACAACAACAGGTATGATGTGAGAGGTTGGGTGCATTAATGAATTAATGCCACATGATAGGGTTAAGTCATGAACATGAAAGATAACACTTAACCAACTTGACACATGATTCGTAGGGCTAAGTCATTGTAACAACCCGTGTTTTTATAACGTGTAATAACCATAAATCAAGAAAGAATTAATTTTTAAAATAAGAATCAAGGGAAACGGGTTACGCCATTGCGTTCGTCTCAAAATTCTGCTTGGAAACGAGTCCGAGTTTTCGAAAATCGGAGTCCGTATGACCAAGTTATGACCATTCGAAGTTTTCAGAAATATTCAAATTCAAAGCAGACTCAATTCGAATTCAAAATTCGAATTTCAAACCTCCAAATGGACTGGGCGGGAAAAATCCCGCCCAGGACCAGGTTGACCTGGGGGTCGACTATGTAGTCGACCTACCCAGGGCCAGGTCGACCATAGTGTCGACCTGGGGGCCGACCTGGTGCCCGAGCCCATTTCTGAAGCTAGATTCACTCTGATGTATTTGGCCTCATTTCTGTCCACATTCGTTGACCTGACCCTATAAATACACCCCCTAACACCAGTCTCTCTACACCAAATTTCTTTCTGACCTTATGCTGCTCTGATTCTGGTTGAAAAGTTTGAGAGAGGGACTGCTTCTACTACGTTGAGACTGCGTCAAAGGAATTGCTGATTAGGGGACTTCTATTAAGACTTGACTAAGCAACAAACGACTCTCTTTTTCTAATTCTCGAATCACGATCTGTAAGCCCCAGTTATTTTCAGATTTAAACTGTAAATGTATTATGAATATGATGTAAAATTGAAATTGGACCTATGTATGATGACTGTTTACATTCATTCTTGTTCATCTTGGATCCTGACTCTTGAATATTACTATGACATCGATTTGGGGCCTATTCATGTTGTAAATCAAAAAGAGAAACCCCTCTTATTATCATGTTGAATATGTTATTAGCCACATGTTTATGATTATCACCTTATGACAGTCGTACCGTGACTATACTATCATCTTATGACAGTCGTTACTATGACTATACTATCACCTTATGACAGTCGTTACCATGACTATACTATCACCTTGTGACAACTGTTATTTGGACTAGTACTTTATCCTGCTAGATTTGCAATCTTTATGTTTAAGGCCAATATTTCATATGCCAGTAATGTTTTATTTCAAATCATATCATGCTATGCTAGTAATCACTCTTGCCACCTTATACCCATTTCTTTTTATGTCACTCCCTAATTAGATTTATTTGTATCAATTCGAACCTTCGTGCGATGGGAATACGATTTGGGGTAGATTAGGTAAAATATGAATTAGCTTTAAACTTGAACATGAACATTATTATGACTTGAACCTGAATATGGACATGAACTTGACACGATTTGACATAAAACATGACTTGAAAACTCGACATGAATCTAAACATGAAAACTTGAACGTGGGCATGACAGTTAGATAAACTTGAAAATGGCCAACTCGAGGTTGGGTTGAGTTTGCAGTGTAAATCTGCCCGAAACCGCCCGGCAAATCCAGTGGCTGCAAATAATAGGATCCAATGTGGGTAGTTGGTCATATCACACGTAAAAACCAGAGGTTAGACTATGTTGTGGTGTAAATCCGCCCGGAACCGCCCGGCAAATCCAGTAACCACAACAGTTAGTCTAATGTGAGAGGTTGGCGTGCACTAATGAATTAATGCCACATGATAGGGTTAAGTCATGAACCACTTGAATATACTTAACCAACTTGACACGATGACTTGATTAGGTTAAGTCATGAACTGCTTGAACACACTTAACCAACTTGATACATGATTTGGATAGGGTTAAGTCACGAATTTGAATGACAACACTTAACCCATTAGAAACCCTAGTTACGCGGTCCTTTTCAGCAGTAACCCACTTAGATGTATCACGATACCCTGGGACTAGGCAGGGTGGGGCACGATTACTGGGCTGATTGTAAGCGACCAGAACGACGGCTGAGTAGGTGCACCATTGTAGGTTCAGGCGGGCTATGGTCGTGCACGTAGTCCGGAGTTGAAAAAGCAGGCATTGGGCACCCGTAGATTTACACTATGCGTGCTTGATTCGTGTCGGTGGTTGGCACCATAGGACTTGATACACCCTATGGTGGACCTAGCACAGGTAACTACATTTCTGGATAGGGCCGTATGACACAGACACATGACGAGCTAGGACTTGTAAGGAGCCGATCGATTAGTAGATTGTACCTTAGGACCCCGTAATGGGTCACTTCATGACACTGGGCTAAGGGATCATTTCATGGTTAATACTTGATATGGATTAGAATACTAGTACATTTGGTGCAGCAAACCTTGAACATGCGATGCCAGACTTGACTTATCTTGTCATCTTAATTATCCAACTAGTTCTGTTATCATCCTTATGTTTAATTCCAGTTTTCACATATCATGTTACCTTTACTAGTTTTCATACTGAAAGTCACTAGGGCTTACCAGTCTTTATGACTGACCCTTTTTCTTTCGCCCCTTTTTCTTTCGTCCCCCCCCCAGGTTCCCAGGGAGGAAACACTAGCTCTTAGCTTGGATTCAACTTGCTTTCTGATAGCTCATGTACAGTTTGGTCTTGGGCTATGCTATGGCTGCTTCTGCTATTTATGGGGAATAATTAACTTTTGTTTTAAAGTTTATGCTTCTTAATTATGAACTTGATGTAATGGAATAATTTGTATCTTGGATATATGAGCTTTTGACTTTTTTCTGGAAAATAATAAAAGGTTGGTTTTTAACTTCTACCGCTGCTTTATTTATGTTCTGCCTTGTGATATCTCTGTGCATGTTTACCTAGATAATACTCCACCAAAACTAGTGCATTCCCTTTGTGAGTGACCCTAGCGGAGGTGGGGTGTTACAATTTGGTATCAGAGCAGAAGGTTACCAGGCTGGGCAAAAGTTTTAAAAACCTTCTGAAACTGTTTTCAAAACCATTTATAAAGAAGCATTTTTCAAGAAAAGTTTTATGTTTAAAAAGGTTATTCCCCAAGAAGCCATTAGCACTTTCCTTTGTTTCCTCGTTTGAATCTTTTCTTTTCGTTTTTCAGCATGGCCGATCTTAACCTTCCTGAGGGAATACCCATGCCTGGATGGTTCCGAAGGTACTTAGAAGCCAGGGCCAACGACGCGGGCACGGCAGACATCCCTCCTCCTCCCCCAGTGGTCGCGGTTCCTCCTCCTCCTGGTACCGCCTTTGCCAAAATATGCAAAGACTTTAAAGTGATGGGCGGCAAGAACTTCGTTGGAACTGAAACCTTCGTTGAGGCACGAAACTGGCTAAAGGAAACAGAAGACTTGTTCATTATCTTTGATATGGAGGACCATAGGAAAGTTCAGTTGGCAGCATGGTAGTTGAAAGAGGAAGCTGCATTTTGGTGGGAAGTCACCAACGCTACCAGGCCAATTGAGACTTGGGCAGACTTTAGAGAGAGGTTTGGGCTCAAATTCCTATCGTCGGCAGAGGAGAACCTTCAGATGGAGAGGTTCCTAGCACTCAATCAAGGGGATATGTCGGTGAGGGAGTACGTGAATAAGTTTAATCAGCTTGCTCGGTTCGGTTTGGATTTGGTCAACACAGCCCGGAAAAAGGCTGTACGCTTTGCTCGAGGATTGAACGAGCCACTACACAGCTTGGCCCTAACTCATATACCCATGGGGGCGACCTTTGAAAGCTTGGTGGATATGGCTCTACTCCATGAGGAAGACAAGAATAGCAAGAAGGAGGTTAAGCCTAATGAGACTTAGAATAAGAAGGCTGACTTCAAGAAGGGGAACAACAAGAATAATAAGAATAACAAGAGCAACAACAAATCACGTGAGACGAGGAAGTGCAACTTCTGTGGTATTACTGGACATCTAGCTAAAAGACTATAGAAGGAAGAAGAGGAAGTTGGGTGAATGCTTTCATTGTGGAGATACTGGACACATCAGCAAGGATTGCTCTAAGAAGCAAGGGCAGGGGCAAGGGCAGATGCAGCGAGCAGGACCTTCTGGAGGGCAGTTGCATACTCTCAACACCGCTCCAGCTCCTGACCGAGGTAGTAATATTTCCGTAGAAAGCCTTGTTTACATTTCTGACTTTCCTGTTCGAACTTTATTTGACTCTGGCGCATCGCATACTTTTATTTCTTCTGATATTGTTGAAAATCTGCACCTAAGTACTAGTCTGGTTGAGGATCCCATTATAGTTTCAAATCCAATTGGGGGCTCCGCCCATTTATCTATGATGTGTGTGGATTTGAGGATCTCTATCTTAAGCGTAGAATTCACGTGTAATGCTTATGTTCTCGGATTTATGGGATACGGTTTGATCCTAGGTATGGATTGGCTGTCCGATTATGGAGCCATTCTTGATTGTGAACGAAGGGTAGTGAGGCTCATGACTCGCCTTGGTAATACCCTTGAAATTTCTTGTAACCCTAAGGGTCCGGTCATGTTATGTTATCTTGAATCCCTTGACTCGTCCGACGATAATTTGCAATCTATAAGAGTGGTCTGAGAATATCCAGATGTCTTTGATGAAGTGAGGGGATTACCTCCTAAACGCGAGATAGAGTTCCGAAAATATCTTGTTGATAATGCCAAGCCAGTTTCATTGCCCGTTAGGCACATGGCCCCACGAGAAAGAAGAGAGCTCAGTAAACAAATCAACGAGTTGCTTGAGAAAAATTTCATAAGACGAAGCATTTCTGAATGGGGTGCTCCGGTAGTATTCGCTACTAAGGCGGATGGATCGCTTCGTCTGTGCGTAGATTATCGTGAGTTAAACAAGCTGACAAAGAAGAATAGGCACCCACTACCAAGAATCGACGATCTGTTTGACCAGCTTGTGGGAGCATCTGTTTTCTCTCAACTCGATCTAGCCACAGGATTTTATCAGCTCAGGGTGGCTGAGGATAGCATTGACAAAACTGCGTTTATGACTCCGGATGGGTTCTTCAAATGGCTCGTTATGCCGTTTGGGTTAACGAATGCACCCACATACTTTGTAGAATTGATGAACAGGGTGTTTCGGGAATTCCTTAACAAGTTTGTGGTAGTTTTCGTGGATGATATTTTGATCTTCTCAAAAGATGAAGAAGAGCATGCTAGGCATCTCAAGGAAGTCATGGAAACGCTTAGAGCACACCAGTTAAAGGATAAGTTCTCCAAATGCCATTTTTGGAGGAAGGAAGTTCGGTTCCTTGGACATGTAGTTTCTAAGCAAGGCATAGCCGTGGACCCCGCAAAGGTAGTTGCGGTACAGGACTGGAAAATTCCTAAGAATGCAACGAAGGTGAGGAGCTTTCTCGGTTTGGCAGGCTACTACAGGAAGTTCATTAAGGACTTCGCTAAGATTTCAGCCCCTCTTACTAAATTAACAAAGAAGAACCTACCTTTTGCATGGGACATAGAATGTGATGCTGCTTTTCAGAGACTTAAGAGTGCCCTCACCACAGCTCCAATCTTAGCATTACCTGATGGAGGCAAGATGTTTACCGTGTACATAGATGTGTGCGGCACGGGACTAGGCGCTGTCCTAATGCAGGAAGGAAGAGTAATATGCTACGGGGGCAGACAACTTAAAGTCCATGAGAAAAACTATCCACGCATGACTTGGAGTTGGCCGCGATTGTTTTTGCACTTAAAGCTTGGCGCCATTATCTTTTAGGGGAGAGATTCGAGCTGTATACCGACCACAAATCGCTTAATTACCTCTTCTCATAGAAAGACTTGAATCTAAGACAACAGCGGTGGATGGAGTTCTTGGCATCATATGACTTCGATATAGCTTATACCCCTGGCAAGGGTAATGTGGTGGCAGACGCGCTAAGTAGAAAAAGGCTGACTTTGAGCCCCTTGTTTGTTGAAATGAAAAGCCTTGAGTTTATAGCAACCTTTGATTTTACACCTGCTGTTGAATCATTGACTGCTACGTTTACATCTCTTGAGTTAAGACCTACACTTCTAGACCAAGTAGGGACTTCACAGAAGGAAGACCCACAGTTAGCTGAAATCATGGACAAGCTGATTAGAGATGAGACGTCAAGTCACCTCAGTAGGTATGCCATAGATGACAAGGGATGGCTAAGGCACGATGGAAGGTTATGTGTCCCACAAGTGGGAGACTTAGTAAGGAGAGTTCTCGAAGAAGCGCACCACTCGAAGATGACTATACATCCCGGAGGGCATAAGATGTACAGGGATATGAAACGCATTTTCTTTTGGGATGGAATGAAAAAGGACGTGGCAGAGTTCGTTTCGAAGTGCATGGTGTGCCAACAAGTAAAGTCCGAGTCGAAGAAGCCCGGTGGGCTGTTACATCCTTTGGAGGTTCCGCAATGGAAATGGGAGAGTATCTCGATGGATTTCGTGGATGGACTGCCAAGGTCTAGGAAGGGAAATACTAGCATATGGGTCATAGTTGATAGACTCATGAAAAGCGCTCACTTCATTCCGGTGAAGAGCAGAGGACCGCATCAGGGCTAGCGTCTATTTACCTTCGAGAGATAGTACGATTGCATGGAGTTCCTTCTAGTATAGTTAGTGATCGTGACCCGATTTTCACTAGCCAGTTTTGGAATAGTCTGCAAGAAGCAATGGGAACACGACTGAATTTAAGCACGGCCTATCACCCACAGACGGATGGACAAACCGAAAGGGTAAATAGGGTACTAGAAGATCTCCTGAGGCTATGCATTCTTAACTTTGGTGGTACTTGGGAAGACCATCTTCCTCTCGTGGAGTTTGCGTATAATAACAGTTACCAAGCTAGCATCGGAATGGCACCGTTCGAAGCCCTGTATGGAAGACTGTGCAAGTCACCAACTTGTTGGTGGGGGACGACAGACAGGCTTATACTTGGCCCTGATATGATAAGGGACACTTATGAGAAGATTGAGTTGATACGAAGACGGATGAAAACGGCCCAAGATAGACAGAAATCTTATGCGGACCAGAGAAGGACAGACTTAGAGTTCGAAGTCGGAGATATGGTCTTTATAAAGGTTTATCCGTTACGCAATGTAGTTCGTTTTGGAGCAGTTGGAAAGCTAGCACCAAGATTTGTAGGATCGTTCCCCATCATTGAGAGGATTGGACGGATGGCCTACACGGTAGACTTACCCGAGAAGTTGTCTGGAGTACACAATGTCTTTCACGTCTCACATCTCCGGAAGTGTTTGCATGAGTCAGCCGAAGTGGTTGAGCCAAGCATCCTTGAAGACATAGAGGTGGAAAAAGAAGCAACATTGAGGCGAGTTCCGATTCGTATCTTAGGAATGGAGATTAAGAAGCTAAGGAATCGAGAAGTCAAGCTAGTCAAGGTGCAGTGGAGTGAAGCCCAAGAAGACGCAACTTGGGAAACCGAAGAGAAAATACGCGCGCTTTACCCATTTCTTTTTTAGGGTACACTCTCGATCTCTTTTTCCTTGAAAACCTTTTCGTATCATGCTTCTAATATCTATGTTTGTCTTGTTATCTTCTCGATCTTATCTTGAGAACCTTAGGTAGAACCGTATGGATGTAAACATGTGATTGAAACATGTTATGGTTGATGGTTGCAAATGGTTGCAAGTGGTTGCAAGTGGTTGCTAGTGGATGCATGACACACATTAGGCATTAGATCAGCTCAATCACATTTTCATGTTGCATATGCATGGGTGCTTATACTTGTACATGGATGGAACTTGTTATGCTATCACTTGGATGTTGCATGTGGATGAATGACTGTGCACTCATGTAGAGATTATAAACTATGCTAGGAATTTGCATACATGTTGGATTCATGACACTAACATATTTTGCATTAAGGAGGTTTACTGAATCAGTAACCGCCTGATCTTTTGCATTAGATAAGTACATATACACACACTTACTGCATATGTTCATACAGCACTAGAAATATTTTAAGGACAATGGTTGCCTGTGGATGATGCTTGAGTAGATGGATGATGGACGGTATGACACATCCTCCCTAACTTAGAGATTTCGGGGACGAAATCCTTTAAGAGGGGGAGAATGTAACAACCCGTGTTTTTATAACGTGTAATAACCATATATCAAGGCAGAATTAATTTTTAAAATAAGAATCAAGGGAAACGGGTTACGCCATTGCGTTCGTCTCGAAATTCTGCTTGGAAACGAGTCCGAGTTTTCAAAAATCGGAGTCCGTATAACCAAGTTATGACCATTCGAAGTTTTCAGAAATTTTCAAATTCAAAACAGACTCAATTCGAATTCAAAATTCGAATTTCAAACATCCAAATGGACTAGGCGGGAAAAATCCTGCCCAGGACCAGGTCGACCTGGGGGTCGATAATGTAGTTGACCTACCCAGGGCCAGGTCGACCATAGTGTCGACCTGGTGCCCGAGCCCATTTCTGAAGCTAGATTCACTCTGATGTATTTGGCCTCATTTCTGTCCACATTCGTTGACCTGACCCTATAAATACAGCCCCTAACACCAGTCTCTCTACACCAAATTTCTTTCTGACCTTATGCTGCTCTGATTCTGGTTGAAAAGTTTGAGAGAGGGACTGCTTCTACTACGTTGAGACTGCGTCAAAGGAATTGCTGATTAGGGGACTTCTATTAGGACTTGACTAAGCAACAAACGACTCTCTTTTTCTAATTCTCGAACCACGGTCTGTAAGCCCCAGTTATTTTCAGATTTAAACTGTAAATGTATTATGAATATGATGTAAAATTGAAATTGGACCTATGTATGATGACTGTTTACATTCATTCTTGTTCATCTTGGATCCTGACTCTTGAATATTACTATGACATCGATTTGGGGCCTATTCATGTTGTAAATCAAAAAGAGAAACCCCTCTTATTATCATGTTGAATCAGTTATTAGCCACATGTTTATGATTATCACCTTATGACAGTCGTACCGTGACTATACTATCATCTTATGACGTCGTTACTATGACTATACTATCACCTTATGACAGTCGTTACCATGACTATACTATCACCTTGTGACAACTGTTATTTGGACTAGTACCTTATCCTGCTAGATTTGGAATCTTTATGTTTGAGGCCAATATTTCATATGCCAGTAATGTTTTATTTCAAGTCATATCATGCTATGCTAGTAATCACTCTTGCCACCTTATACCCATTTCTTTTTATGTCACTCCCTAATTAGATTTATTTGTATCGATTCGAACCTTCGTGCGATGGGAATACGATTTGGGGTAGATTAGGTAAAATATGAATTAGCTTTAAACTTGAACATGAACATTATTATGACTTGAACCTGAATATGGACATGAACTTGACACGATTTGACATAAAACATGACTTGAAAACTCGACATGAATCTAAACATGAAAACTTGAACGTGGGCGTGACAGTTAGATAAACTTGAAAATGGCCAACTCGAGGTTGGGTTGAGTTTGCAGTGTAAATCTGCCCGGAACCGCCCGACAAATCCAGTGGCTGCAAACAATAGGATCCAATGTGGGTAGTTGGTCATATCGCACGTAAAACCCCGAGGTTAGACTATGTTGTGGTGTAAATCTGCCCGGAACCGCCCAGCAAATCCAGTAACCACAACAGTTAGTCTAATGTGAGAGGTTGGCGTGCACTAATGAATTAATGCCACATGATAGGGTTAAGTCATGAACCACTTGAATATACTTAACCAACTTGACACAATGACTTGATAAGGTTAAGTCATGAACTGCTTGAACACACTTAACCAACTTGATACATGATTTGGATAGGGTTAAGTCACGAATTTGAATGACAATACTTAACCCATTAGAAACCCTAGTTACGTGGTCCTTTTCAGCAGTAACCCACTTAGACGTATCACGATACTCTGGGACTAGGCAGGGTGGGGCACGATTACTGGGCTGATTGTAAGAGACCAGAACGACGGCTGAGTAGGTGCGCCATTGTAGGTTCAGACGGGCTATGATCGTGCACGTAGTCCGGAGTTGAAAAAGCAGGCACTGGGAACCCGTAGATTTACACTGTGCGTGCTTGATTCGTGTCGGTGGTTGGCACCATAGGACTTGATACACCCTATGGTGGACCTAGCACAGGTAACTACATTTCTTGATAGGGCCGTATGACACAGACACATGACGAGCTAGAACTTGTAGGGAGCCGATCGATTAGTAGATCGTACCTTAGGACCCCGTAATGGGTCACTTCATGACACTGGGCTAAGGGATCATTTCATGGTTAATAATTGATATGGATTAGAATACTAGTACAGTTGGTGCAGCAAACCTTGAACATGCGATGCCAGACTTGACTTATCTTGTCATCTTAATTATCCAACTAGTTCTGTTATCATCCTTATGTTTAATTCCAGTTTTCACATATCATGTTACCTTTACTAGTTTTCATACTGAAAGTCACTAGGGCTTACCAGTCTTTATGACTGACCCTTTTTCTTTCGTCCCCCCCCCCAGGTTCCCAGGGAGGAAACACTAGCTCTTAGCTTGGATTCAACTTGCTTTCTGACAGCTCATGTACGGTTTGGTCTTGGGCTATGCTATGGCTGCTTCTGCTATTTATGGGGAATAATTAACTTTTGTTTTAAAGTTTATGCTTCTTTATTATGAACTTGATGTAATGTAATAATTTGTATCTTGGATATATGAGCTTTTGACTCTTTTCTGGAAAATAATAAAAAGTTGGTTTTTAACTTCTACCGCTGCTTTATTTATGTTCTGCCTTGCGATATCTCTGTGCATGTTTACCTAGATAATACTCCACCAAAACTAGTGCATTCCCTTTGTGAGTGACCCTAGCGGTGGTGGGGTGTTACAGTCATGAATTTGAACGACAACACTTATTCAAATTTGACGTGACACGTAGGCGGGTTGAGTCACGAACTTGAATGACAACACTTAACCAAATTGACATGCTAAACTGATAAGTCACGAATTTAAATGACGACACTTAACCTATTGGACGGAAACCCTAGTTACGCGGTCCATTTCAGCAATAACCCACTAGATGTATCACGGTACCCTGGAACTAGGCAGGGTGGGGCACGATTACTCGGTTGATTGTAAGCGACCAGTATGACGGGTGTGTTGGTGCGCCGGTGTAGGTTCAGGCGGGCTATGGGCGTGCACGTGGTCCGGAGTTGAAAAAGAAGGCATTGGACATCAGTAGGTTTACCTGTGCATGTTTGATTCGTGCCGGTGGTTGGCACCATAGGGCTTGATATACCCTATGGTGGACCTAGCACAGGTGACTACATTCGTGATAGGGCCGTATGACATGGACACATAACGAGCTAGAACTTGTAGGGAGTCGATCGATTAGTGGATCGTTCCGTTGGACCTAGTAATGGGTCATTTCATGATATTGGGCCAAGGGATCATTTCATGATTAATATAAGACATGGGTTTAGGACTCTAGTACAGTTGATGCAGCGAACCTTGAATATGTGATGCTATACTTAATTTATCATGTTATCTTAGTCTATCTTGTCCATCTTGTCATCATCCTTGTGTTTACTTTCAGTTTGTACATGTCATGTTACCTTTACCTGTTTTTATGCTGAAAGTCACTAGGACTTACCAGTCTTTATGACTGACCCGTTTTCTTTCGCCTCTTTTCCTTCCGTTTCCCCCCTCCCCCAGGTTCTCAGGGAGGAAACTCTAGCACTTAGCTTGGATTTCGCTTGCTTTCAGTTCAGCTTATGTATGGTTTGATCTTGAGCTATTATATGGTTGCATTTCTGCTACCTTTGGGGAATTAAGCTACTTTTGATGTTTTAAGTTTATGCTTCTTTATTTATGCAAGACAGAATTTGTTGTAATGGAAAATAATGACCTTGGCTATTTGAAGTAAAAGGTTTTGACTCTTTTCGAAAGTAATGAAATTTATCTTTTGATTCTTCCGCTGTTTTATCTATGTTCTGTCTTGTAATATTTCTGTGTTTGTTTACCTCGATAACGCTCCTCCAAAACTAGTGCATTCCCTTTGTGAGTGACCCTAGCGGAGGTGGGGTGTTGCACGTTCCATACACAGGTATAGTTCTTCCATGTCCTCACGCCTCATGAAAATCCACTGCTCCGCTCTACTGCAAGACCACGAACCAGTCCCCATGCATTTTTACACATCAGCGTCATCATGTACTCAGATCCAACACTATTTTTCGCATGTGTACATTTTGGCATCCAACTAAATCTCTTTTGAATGTACGGTTCCGTCACATAGCAGTTCCATGCATGTACCCTCTTTTTCCATGCTCGCGTGTATAAAAATATGTGTATAATCTCTGGGAACGAAAACGTGTAGAGAGAAATTTGAAGAGACATAAAAAGTGTGGTTTAGTTTCGGTGGAGAGGAAAACAGAGTGACGATGTCAATTGCCTATCTATATATAGGCTTATTTCCTTAGCATAGAAGAAATATATAAAATAAAATAATATATTAGTTACTTAGCGCCTAAGCCGAGTTTGCAGAAAAACATGAGTTTTGCATGGATGAGGGGACAGTACGTTACTTCCAAAACATGTCTTAGGCATACTGTGTAAATGTAGGTAGGTGTGCAGGATTTTATTCCCTTCAGCATGAAGTATTTGTTTTAACAAAAGGTAGATATTTATTAGTGGTACCCTTTGCAAAAATTTCAGTTTGTTATAGATTGTTATCGACAAAAATAAAAATATCATTTAAATGAGCAATGTGCCACAATCCCAAAAATATAATAATATAGACAAGTTAGTTTATTCTGTGTGACCCCAAATTTCTGATATAGGGTGTAAAATACTCCAAATAAAAAGTGGTTTATTTTCCAAATTAAAAATTACAGTAAAATCCTAAAAATTAAATTATAGGGTGCGTTTTTTAGAGGTCCCTATTAAGTTTCAAAATATAAAAAAAACCCGGTCATAAACTTATTGTAAATTAGGTCCCTATTTTCTGAAAAGTCATCAAAAAAATATTAAAAAAATATAAAAAAATCACGTAAATTCGTATTTAAATAAAACATGTGCTCGCCCAAAAATTCAGATCATAATAAAATCAAAACATGCATCAAAATCAAAAAATACAGAAAACAGCGAAAAATGCAGTAATCTGCATCAAATCATGCACATATTTGGAATACTTGCATTCATCTGTGCAAGTATTTCTCTGTTATATTTTTACATGTAATACTTGCATTCATGTGTGCAAGTATTTAAAATAGTTGCATACATGTATGCAGGTTTCTGCACATATTTTATTTTCACATGTAAATACTTGCATACATGTGTGCAAGTATTTCAAATAGTTGCACACATGTATGCAGGTTTCTGCATGCATTTTCAACTAAAACAGCTTCAGAAATACTTGCATACATGTATGCAACTATTGGCAAAAGTTGCATACATGTATGCAACTATTTGCAAGTTTTTAAATTCGCAATACATCCCTGTAATTAATGTTTTCTCTGTAAACCCGCCCCCTATTTTAGCTGCCGCCTGGAATCATCCGCCTGCCACTTTCCATACCTCCGCCTCTTTCGTTTTCTGTCCAAATTTTCAGGCGCTATCACTTAAAAAAAAAAAAAAAAATATTCTAAAATCTGTAAACATTCTCGGAAGTCCACAGAAATTAAAAAAAAAAGTTGCATAAATGTATGCAACTTTTACGAATAGTTGCATACATTTATGCAACTATTCGAATACACATGCATATGTTTATGCACTCCTGTTTGAAAAATTGCATACATGTATGCAGTTTTTCTATATAACTGCATACATGTGTGCATATATGTCAAAATACATGCAAACGTGAATAAGTTGCACGTAGGTATGCGGTTTTTAAACAAATGCATCAGCAGATGCATGTTTTAACAATATGTGCATACATGTATGCATTTATACTGCAGTTTTGACGCAGATTTGAAATAAATGCATACATGTATGCAACTAATCGATTTATATGCATGTTTTGATGCAATTTACTGCATTTCGTTGATTTTCTGTATTTCGTGATTTCGACGTTGTTTTTGATGTTTTTTTGGTCTGATTTTTTTCACGATTATTTGATTTAATTAATTACGAATTTACATGATTTTTTTATATTTTTTTTGTATGTTTTTATATGTTTTTGAAAATAGGGACTAAATTTACAATAAGTTTATGACCGGGGGTGAGCCTAATTAAGTTTCGTTTTAGGGACCTGTGCCTAATATTCACTAAATTATATCTACATCTAAAAGGATTTGTCCAAATTTGAAACCGATATTTAATTAAAATTAAATATATCATTATGGTTTATAAACGATTCCATAGCGACTATTTTAAAATTTGATTTGATCATAAATCAAAATCTACCCGACGAAATCCCGATTTTTCTCTTTCCTTATAAAAATATACTTCACCAGCTCCGAACATTTTTTGTTTCATAAAAATCCGATTTAAACGGATTCTGTATATTCGTTTAAAGTTCGAATCGCCAAATTACGAACTGCCGTGCCATTTCGAGCTCGATTATAATTATAATATAATTTCTACGTTCAAATGACATTTATAAATAAATCCGTTATTATAATTCAACTCTAAACTGGATTAAATATTTTTAAATAATCCAATACACACAATATTTTCACTTCAGCTATTTCTGATTATTTCAAAATTTAAATATATTATTTAATTATCTATATTAATTAAATATTCAATAATATTAAATTCAAACCACTTCAAATTACCAACCCATATTTTTAATAATTAAATAAATTAATTATTCGACTGTAAAAATATGGGTCGTTACAACAGTAAGCAAAAACAGATTGAACAGAGGCACAACATGGTTCAAACACATAAAACGATGGCATACCGTCAATCCGAGAGATGACCTTTGAGCGAAATCCACCCTTGAAGGCAGAAGAACATTATCCTTCAGTTATGGAATTACAAATAGATGCTTCAAAGTGTCTCGGCTGTAACCATGGTAGGAGGTTTCTCTGGAGGATCAAAAACTCCCGAACCAGGAGTTCAATCGATGATGGGACCGACAATAATCATGTCATCATATCATGCTAGAGGATCAAGAGTTGAAGGCCCGGTCAGAATTTTAGGAAAGGGCATGGCTATCGACGATTCCACTTCAGATAGAGTTGAGCTCCCTTTACTGGACTTATGTCATGGTGAGCGGTGGGTCGTTCTATAAAATAAAAAAAGTGTTCAACGCGGTCAGAAATGTTATATCTCTAGGGATTCCCCGAACGAATGTTAAGGATCCAAATGAAACCGATGCATGTTGACCAATTAGATTCTAAGTGTTGACCTGGGAAATTCCAGCATGTTATCTTTGTGAGTAGAGTCGAATGTGTCTCAAACACTGTAACAACCCATATTTTACGTATTGGAGAATCGTAAAATATTTTTATTTAATTCCCTAAGGGTTGGATCATTCTAATATTTTGGTATGTTGTTTATGTGGATGTGAGACATGTCCATAATTTTTACCAATTTTATTTGTGACCATTTTGCCCTTGCCAGTCATGTACAGGGCATAATTTTTGACTGGGATCGAATCAAGTGCTGATATCAGTCTCATTGGAAAGGAAATGGTGTTTCCAATTCCGTAGAGTGGTGACAATAAAGATTTGGTTCAGTGTTTTTGGAGAAATCGTTATTTTAGTATTTCACAATTTCTGTTCAGATTTGGTTAGCCATAATGGGCTGATTTGGAGTGGCCCATTAGTGGGTTGGTGGGAGGCTATAAATTGGAGGTTAGAGGCATGGGGAATAGTTTACTTTCTTCATTCTCTCATTTGGTTGAGCTCGTGATCCTCCTTGCTCAATCAAATACACCTTTCCACCATTAAAATTCAATATCTACATAAGAGAATCGAAGATCTACATCGTTTGAAGCTAGATCTACATCAAGTGAAGAGAGATCGCATCAAATCAAGAGGTTTGATGCATATACTTCACTGTCTGGATTGAGAATTTAGCGATTTCAAGTTAATTCAAAGAATTGGTGAGTGATAAGCATCTCTCACGCGGATTCAATCAAGTATATGGATTGTATGATCATGTGTTCATCATTTCAAGTTGTTTTCATATAGATCTAATCGATATAAGTATGATTTCAATCTCAAATCACCATAGGATCTAATCTAGCAACTTATAAATGGTAAAATCATATGTTAATTCTATTTTTAGATCCATTTAATGATTTGATTAATTGTTAAATCATTGTTTTAATGTTCATTGATGATTGTGGGATTTGTTGTTGTTATATTGATTGAATCGTTGTTGAAAATGTTGGAGTTTGATTAGTTTTTGAGTTTGGAAACAAGTTGTGTGCAAGCATGAAGATTAGTCGAAGTTTGGCAATTTCAGCGCATGGATCGGGAAAAATATTGGCCATGGATCACACACAATCCATGGGGATGGATCACACAGAATCCATGGGGATGGATCGCACGGAATCCATGGTGATGGATCGCATGGATTCCACGGTGATGGATCATGAGGAATCCATGGTGATGGATCACACGGAATCCATGGGGATGGATCGCACGGAATCCATGGGGTTGGATCACACGGAATCCATAGGGATGGATCACACGGAATCCATGGGGATGGATCACACAGAATCCATAGGGATGGATCGGGCAGTACCAGGGGGATTGATCGCGCAAAACTACAGTAACATGGATCGCACCAAATCCTATGGTATGGATCAGGCCAAATGCCAAGGTACCAAATGCAAGAGTACCAGATGATGGTGCCAGGTGCCAGGGAGTTCCAGAATGGACCCAGGACATATAATAGCATTTCAGAAATGTTGTAAAAGGCTGTTTTGACATTATGGCCAGTTTGTCATTGCAAAAAGATTGGAAACGCTTTGAAATGCAGTATCGACTAAACGAAGCTTTTTTTGATTCGATGATGATTCTAACTTCGACCTGAATTCAAGGGGGAATGTTAGAAGTGTTGTAAAGTGTTCGTTGATCGTGTAATGCAATGAACGTGAAGATGACTCAAAGATGTTGCGTCAGTGGACAATGGTTGCTCGAACAGATGGTTGAGCTTATGGATAGTCATTGTCAAAACGACTAGAGATATTGAAGGCCGAAAGATTATTGTTAGTCGGAGGTTCTAGCGGACTCAAATCAGGGGTATAATGGAAACGCCTAAAAGACCGGATGGGTCAAATACCCTAGGCAAAAACTAGATAGGCCTGGTGTTCTTCGTCGAGTACAACAAACATACAATGCAGATGGCATATGGAGTTTGGCTAGAACTAGGGTAACCATTAGCCCTTGACGAATGACCAGATGGGTGGTCATATGATTAACGATGGTTTCAAAGCAAGATTGGCGGTGATAGCCAGAGTCGTGGATCATGATTGTTTTTCTTTTATCGTCTTGTGTAGATTATTTGATGTCGAAGGAGATATCTCTTTGGTGCTTGTCTAATAATGGTTTAGGCCTTTGGGGATTGTGCTTGGGAGATGTCAATGTCGATTAGAATGGTCTACGCTTGATAATTTATTGTATGAATGTATTATTATTTCTACTTATTTGTTGTAAAGGTTACCACTATCGAATGTGGGGAAGATGGGTCGGGTTTCTTCTCTGATGATGTGATTGGTAGATTAGATGATTTATCTACCTATTCTCATATACTTTATTGATGATGTTAAATATTTGTTTTATCGCTCACTAAGACTGTTGTCTGACTTAAGGTTTTATGTTTCCCTCTTATTACCTTGGACTGTTCATCCTGATGTGGATGGGCAGACTGAGAAGCAGGTGACAGGTGATATCTTAGTGAGGACGATGATGCTGATCAATGGTGAGATGAGGACTTACATACCAGTTTCTTGTTGCTACCTAGTGTTTTTGTTTCCACTGTCTGTAAGAGTGATAGTAGTGAGGCTTCATGTACAGACTTTGATGTTATATCCAATTGATGTACGGATGATATTTCAGGATGTATGAAACTTTATAAGTTTGTTATATGATGCTCCATTATTTCTGCCTGTTGTATATGTTCTATTATATTTTATCCTTACAATTTGAGTTATACGACAGATTCCACATGTCTTTACCTTCCTCGATGATCGTCCATCGCTGCCTGACATGTCTTTCAACACTTTATTCCTCTTGTTTAGTGCAGGAGTTATGGGCGGTCATCACATTTGGTATCAAAGCTCTGGTTAATGATTTTATCCAATGTTTGAAGGCGTAATTACGTTTGAGAGACGAATTTGTAGATTTTTGATGGATGTATACTATATAGAAGTATATAGTATAGTAACGTTTGAACTCCATTAGCAGTTTTGCTTGTAAGAGGCTAATCATTCTATATTACAAATTTAGAATGAGTCAAAAAACTTCAAGACAAACTGCTAGGGAGGAAGCTATACCTGGAGGGGGGATTGAAGTACACTAGACTTCGCAGCTATGTTCGAGGCCATGGCGGCAACGATCATGAGGAGGGCCCCCGCTCCAGTGACAGCCGCGATAGATGTAAGGGTTCAGGTTCCTAGGGCTGTGGATTTTGCGAAGCTGTGTAAAGACTTCACATCTCTAGGAGAAAGGCAGTTCAAGGGAATAGAGCCGACCGAAGAGGCTCAAAGATGGTTAGATACTCGTATTCAGATCTTTAAAGAATTGGGCAATGATGATGCAATGAAGAGGAAGCTTGCATCGAGGCAGCTCCGGGGCAGAGCCATGGAGTGGTGGAACTCTATAATGCTCGAGACTCCGGAGGAAGAGATAACTTGGGAACAGTTCCAAGTTAAGTTCGAAACAAATTTTATCTCTACTTCTCAGAAGTCTGTTTTGTTCAAAAAGTTTGTGGAGCTGAAACAAAATGGTCAACCAATGCTTGTTTATGTTTCTGACTTCGAGGCTTTGTCGAAGTATGCTCATTCGTAAATTGATTCTCCTTATCAGAAGAATGAGAAGTTTGTGATGAGTTTGGATATCTATATTGGGAGACCATTGGCGGATCATCTTGGTGAACCATATGGGAAGATTATGGAAAAAGCTGTGAGACATGAAAGCTTGTTTCCGAAAGAAGAGATTGTTGTCGCAGCCAAGGAAGTGTAGAAGCAACGGCAGGGTGGTAACAACAAGAAGAGGAAGCAGCAACAATAGAAAGGAAAATATGGCCAGAAGAAGTAAAAAAGTGGTGTGATCTGTTTCAACTATCAGCAGAAAGGCCATTTTTCCAAGGATTGTAAGAATTCAAAAGCTGAGAGGAAGTGCTACAACTGTGGCAAACCTGGGCATGATAAAGATTGTTCAAAAGCGGCTAAGGGGAAGCAGGTTGTGAAGGTGTATGCCTTGGAAGTTGTGCCATCGTCTTCAAGAGCTCCTACTGCTGAGGAGAAGAGAAAGGGTGTCGTCGTCCAAGGTATTCTGTTCAGGGTGTTTTAATTCGTGTGTTGTTTGATACTGGAGCATCGCATTCAATCATTTGTAATGAGCTTATGTGTCGTTTGGGTTTGGAGCCCAAGATTTGTGATAGACCTTTGGTTGTGACTAATCCAGTTAGGGGTTCGTCCAGCCTTTGTATGCTTTGTTTTGAACTTCGTTGGGTTTGGGATTATTTTGAGTATGGACTGGCTTAAGAGGTATGCGGCAAGTGTGAATTGAGAAAAGCTAGAGGTGAGAGTCGGTGATGTGGAAGGGCGAAAGGTGTTGATTCAATGTAAGCCCGAAGATGGTGTTTTCGTGAGCTATTTATATTCTCTTGTGCTTCCACAGGAAGACTTATCATCTGTGTTGATCGTTAATGAGTTTGAGGATGTCTTTAAAGAGGTCAAAGGGTTGTCACTACATCGCTAGATTGAGCTCAGGATTGATTTGGTCGAAGGTGCTAGACCTATCGTCATCTCTCTTAAGCGGATGGTGCCTAAGGAATAGCGAGTGTTAGAGGCGCAGGTATATGACCTTTTAGGAAATGGATTCATTCGAAGAAGTGTTTCTGAACGGGGTGCACCAGTTGAGTTTGCAACCAAGGCTGATGTCTCGTTGAGATTGTGTATGGACTAGCGTGAGCTGAAAAAGGTGACCAAGAAGAACAAGTATCTGTTGTCGAGGATAGATGACTTGTTCGATCAGCTTCACGAGGCCAAAGTGTTTTCTTGGATGGATTTGACAACGGGATTCCACCAGTTAAGGGTGGCAAAGGTTAGTGTGTCGAAGACTGCTTTTAGGACACCATCTGAGTTCTTTGAATGGTTGGTGATGTCATTTGGGTTTACTAACGCGCTAGCGTATTTTTGGATCTAATGAATAAGGTTTTCAGAGATTGGTTGAACAAGTTCGTGCTTGTGTTTATGGATGATATTCTAGTTTATTCTCGGAATGAGGAAGAGCACAAGACACACTTAAGAGTTGTTTCGGAGACCTTGCGAAAGCATCAGCTGAAGGCTAAGTTTTCAAAGTGTCACTTCTGGAAGAGCGAAGTGAGGTTCCTAGGACAAATAGTTTCTGGAAATGGAATAGTGGTTGACCCCGTTAAGGTGGCAGCAATTCAGGACTGGGATAGACCTAAGAATGCGATGGATGTTCGGAGTTTCTTTGGGTTGGAAGGATATAACCTACGTTTTATCAAGGATTTCTCCAAAATAGTTGCACCATTAACAGATTGACGAAGAAGAACCAATGGTTCACATGGGATGCAAAGTGTGAGAAAGCGTTTGGAATCCTGAAAGAGAGACTGACGAGTGCTCCTGTGTTGACCATTCCAAGTGGGAATGAACAAATGGTGGTATACACCAATGCATGTGGCACTGGACTTGGAGTTGTTGTAACACCCCATGATTTTAATAGAATACTTTAATTATAAACTAAAGAATACTTAATTAAATATTGGGAACTAACCAAAATGGACTGCCCCATTGCATTCATCTTGGAATTCTGCTTAAGATAGACCCCGAGTTTGCGTAAAACGGACATCATATGAGGAAGTTATTAAGCTTAGAAATTTGTATTCGTATAAGAGAATTATATATAAGAAAATCAACTCCAGAACTCAAAATAATTTGAAAATCAGAGCGGGAAAACAGAGAGGGATTCTGGCCTATTAGAGGTCAACCAACACCCCCATTGGGGTCGACCCTAGGGTCGTCCCACACAAGGGGGTGTCGACCCCGGGGTCAACCCACCCCAGATCCATGTCAGATTCCTACCCTACACGTGGACATGTTTCTGAACGAGATTCATTGGCAATAGGCTATAAATAGGACAACATTTCTATTGTTTTATTCACCCAAAACAATGGAGACACTGAGATGATGCCCCAACTTAGATTGAATTAGCCTATTCTTCTGAAACAACAACTTATACGTATTCAAGAATCTCTGCTTCAACATCAACATTCATTTCTTTGTCTTTTAGATCCACTCTCGGTGAGTTCATGTTATTTTTAGATATAAACATTTAACAAGTAATCCTGACATGTAAATTAATCTGGATCTAAACCTATGACTGTTAAGAATTTGATTCATACCTAAACCAATTTACCTTTACGAATACAACTGATCTACTGTTCAGTTCTCATATTCCTATTTCTGTCATCATATGTCTATTCTGTTATTATGATAATTTCTATCATCATATGCATTTTCTGCTATTATTCTTATTTCTTTCATCATATGCCTATTCAGTTATTATGCCCATTTCTGTTCTCTTCTCTTCCTGTTTTCCTTTTTATTTTTATAGCTTATGCTACCTTCGTGCCTAGGCCTATCGCCGAAATATGCGAACAGACGAAATTGGGAATAGTTGGGAAAGATAAATTGGGGCATAACTTGTATCGTGAATCAGGACTGGGATTTGGGGGCATAACCTATTATGAACTTGAATAATTATTTAAGAATGAATAGGCCTAAATTTTCAATACATAGAAATTGTATTCGCACCCAGACACGAGGTTAAATTCGACTTGTGGTAGAAGTCTGCCCGGAACTGCCCGACAAATCCACCATCAACAAGTGGATAATTAAATGTGAGGGGTCTAGTGTGTAAATGTACATGTAATGGTGCTAAGGCACGAGGTTAAGTCCAAGTTTTGGTAGAAGTCTGCCCGGAACCGCCCGATATATCCAATATCCACAAGTGGTCAACTTAATGTGAGAGGTCTGGTGCATTAACATACATGAACGGATAATTTGTTAACCTATAATACTTAAACTTTTTAAATTGGTGGGTGTTTTATGAACCTATCAAATTATGTAGGGGTTAAGTAAACTTGCTTGAATCAATGAGGGTTTAAGTAAATTTGTTAAATCTATGGGAGGTTATACGAACCCGACAAACTTAACCTATTTTATATGTTGGGGTTATGCAAGCTTATTAATCTGTTAGGCATAGCCTGTCAAAATCCTAGTAGTGGGGATGCAAGCCTAAGGGTGGCTTGTATCATTTGTTGTGTGGGACCCGTATTAGTAAGTAACCCGTACTTATATCCAAAGGGGGACCCCGAACTAGGTACGGGTCAGGGCACACTTACTAAGCTGATTATAAGAGGTTCATATGGGAGGAGGAGTTTGATGGCGCGTTCTAACGGAGTCATGTTCGTGCATGGATCCGTTTTCTTGGGAAAATAAGACGCTATAGCGCCAGTAGATATGGCTGCGCCTATCGGGAGAAGGGGTTGCCACTTTAGGAAGTGATACATCCTACCGTGGGACCAGCACAACGTATTTACGGGATAAGGAGTCGATGGGGGTAGTAATTAGGGTACACTAGTCCTGCCTGTTTAGGAGGCCGTTATTATCATTTGGGGTAACACCCGTTATTTCTATTGGGCTGCTTGTTATTATCGTTAGGGGTAAAACCTATCACTAAAAGTACACCTAAGGCCAAGCAAACGCCCCTCCTCTAGCTGCAGCCGTTGTCCCTCCTCCTCCACGAGCGGATAATTTCTCCAAGATATGCAAGGATTTCTGTGCGACAGGAGGAAAGTCTTTCTGAGGAACTGAGACTTTTGTAGAAGCAAGGAATTGGCTTAAAGAGATGGAGGATTTGTTTGGTATTTTTAAGGTTGACGACCGTAGGAAGATTCGGTTGGCCGTTTGGCAGCTGAAAGATGAGGCTTCATTCTGGTGGGAAGTGACGCAAGTAGGGCATCCGGTTGAAACTTGGGATGATTTTAGACAGAGGTTCGAGATGAAGTTTCTTTCTCAAGCAGAATACAGTATGCAAATGGAAAGGTTTTTGACACTTAAGCAAGGAGGCATATCTGTCAATGAGTATGTCAATAAGTTCAATAAATTGGTGAGGTTTGGTTTAGAGCTAGTGAATATCCCGCACAAGAAAGCTTTGAGGTTTGCAAAAGGGTTAACTGAACCCCTTTATGGGTTGGCTATGTCTCATATTCCGATGGGTGCAACTTTTGAGAAACTCGTTGATATGGCATTGATGCACGAAGAAGATAAAGGCGAAAAGCGAGAGGCTAAGATTGATGAGACACAAAACAAGAAAGTGTGGCCCAAGAAAGAACAACAACAACAAAAGAAGGGAGGAAAGAATGACAAAGCTCAATATAAGAGGAAATGTCATAGTTGTCGACGTGCTAGTTATATGAGAAAAGTTTGCAGAAAAAGGAAGAATGCTTGTTTCCATTGTGGTGAGGTCAGACACTATACTAAGGAGTGCGCGAAGAAGCAGGGACAGGGCCAAAGGGCAGGACCTTCTGGAGGGAAGGCGCATGCTCTCGTGGCCAGTGTATCGGACAAAGGTAGGAAAGTTTCTGTTGAAGGTTTGATTTCTCTTTCCAATCATCCTGTTAGAAATCTTTTTGATTCTAGAGCTTCGCATTCTTTTATATCTGATTCTATGGTCGAGTCTTTGCACCTTAGTACTAGTATGGTTTTGGATACTGTTATTGTCTCAAACCCCATTGGGGGCACGGCTAACCTGTCAATGATTTGTCGGGGTTTGAGGATATCTGTGATGGGCGTCGAGTTGGAGTGCGACGCATATGTACTTGGTTTCATGGGCTATGTTTTGATTCTAGGGATGGATTGGCTAGCTAGGTATGATGCCATTCTGGACTGTAAGAGGAGGATCATTAATGTAACAACCCGTATTTTAATAACATGTTAAAACCATAATCAAGGCAGAATTAATTTTTAAAATAAGAATCAGGGAAAACGGGTTGCGCCATTACGTTCGTCTCAAAATTCTTCTTGGAAACGAGTCCGAGTTTTTGAGAGACGGAGTCCGTATGAGGGAGACATGTCCCTCCAAAGCTTCAAGGATTTTCAGAATAGAAAAATAGTTCGAATTTGAATTCGAAATTCAAATTCAAACCCCAGTGCAGACTAGGCGGGAATTTTCCCGCCCAGGACCAAGTCGACCTAGGGGTCGACACTATGGTCGACCTCCCAGGGACCAGGTCGGCCCTATGGTCGACCTAGTGCTGAAGCCCAGTTCTGAGCCTGGGTTCATTCTGATGTATCTAGTCTCGTTTTTAGTCTAGATTTGTCCGCCTAATCCTATATAAGCAGCCTCCTAGCCCCATTCTCTTTACACCATTCTTCTCTAACCTTATGTTGCACAAATTCTTGATGGACATGGCTTCTTCTAGATTAAATTAAAAGTAAATTAAAACACGAAGACTATTCCTTGAAGACTACGTCTAGGAATTGCATATTGGGGATTTTCTACTACAATCAAATCAAGATTCAACAATTCAATAATTCAACGACTAGTTTCTAGACTTGACTTCTGCATCTCAATTTCTTATTCCACGATCGTTAAGTTCTAGTTACTTTGAGATTTAAACTTGTTAATTGTAAAATGGACATGAGATAAAGTGAAACTGGGCTTAAGTATGATAATCAATTCACATCTATTCTAGTTTCCATCTTAGATCTTGACATTTAGGAATATTGCTATGAAATCAGTTTGGACCTATTCATGTTGCAAATCAAACTCTTTCATATCCATAACATTATCATGCCTGTGATGTTGAATCAGTCTATTATTTACAAGTTTGGGACTATCAACTTATGCCATGACTATCACCTTATTATGCTAGATTTGAAATCCTATTACTTTCTATATGCCAGTGATGTTGTAACCAATTATCTCAAGTTATATCATGCTAGTCTTGTAACCCCTTTTATCACTTTATACTCGTCCTTTTTGCCTATCGTAGTTTTGATGTTATTCCCTTTATTTCTGGATTTGGATTTACTTGTAATTTAGATCGATTCACGTTTACGTGCGATGGGAATACGATTTGGGTAGATTAGATTGAACATGAATTGGTTATGAACATGAATCATGAACTTGATAATAGGCATAAGTTGAAACTTGCCATGAAACTTGACATGAAATTTGAACATGGACATGACACTAGAATGAACTTGAAAATGGCCAACTCGAGGTTGGGTTGAGTTTGCAATGTAATTCTGCCTGGAACCGCCCAGCAAATCCAGTTACTGCAAACAATTGGACCCAATGTGGGTAGTTGGTCATATCAAGCTTAAAAACCCGAGGTCAGACTGAGTTGTGGTGTAAATATGCCCGGAACCGCTCGGCATATCCAGTGCCCACAACAACAGGTCTGATGTGAGAGGTTGGGGTGCATTAATGAATTAATGCCACATAATAGGGTTAAGTCATGAACATGAAAGACAACACTTAACCAGCTTGACACATGATTAGTTGGGTTAAGTCATGAAATTGAAAGACAACACTTAACCAACTTGACATGCTAGACTGATAAGGGTTAAGTCACGAATGTAATTGACAACACTTAACCTGCTGGACGGAAACCCTAGTTACGCGGTCCATTTCAACAGTAACCCACTTAGATGCATCATGGTACTCTGGAACTATGCAGGGTGGGGCACGATTACTGGGTTGAATTGTAAGCGACCAAAACGACAGCTGAGTTGGTGCGCCAGTGTAGGTTCGGGCGGACTATGGTCGTGCACATAGTCCGGAGTTGAAGAAGCAGGCATTGGGCATCAGTAGGTTTACACTGTGCGTGCTTGATTCGTGTCGGTGGTTGGCACCCAAGGGCTTGACGCACCCTATGGTGGACCTAGCACAGGTAACTACATTCGTGGTAGGGCCATATGACACAGACACACAACGAGCTAGAACTTGTAGGGAGTCGATCGATTAAAGGATTGTTCCGTAGGACCCCGAAATGGGTCATTTCATGATATTGGGCCAAGGGATCATTTCATGGTTAATATATGACATGGGTTTGGGATACTAGTACAGTTGGTGCAGCGAACCTTGAACATGCGATGCTATACTTGATTTATACTTGAATTATCATGTTGTCTTAGTCTATCTTGCCCATCTTGTCATCATCCTTATGTTTACTTTCAGTTTATATGTGTCATGTTATCTTTACCTGTTTTTATGCTGAAAGTCACTAGGACTTACCAGTCTTTATGACTGACCCCTTTTGTTTCGCCTCTTTTTCATTTGTTTCCTCCTCCAGTTTCTCAGGGAGGAAACTCTAGCACTTAGCTTGGATTTCGCTTGCTTTCGGTTCAGCTCATGTACGGTTTGATTTTGAGCTATGCTATGGCTGCATTTTTGCTACCTTTGGGGAATTAAGCTACTTTTGTTGTTTTAAGATTATGCTTCCTTATTTATGCAAGACAAAATTTGTTGTAATGGAAAATAATGACTTTGGCTATTTGGTACTTTGGATGTAAAGGTTTTGACTCTTTTTGAAAGTAATGAAATTTATCTTTTGATTCTTCCGCTATTTTATTTATGTTCTATCTTGTAATATTTCTGTGTTTGTTTACCTCGATAATGCTCCTCCAAAACTAGTGCATTCCCTTTGTGAGTGACCCTAGCGGAGGTGGGGTGTTACACTTAGTATCAGAGAAGAAGGTTACTAGACTGGGCAAAAGTTTTTAAAACCTTCTAAAACTATTTTCAAAACCGTTTACAAAGAAGCATTTTTCAAGAAAAGTCTTGTTTTATTTAAAGGCTATTCCCCAAAAGCCATGAGCACTATCCTTTGTTTCCTCATTTTGAATCTCTTCTTTTTCATTTCAGCATGTCTGGGAATCTTAACCTTCCAGAGGGCGTGCCAATACCTGGCTGGTTCAGGAGGTACTTAGAGGCTAGGGCCAACGATGCAGGCCCAATAGATATTCCTCCTCCAGCTACAACGGTTCCTCCTCCTCCGCCCCTCCTTATGCAAATGCTTTCTCAAAGATCTGTAGATATTTTAGGGCCATGGGTGGAAAGGATTTCAAAGGAACTGAATCATTCGTAGAAGCGAGGAACTGGCTCAAAGAAACTGAGGATCTGTTCGTTATCTTCGAGGTGGACGATAGGCAGAAGGTACAGTTGGCGGTATGGTTGCTCAAAGACGAAGCTTCCTATTGGTGGGAAGTCACTAACGCTGAGAGGCTGGTTGAAACATGGATGGATTTCAGAATAAGGTTTGAGATGAAATTCCTCTCACAAGCTGAACGAAGTTTACAGCTGGAAAAGTTCTTATCTCTTAAGCAAGGGAGTATGACGGTTAAGGAGTACGTCAATCAATTCAATCAACTAGTCCGGTTTGGACTGGACTTAGTGAATACTCCTCATAAGAAGGCTCTTCGTTTTGTCAAGGGATTGAATGAGCCACTTCACAGCTTGGATATGACCCACATACCTATAAGGGCTACTTACGAAAGGTTTGTAGACATGGCACTCTTAAATGAAGAAGACAAGGGCAAGAATGAGGCAAAAGAAGAATGGCCACAAGATAAGAAGGGGGAAGGATCACAAAACAAGAAGGCTGATCCAAAGAAAGGCGGGAAGAACAATAAACCCTTTGAGAAGAGAAAGTGTAATTTCTGTGGCATTCCTGGACATCTAGTCAAAGACTGCAGGAAGAAGAAAAGGAAGATGGGTGGCTGTTTCCATTGTGGTGAGACAGGACACATGGCTAAGGCCTGCCCAAGGAAGCAAGGGCAGGCAGTTGGACCTTCTTCAGGAGGACAAGTCCACGCTCTCACGGTACCTCTGTAAGAACGAGGTAGAAATATTTCTGTCGAAAGTTTAGTCTATCTTTTTGATCATCCTATTTGAACCTTGTTTGATTCTAGCGCATCACATACTTTTATTTCTTCTGATATTGTTGAAACTCTGCACCTAAGTACTAGTCTAGTTGAGGATCCTGTTATTGTTTCAAATCCAATTGGTGGCTCCGCTCATTTATCTATGATTTGTGTGGATTTGAGGATTTCTATCTTAAGCATAGAATTCACGTGTAATGCTTATGTTCTCGGATTTATGGGATACGGTTTGATTCTAGGCATGGATTGGTTGTCCAATAATGGAGCCATTCTCAATTGTGAATGAAGGGTAGTTAGGCTCATGACTCGCCTTGGTAATACCCTTGAAATTTCTTGTAACCTATGGGTCCTGTCATGTTATGTTATCTAGATTCTCTTGACTCATCTACTGGTGATTTGCAATTAGTAAGGGTAGTCCGAGAATATCCCGATGTCTTTGATGAGGTTAAGGGGTTACCTCCTAAACGCGAGATAGATTTCTGTATATATCTTGTTGATAATGCTAAGCCAGTTGCATTGCCCGTTAGACACATGGCCCCGCGAGAGAGAAAAGAGCTTAGTAAGCAAGTTAAGGAGTTGCTTGAGAAAACTTTCATTAGGCGAAGCATTTCTGAATGGGGTGCTCCGGTGGTATTCGCTACTAAGGCGGATGGTTCGCTTCGTCTATGCGTAGATTATCGTGAGTAAAATAAGCTGACTAAGAAGAATAGGCACCCACTACTGAGAATTGGCGACTTGTTCGACCAGCTTGTAGGAGCGTCTGTTTTCTCTCAACTCGATCTAGCTACAGGATTCCATCATCTTAGAATGGCAGAGGATAGCATTGACAAGACTGCGTTTAGGACTCCGGATGGTTTCTTCGAATGGCTCGTCATGCCGTTTGGTTTGACGAATGCACCCGCGTACTTCGTTGATTTAATGAGCAGGTTGTTCCGAGAGTTCCTTAATAAGTTTGTGGTGGTCTTCGTGGATGATATTTTGGTCTTCTCAAAGGATGAGGAAGAACATGCTAGACATCTCAAGGAAGTCATGGATATGCTTAGAGCACACGAGTTAAAGGCTAAGTTCTCCAAGTGACATTTTTGGAGAAAAGAAGTTCGGTTTCTTGGACATGTAGTTTCTAAGCAAGGTATAGTCGTGGACCCCGCAAAGGTAGCTGTGGTGCAAGACTAGAAAGTTCCTAAGAAAACAACGGAAGTGAGAAGCTTTTTCGGTTTGGCGGGCTACTATAGGAAGTTCATTAAGGACTTCGCTAAAATTTCAGCCCCTCTTACTAGGTTAACGAAGAAGAACCTAGCTTTTGCATGGGACATAGAGTGTGACGTTGCTTTTCAAAGGCTTAAGAGAGCCCTTACCACAACTCCAGTTTTGGCATTACCCGACGGAGGTAAGATGTTTACGGTGTACACAGATGCGTGCGGCATAGGATTAGGCGATGTCCTAATGCAAGAAGGGAAAGTGATATGCTACGGGGTAGATAACTTAAAGTTCACGAGAAAAACTATCCCACACATGACTTGGAATTGGCCGCGATTGTATTTGCGCTTAAATCTTGGCGCCACTATCTTCTAGGTGAGAAGTTCGAGTTGTACATCGATCACAAGTCGCTTAAGTACCTCTTTTCGCAAAAAGATTTGAATCTAAGGCAACAGAGGTGGATGGAATTCTTGGCATCGTATGACTTCGATATAGCCTATACCCCTGGCAAGGGTAACGTGGTGGCGGATGCACTAAGTAGGAAAAGGTTCGCTTTGAGTCCCTTGTTTGTTAAAAGGAAAAGTCTAGAGTTTATAGCAACCTTTGATTTCACACCTGTTGTTGAGTCCTTGGCTAGCACATTAGCATCTCTTGAGTTAAAGCCTACACTTCTATACCAAGTAGGGACTTCACAGAAGGAAGACCCACAGATAGTCGAGATCATGGACAAGTTGATTAGAGGTGAGATGTCAAGTCACCTCAGTAGGTATGCCACAGATGACAAGGGATGGCTAAGGCGTGATGGTAGACTATGTATCCCATAAGTGGGAGACTTAGTAAAGAGAGCTCTCGAAGAGGCGCATCACTCGAAGATGACTATACATCCCGGAGGGGATAAAATGTACAAGGATATGAAGCGCATTTTCTTTTGGAACGAAATGAAAAAGGACGTGACGGAATTCGTTTCTAAGTGCATGGTGTGCCAACAAGTAAAGGCCGAGTTGAAAAAGCCTGGTGGGCTATTGCATCCTTTGGAGGTTCCGCTGTGGAAATGGGAGAGTATCTCGATGAATTTTGTGGATGGATTGCCTAGGTCAAGGAAGGGAAATACTAGCATATGGGTTATAGTAGATAGACTCACGAAGAGCGCTCACTTCATTCCTGTGAAGAGCAAGAGGACCGCATCATGGGTAGCGTCCATATACCTTCCAGAAATAGTACGATTGCACGGAGTTCCTTCTAATATAGTTAGCGATCGTGACCCGATTTTCACTAGCGAATTCTGGAATAGTTTACAAGAAGAAATGGGTACACGACTAAGTTTAAGCACGACCTATCACCCACAGACGGATGGACAAACCGAAAGGGTAAATAGGGTACTAGAGGATCTTTTGAGACTATGCATTCTTGACTTTGGTGGTACTTGGGAAGATCACCTACCTCTCGTTGAGTTCGTGTATAATAATAGTTACCAAGCTAGCATAGGAATGGCACCACTTTATACGGAAGACCGTGCAAGTCACCAACTTGTTGGTGGGAGTCGACAGACAAGCTCATACTTGGACCCGACATGATAAGGGACACTTCCGAGAATGTTGAGTTGATACGAAGACAGATGAAAACGGCCCAAGATAGACAGAAATCCTACGCGGACAAGAGAAGAACAGACCTAAAGTTCGAAGTCGGAGATATGGTCTTTATAAAAGTTTCTCCTTTACACAATGTGGTTCGCTTTGGAGCGGTTGGAAATTTAGCACCGAGGTTCGTAGGACCGTTCCCTATCATCGAGAGAATTGGACAGATGGCCTATAAGGTAGAGTTGCCCGAGGGGTTGGCCGGAGTACACAATATCTTTCACGTTTCGCATCTCCGCAAGTGCTTACATGAGTCTGCCGAAGTAGTTGAGCCAAACATCCTTGAAGGCGTAGAAGTGGAGAAGGAAGAAACATTGAGGCGAGTTCTGATTCGTATCTTAGGAACGGAGATCAAGAAGCTAAGGAATCGAGAAGTCAAGCTAGTTAAAGTACAGTGGAGTAAAGCCCTAGAAGACGCAACTTGGGAAACCGAAGAGAAGATACGCTCGCTATACCCATTTCTTTTTTAGGGTACTTTCTCGATCTTTTTTCCCTATAAGTTTACATACCTTCGTATCTTGTACATGCTTTTGCTATCCATGTTTGCCTTGTTATCTTCTCGATCCTATCTTGAGAACCTTAGGTAGAACCCTTTTGGATGTAAACATGTAATTGAAACATGTTATGGTTGATGATTGCAAGTGGTTGCAAGTGGTTGCTCGTGGTTGCATAACACACATTTGGCACTAGATCGGCTCAGTCACATATCTCGTATTGCATATGCATGGGTGCTCATACTTGTATATGGATGGAAATTTGATATGTTATTATATGGATGTTGCATATGGATGAATGTTTGTGCACTCATGTAGAGATTATAAAGTATGTTAGGAATTTGCATACATGTTGGACTCATTACACTAACATAATTTGCATTAAGGAGATTTACTGGATTAGTAACCGCCTGATCTTTTGCATTAGATAAAGACATATACACACACTCTTGCATAAGTTCATACAGCATTAGAAATCTTTTAAGGACAATGGTTGCTTATGGATTATGGTTGAGTACATGGATGATTGGTTGATAGGATGCATTCTTCTTAACTTAAAGATTTCGAGGACGAAATCCTTTAAGGGGGGAGAATGTAACAACCCGTATTTTAATAACATGTTAAAACCATAAATCAAGGCAGAATTAATTTTTAAAGTAAGAATCAGGGAAAATGGGTTGCGCCATTGCGTTCGTCTCGAAATTCTACATGGAAAGAGTCCGAGTTTTTGAGAAACAGAGTCCGTATGAGGGAGATATGACCCTTTGAAGCTTCAAGGATTCCAGAACAGAAAAACAGTTCGAATTTGAATTCGAAATTCGAATTCAAACCCCAGTGCAGGCTAGGAGGGAATTTTCCCGCCCAGGACCAGGTCGACCTGGGGGTCGACACTATGGTCGACCTCCCAGGGACCAGGTCGACCCTATGGTCGACCTGGGCGTCGACCTGGTGCTGAAGCCCAGTTCTGAGCCTGGGTTCATTCTGATGTATCTAGTCTCGTTTTCAGTCTAGATTCGTCCGCCTAATCCTATATAAGCAGCCTCCTAGCCCCATCTCTTTACATCATTCCTCTCTAACTTTATGCTGCACAAATTCTTGATGGACATGGCTTCTTCTAGATTAAATAAAAGTAAATTAAAACACGAAGACTGTTCCTTGAAGAATACGGCTAGGAATTGCATATTGGGGATTTTCTGCTACAATCAAATCAAGATTCAACGATTCAACAATTCGACGACTAGTTTCTAGACTTGACTTCTGCATCTCAATTTCTTATTCCATGATCTGTAAGTTCTAGGTACTTTGAGATTTAAACTTTTTAATTGTAATTTGGACATGAGATAAAGTGAAACTGGAATTAAGTATGATAATCGATTCACATCTATTGCAGTTTCCATCTTGGATCTTGACATTTGGGAATATTGCTATGAAATCAGTTTGGACCTATTCATGTTGTAAATCAAACTCTTTCATGTCCATAACATTATCATGCCTGTGATATTGAATCAGTCTATTATTTACAAATTTAGGACTATCACCTTATGCCATGACTATCACCTTATTATGCTAGATTTGAAATACTATTACTTTCTATATGCCAGTGATGTTGTAACCAATTATCTCAAGTTATATCATGCTAGTCTTGTAACCCCTTTTGTCACTTTATACTCGTCCTTTTTGCCTATCATAGTTTTGATGTTATTCCCTTTATTTCTGGATTTGGATTTACTTGTAATTTAGATCGATTCACTTTTAAGTGCGATGGGAATACGATTTGGGTAGATTAGGCAAAACATGAATTGGTTATGAACATGAATCATGAACTTGGTAATAGGCATAAGTTGAAACTTGGCATGAAACTTGCCATGAAATTTGACATGAAATTTGAACATGGACATGACACCAGAATAAACTTGAAAATGGCCAACTCAAGGTTGGGTTGAGTTTGCAGTGTAATTCTGCCCGAAACCGCCCGGCAAATCTAGTTACTGCAAACAATAGGACCCAATGTGGGTAGGTTATCATATCGCGCTTGAACACCCGAGGTCAGACTGAGTTATGGTGTAAATCTTCCCAGAACCGCCCAGCCTATCCAGTGACCACAACAACAGATCTGATGTGAGAGGTTGGGGTGCATTAATGAATTAATGCCACATAATAGGGTTAAGTCATGAACATGAAAGACAACACTTAACCAGCTTGGCACATGATTAGTGGGGTTAAGTCATGAAATTGAAAGACAACACTTAACCAACTTGACATGCTAGACTGATAAGGGTTATGTCACGAATTTAAATGATAACACTTAACCTGCTGGACAGAAACCCTAGTTACGCGGTCCATTTCAGCAGTAACCCACTTAGATGTATCATGGTACCCTGGAACTAGGCAGGGTAGGGCACGATTACTGGGCTGAATTGTAAGCGACCAAAATGACGGCTGAGTTGGTGCGCCAGTGTAGATTTAGGCGGACTATGGTCGTGCACGTAGTCCGGAGTTGAAAAAGCAGGCATTGGGCATCAGTAGTTTTACACTGTGCGTGCTTGATTCGTGTCGGTGGTTGGCACCCTAGGGCTTGATACACCCTATGGTGGACCTAGCACAGGTAACTACATTCGTGATAGGGCCGTATGACACAGAAACACGATGAGCTAGAACTTGTAGGGAGCCGATCGATTAATGGATCGTTCCATAGGACCCCGAAATGGGTCATTTCATGATATTGGGTCAAGGGATCATTTCATGGTTAATATATGACATGAGTTTGGGATACTAGTACAGTTGGTGCAGCGAACCTTGAACATGCGATGTTATACTTGATTTATACTTGAATTATCATGCTATCTTAGTCTATCTTGCCCATCTTGTCATCATCCTTATGTTTACTTTCAGTTTATACATGTCATGTTACCTTTACCTACTTTTATGCTGAAAGTCACTAGGATTTACCAGTCTTTATGACTGACCCCTTTTCTTTCACCTCTTTTTCTATTGTTTCCTCCCTCAGGTTCTCAGGGAGGAAACTCTAGCACTTAGCTTGGATTTCACTTGCTTTCGGTTCAGCTCATGTACGGTTTGATCTTGAGCTATGCTATGGCTGCATTTCTGCTACCTTTGGGGAATTAAGCTACTTTTGTTGTTTTAAGATTATGCTTCTTTATTTATGCAAGACAGAATTTGTTGTAATGGAAAATAATGACTTTGGCTATTTGGTACTTTGGATGTAAAAGGTTTTGACTTTTTTTGAAAGTAATGAAATTTATCTTTTGATTCTTTCGTTGTTTAATTTATGTTATGTCTTGTAATATTTCTGTGTTTGTTTACCTCGATAACGCTCCTCCAAAACTAGTGCATTCCCTTTATGTGTGACCCTAGCGGAGGTGGGGTGTTACAATTAGGTTTTTGACTTGCCATGGGTGGACTTCGAGATTTCTTGTGACCCTAAGGGGTCGGTCATGCTTAGTTTCCTAGAATCGTTTGATACTTATGTCGATGACTTACAATTTGTACTTGTAGTCTATGAGTATCCTAATGTTTTTTAGGAGGTTCGGGGTTTACCTTCAAGGTGCAAGATTGATTTGCCGATATACTTGGTGGACAATGCAAAGCCAGTTGCATTGCATGTGTGCCACATGGCTCCGAGAGAAAGGAGGGAGCTCAGTGAGCAAGTAGGGGAGTTACTTGAGAAAGGGTTTATTAGACGAAGCATACTGGAATGGGGTTCTCCAGTCATTTTCGCGACTAAGGCAGATGGCTCGCTTTGCTTATGTGTGGATTACAGGGAGTTGAATAAATTCACTAAGAAGAATAGGCACCCACTTCCGAGGATAGATGATCTGTTTGACCAGCTTGTTGGTGCATCTGTTTTCTCCCAGTTAGACTTGGCCATGGGATTTCATCAGTTGAGGGTGGCCGAGGACAGTATAGACAAGTCCACTTTAGAACTCCAGATGGTTTCTTTAAGTGGCTTGTCATGCCTTTTGGGTTAATGAATGCACCCGCCTATTTTGTGGATCTGTTGAGTAGAGTGTTTCAGGAGTTTGTGAATAAGTTCATTGTGGTCTTTGTGGATGACATTATGATCTTCTTGAAGCGCAAGGAAGAGCATGCCATACATTTAAGGGAGGTTTTGAAGACTCTCCGAGAGCATCAGCTTAAGGAAAAATTCTCCGAATGTCATTTTTGGAGAAAGGAAGTGAAATTTCTCGGGCATGTGGTCTCAAGGATAGGATAGCAGTGGATCTCACGAAAGTAGTTGCAGTTCAAGATTCGAAGATTCCAAAGAATGCAACGGAGGTGAGGAGTTTCCTCGGTTTAAACGACTATTATAGGAAGTTCATTAAGGACTTCACAAAGATATCAGCCCTACTCACCAGAGTAACAAAGAAAAATTTAACCTTCTCTTAGGATCTTGACTATGAGGATGCTTTTCAGCGATTGAAGATGGCTCTGACAACAGCCCCAGTCTTGACTTATCCTGACGGAAACAAGGTGTTCACAGTATACACTGATGCATGTGGTACAGGGCTCGGTTCTTTTTTGATGCAAGAGTGAAGGGTAATATGTTACGATGGTAAACTTTTGAGAGTTCATGTGAAGAACTACCCTACTCATGATTTAGAGTTGCTTTCCATAGTATTTGCGCTTAAGACTTGGCGTCATTATCTACTTGGAGAGGACTTTTATCTATTTGGAGAGGACTTCGAGTTGTATACTGATCATAAATCTCTCAAGTATCTGTTCTCGCAGAAAGATCTCAATTTGAGACAACATAGGTGGATGGAGTTCCTAGCGTCTTATAATTTCAATATTTTTTATACCCTTGCAAAGGGTAATGTGATAGCGGATGCATTGAGTAGGCAAAGGATGACTTTGAGTCCACTATTCATAGAGAGGCAGAGCTTGGAGTACATATCAACCTTTGATTTTAGGCCATCTACGGATCTTACACCTGGTTTGTTGGCATCCTTAGAGGTGCGACATACTCTTATGGATCAGATTGGAACTTCGCAACGAGAGGACTCACAGACAGCAAACATCTTGGACAGGCCCAGTAGATGAGAGACTTCTATTCACCTCAGTTGATATCCCACAAATAATAGAGGGTAGTTGCGACGAGATGGAAGGATTTGTGTTCCCCGAGTTGGGAGTCTGTTGAAGACAATCCTTGAGGAAGCCCATCATTCTAGGATGACTATCCATCCCAACAATGATAAGATGTATCGAGATATGAAGAGGGTTTTCTTTTGGGCTGGGATGAAGAAATATGTAGCGGAGTTTGTTTTTGATGTTTGATTTGCCAGCAAGTCAAAGCTGGGCAAAGGAATCCCAGAGGTTTACTTCATCCTTTGGAGGTCCCACAATAAAAGTGAGAGAGTGTCTCTATGGAATTCATTGATGGTTTACCTAGATCGAGGAGAGGAAACTCCAGTATTTGAGTTATAGCTGACGGCTTACTAAGAGCACTCGTTTCATTCTTGTTAAGAGTAAGAGAATGGCAGCATGGTTGGCATCAGTTTATCTTCGTGAGATAGTCCGTCTTCATGGAGTACCTTCTAGTATAGCGAGTGATCATGACCCCATATTCACCAGTCAGTTTTGGATGAGCTTGCAGGAGGCATTAGGAACACAGTTGTGTTTGAGCACCGCTTATCACCCTCAGACAGATAGGAGGACGGAGAGGGTGAATAGAGTTCTTGGGGATCTTTTAAGACTTTGTATCCTAGACTTCGGAGGGACATGGGAGGAGCATCTTCCTTTGGTAGAGTTTGCCTACAACAACAGTTATCATCAAGCTAGCATTGGCATGGCACCCTTTGAGGCATTGTACAGTCGACCTTGTAGATCACCAACTTGTTGGTGGGAGTCTACAGATAGGCTTCTACTTGGACCTGAGATGATTAGAGAAACTTCAGAGAAGATTGATCTTATCTACAGACGCATGAAGACAGCTCAGTACAGGAAGAAGTCCTACGCAGATAAGAGATGGACTGATATTGAGTTTGAAGTGGGAGACATGGTTTTCATCAAGGTATCACCTTTGAGGAATGTGGTTCGCTTTGGATCTGTAGGGAAATTGGAAAATGCCTTATAGGGTGAAGTTACCTGAGAGAATGGCGGGTGTTCATGATGTTTTCCATGTTTCTCATTTGTGGAAGTGTCTACATGATAGAGCAGAGGTAGTTGAGCCGAGTATGCTTAAGGAAGTAGAGGTGGAATGGAAGGCGACAGTTAGATGAGTTCCTACCCGTATTCTTGGATCAGAGGTTAAGATGCTACGCAACCGAGAGGTCAAGTTGATGAAATTACAATGGGGAGAAGACCATGAGGATGCAACTTGGAAGATTAAAGATAAGATTCATGCTTCGAATCCTTTTCTTTTCAAGGGTATGTTCTTAACTTCTTTTTCCAATGCTTTTATTCGTATTTGTTTCTGTCATTAGGTATATCCTATCGATTGAATCTTCGACCTTTAGGTAGGGAACAAATGGATGTAAACATGTGTTTGATACATGTTATGTTTGATGGATGCAAGTGGATGTAAGTGTTTGCTAGTGGTTGCTCGTGGATGCACATATACACACACTAGGAAATAGATCGACTCGATCACTCTCGTACTACATATGGATGCGTGTGCATATTTTTCTTTTTATGGATGGAAATGGGTGTATCATCACATGGATGTTGCATTCAGATGGATGATTGTGCACATATTTAGAGTTTACATGATATATTAAGATTATCTGCATACATGTTGGATTCATCGCACTTACACACATTGCATTAAGGAGGTCAACTAAATTAGTAGACCGCCTGATTTCTCGCATTAGCACAAGGACATGAACACACACCTTTGCATATGTTCATATAAACATTATAAATCTTTTAATGACAATGGATGCCTATGATTGGTGGATGAGTAGATGGTTGATGGATGTTAGGATATACATTCTTCTTAACTTGGAGATTTCGAGGACGAAATCCTTTAAGTAGGGGAGAATGTAACATGCCGTAGTTTTAAAAGAATACTTTAATGATAAACTAAAGAATACTTAATTAAATATTGGGAATTAAGTAAAATGGACTACACGATTGCGTTCATCTCGTAATTCTTCTTAAGATAGACTCCGAGTTTGCATAAAACGAACATCGTATGAGGAAGTTATTAAGCTTAGAAGTTTATATACGTATAAGAGAATTATATATAAACAAATCAAGTCCAAAACTAAAAATAATTCGAAAATTAGAGTAGGAAAACAGAGCGGGATTCTGGCCTTTGGGGTTGACCTGCACCCTATGTGGGTCGACCTTAGGGTCAACCCACACAAGGGGGTATCGACACGGGGTCGACCCACCCCAGATCCGGGCAGATTCCTACCCTATACTTGGACATGTTTTTAAACGAATTCGTTGGTGGTAGGCTATAAATAAGACATCATTTCTATTTTTTATTCACCAAAAACAATGGAGGCACCGAGATGCTGCCCCAACTTGGATTAAATTAGCCTATTCTTCTGCAACAACAACTTTTACATATTCAATAATCTTTGCTTCAACATCAACATTCTTTTCTCTATCTTTTAGATCCTGTCTCGATGAGTTCGTGTTAATTTTAGATATAAACATTTAACAAGTAATCCTGACATGTAAATAAATCTGGATCTAAACCTATGCCTGTTAAGAATCTTATTCATACCTAAACCAATCTGCCTTTACGAATACACCTGATCTATTGTTCAGTTCTCACATGCCTATTTCTGGCATCATATGCCTATTCTGTTATTATGCCTATTTCTGTCATCATATGCCTATTCTGTTATTATGCCTATTTCTGTCGTCATATGCCTATTCTGTTATTATGCCTATTTCTGTTTTCTTCTCTTCCTCTTTCCCTTTTCATTTTTATAGCCTAGGCTACCTTCGAGCCTAGGCCTATCGCTGAAATATGCGAATGGACGAAATTGGGAACAGTTGAAAAAGATAAATTAAGGGCATAACTTGTATCGTGAATCGGGATTGGGATTTTGGGTCATAACCTATGATGAACATGAATAAATGTTTAAGAATGAATAAGCCTAAATTTTCAGTAAATAGAAATTGTAACTACACACAAACACGAGGTTAAATTCGACTTGTGGTAGAAGTCTACCTAGAACCGCCTGAAAAATCTAGCATTCCCAAGTGGATAATTTAATGTGAGGGGTCTAGTCCGTAAATGTACACGTAACGGTGCTAAAACACGAGGTTAAGTCCAACTTGTGGTAGAAGTCTGCCCAGAACCACCCGGCATATCCAACATCCACAAAGTCAATTTAATGTGAGAGGTCTAGTGCATTAACATACATGAACGGATAATCTGTTAACAAGTAATACTTAACCTATTTAAATATGTGGGGGGGAGGGAGGGGTTTATGAACCTGTCAAATTATGTAGGGGTTAAGTAAACTTGCTTGAATCAATGAGGGGTTAAGTAAATCTGTTAAATCTATGGGGGGTTATACGAACCCGACAAACTTAACATGTTTTATATGTTGGGGTTATGCAGAATTATTAATCTGTTAGGCATAACCTATCAAAATCCTAGTAGTGGGATCCAAGCCTAGGGGGTGGCTTGTATCATCTATTGTGTGGGACCTGTATCAGTCAGTAACCCATACTGGTATCCAAGGAGGGACCCCGAAATAGGTAGGGGTCAAGGCACGCTTACTGAGATGATTATAAGAGGTTAATATGGGTGGAGGTGTCTGATTGTGCATTTCAACGGAGTCATGTGCATGCATGGATCCGCTTGCTTGGGAAAATAAGATGATATAGCACCAGTAGATATGGCTATGCCTATCGGGGGAAGGGGTTGCCACTTTAGAAAGTGATACATCCTATTGTGGGGCCAGCCCAGGGTATCTATGGGATAGGGAGCCGATCGATTGGGGGTAATAATTAGGGTACATCCAGTCCTACCTGTTTAGGAGCCCGTTACTATTGTTTGGGGTAACACCCGTTACTTCTGTTGAGCTTCCTGTTATTATCGTTGGGGGTAAAACCCGTCACTAGAAGTACACCTAAGTCTACCATTATGTTTCTGTTGGGATCATTCGTATATGTTATACTAGTATTGGTACAGAGAAAAGTACTTGAGAAGCGTAATCTATTTTGTTCAGTCTACTTATCCTGCTCTGTATGTTATACATGTCTTATGATACTGTTATCTCCTCATCCAGTTTATATGCCTATCATAATGCTTTTACTTATTTATATGCTAAAAGTAACTGGACTCGCCAGACTTTATGTCTAACCCGTTTTGTTTCCTTTTCTCTCTCTTCCTCCCCCTAGGTCCTCAGGGTGAGAATTCTCAGGCTTCATTAGGATTCACTCTTCTGTTTCTTCTTGGAGCTTCGTATATGTATCGCTTTGATTTTCTGTCTACCTTGCTATGGCTATTTTTGGGGACTATGGTTTTATATTACTGTGCTCTGATGATTTTAGAACAAGGAAGATATTTTAATTGGATGTAATGGGTTTTCTGTATTTCAGACTTATGTTGTAACTGGATTTTGTATCAAGATGTTTTCTGTTTGAAAAATAAAGTTTTAAATTCCGCTGCTATTTTATATCTGACTTGTGATGTTTATGTTTCTGTTTACCTGTAACTAGTGTTATCGTGACCGGACCTGACTGTTGGTTCGATCGTCAGAGCCTCTGACCATAGGCCACGACGATCCGGAGGTCAATAAAGCCGTAAGTGCTATAGAACCATGCCTCAGCCTTGTAAGTTCATATGAAAGCTGCTCCAATCGCTGAAATTTTAGTAATTTTGAAATTGGATGAAATGTTTTGCAGATCTGGAGGTTGATTTTCGTTGGAGGAGAGGAAGAAAGTAATGATTTTCGCTAGAGGAGACGAAGAAAGTAATCGCAAGCTGGAAATTGGGGATATTTTACACTTCACCCCTTTTATTCCTTTTATTTTGTTTGTTTTAATATATTAGTTAGTTCTATATCCTTTAATAATTTTTTAATAAGTCCAAAATACATAAAATTTAATGTGCACGGTTCTAAGGTTCAACCACAATAACCTTCAACCTCAGAAGATCATGGTTTGATCCGCGGTCCGATCATGATAACACTGCCTATAGCGCTTCACGGAACTTAATGCATTTTGTTAAAGAGTGACATTAACGGACGTGGGGTGTCATAGCAGTGCTAATGTAGAGGGATAAGGTTGTGGCCTATACGAGTCGATAGCTGAAGCCTCACGAAAGAAATTATCCAACTCATGATTTGGAGTTAGCGGCGATTATGTCTGCACTGAAGATGTGGAGGCATTACCTGTTGTGAGTTCAATTCGAGTTGTTTACGGATCATAAGTCATTGAAGTATCTTTTCTCCCAAAATGATTTGAATCTTCGCCAGTAGCGGTAGTTAGAGTTTCTGGCATCATATGATTTTGGTACAGCCTATACTCCCGATAAAGTTAACGCACTTGCAGATGCGTTAATTCAAAGACACGCAAGTTTAGTGAGACGACCCGAACTTCCCCGTAAAGGAAAGCCCGGATTGACTTGAGGACAAGACGAATCAGAACATAAACAGAAGAACATTTCATTGCTTATTACAACAATTTCATCAGAATACAAGAATATACAGAGTATACATGAATAATACGCATTTACTAAATATCAGAGATTTACAAGTTACAATGCAGCGGAAAATAATACAAAACAAAACTGAAAAGAATATACGGATACAGAGCTTTCCGAATATCATTCCAGCTGCAAACCAGGATCCTGTGAATATAAATCTGCAAAACCAAAACTACTAGCTGCCCGTGTGGAAAATAGGGGCACCTAGAGTTTAGGTTAAAACAATAAACTCTAGGTCAGTCATGTGACTGGTGTGAGAACTAAAACAGCTATTAGTCTTTATTTTAAAGTTAGGTAAATCAAGGGACCACGCCATATAACACGAAACGGGTTTCCTCCCAAGAATATCAGTGCATAAAAACAACAACGCAATGCTAAATAAAGAACAATGAAGATATTATAAGACTCAGGTCCCATCACGCAATGCAACGCAAGCCAGAGGATAGAGTTTTTACCTTATAATAGCCAAGAATGCTTGGTACGTAAAATTTCATGTTTTATTATTACTATAGGTGTATAGTGTCAAAACAATTTCAATCATATGTATCAATCATAGACGGCATAAGTGCCCCATACCACTATGTCGCCATATATAGGTTTACAATTAAAACCGCAAAATGTCGTATTGGGAGTTGGATTTCCATCTGTGAACCAAGGCAAGGGATCATCCTTACCGCTTTGAGACTGTCTAGCCCGAGCCTCAGGATCAGAGCTCGAGTGACCCTTGGATCGTCAGGGCCGGCCCACACTTAGCGGATTAATAATACCGTAAATGATATGCTAGTCCGCCGTATGGGGCATAAATGAGCCAAATGACTCCATCGGCTCTGGATCGACCGATATAACTGAGGCCCCTCGCTCTCCATCATCCACATAAGTAAAATGTCCGGGCGTGTAAAACCCAAAACACCACTCCTAGCTAGAAACCAGCATATGTCCATTTCCCTGAGGTCCTTCTCCTGTTTCTGGTTCACACCGGGGTGTGAGGCTCGCGAATTAACGCTACACAAAGCTATGCTATATTAAAGTCGTGCTTTGATCATCAACCACAAGACTCTGCTTTTCAACAGAAGCCTTGATCATTTGCATCTCAACATGCCACACAAGCAATTCAGCTATGCAACCGATGTCAATCAATCACACAGAATGAAATCCGATGTCAGACACACATCCATTCACGAGTTCGTTCTGGGTCTGAATGAAACCGGAGGCACCTTATTCCTCTACCATATGTCCAATACAAGGGAGAGGCCCTCGCATATCCGTCGATCTCCAAGTATGTCTGGACGATCACCACTTATTTCCTTGTCTTGGGTGTACAGCCTAATCAAGACATCAGTAATCATCCATACGATGTGAAGACCTCCGTTCTTCCACCACCGTCTTCATCCTCGACACATCGTCGAATCAGTTATTCAGAATGGGATAAACCCGGTCTTTCTGAGTAACTCACGTATATAATAAACAAGTGCCATAAAAACACAACATACACCTCATTCCAATCCAGAATAGTCCTTTATTCAAATATTCTTATACTTTGGGAAAGGTTCCCATTAATTTTATCAAAGATAAATTCTTTAAATTTATTCTTTAATCCTCTTTTGGATATCATTTCAATCTAATTAAAGATGCATTAAAACTCCACTTGGTTTTAATCTTCCCAAAAATCAATATTAACGGTTGTTTAACTTAGGAAATCATATCCTGTCTTTAACTGGGTTAAAAAACCAGTGTAATTTAAAACACAATTCACGAAAAACCCAAAATCACATTCCATTCCGTCAGCCTTTAACTGTAAATTAGCAAGTGAACAATTCCCTAAGTACTAATCCCGAAGGCCGAAACCAACATCAGATCAGTACCCAGGAAACCATTCAACTTGACTAATCTCCAGTTAGTTTCTAATTTTCTTAACTCCATTTGGGTCTAAGAACAGTATTATTAAAGATACCATTCACGACAACGCAAAATCTTATTCCTGTCTTTAACTGGGTTAAAGAACCAATGTCCTTTAAAACACGGTTCATAATAAACCCAAAATCACATTCCATTCCATCAGCCTTTAACCGTAAATTAGCAAGTGAACAATTCCCTAAGTATTAACCCCGAAGGCCGAAACCAACATCAGATCAATACCCAGGAAACCATTCAACTTTACTAATCTCCAGTTAGTTTTTGATTTTCTTAACTCCATTTGGGTCTAAGAACAGTATTATTAAAGATACCATTCATGACAATCCAAAATCACATTTGATTATAAATACAAGGCTTTGAATAGAAAATATATCGGCTTATATTCAATATCAAATTCTAGAATCAACAAATACCGTATGGGAATAACGATATATATATATATATATATATATCTTCCAAATTCCTCCACAATATCCGTATAATCATGGAATCCAATATCAAAATATTCCGAAGACAATTTTGACTCAAATCCATTCCAATTCATATATTTGGAAATTCTAGTTATTTTTAAAACCATTTCAAATCCAATTTATTTATTTCAAAATATTGGATTTCATAATTCTAATTCATAACTAGTTCATTTCGACAAAATATATTTTTATCTTTTTAAATATGGGATTTTTCATCCCAATTCTTTCCAAATCATTTATTATGATTTTACATAAATGATTGATATTTTTAATAATTTTATCATGGCATGTACAGTCGATTTCCAAAAACGGCCATCGAACTACACTTACGACCTTTTCCAAATTTTATTTGGACATAATTCCAAATCCAACTGTTAGATTTCAAATCTCTAATATTCGTTGGAAAGCTCTTTTCGATACGAACCCAAGGTTCCAGTTTTAGGAGAATTCGACGGTCGGATATCCCGTAATGTCCGTTCGAAGTCAATGGTCGAAATTCGCGAACTGCCGCGGCGCGGCGTGTTTTATTCAGGCCATTATATATATAATATATATATTTCGTCGATTTCCATTTAAAACGTATTTTACAAATCCTTTTAAATTTGTTTTCAAAACGATTTTAACTTCATATTCAATTTCAAATCAAAATTGAATATTCCATATCATGGATACATAAATGATAATATTTTCAAAACATTAGATTTTGAAATCAATTCCTTTTCGATATTCATTACAAAAATGAATAAAATTGATATAATTATCGTTCACGTCAAAATGGCGTTAATCTAATCAACACGGCTCTATATATTTAAATATATTCGTGTCCATCCCAAATCGGACATCGAAATAAGATATTGATTCTTTTTTGAATATTATTTTAAAATATTCATCATTTTAAAATATACGTTATTTTAAAATATTCATTCTTTCTGAACTGGAATCAGACATAGTCAATTACCATATAATTTGATTTATATGGATTTCATGCACATATGTACACAATAATAATCAAACACAGTCAATCATCATCCAAAGTGCATTCTACACTGCATAAGCATCAAATATAAATACTCAACGCTAATACAGCCTGTCAATCAATCGATCGACATACAGCTAATTATCGGGACTAGTGTATGTCATATATCATCCCAATACCCGTCTAGGGTTTCAATCAACAAATAAAGAATTTTATTTGTGCAGTTAGGCGATGTGTAAAATTTATCGTCCCAATCAATATCAGTCAAATGTGTGTACATAAACAAATCGTCTGATTTGTTTATGGATATTTATTTTATTCATATACACGTTAAAAAGTATATTTTTAACTATAAAATATTTTAATCCATTCCACAACACACAATCAATTTTCACAACTGTAACAACCCGGATTCCAACAAACCAAATTTTTTTCAAAAATCCAATATAACGAAACCTGAGTTGGGTGCTCTGGTATCCTGCAGAAAAAGACAAAGATTAAGAAGCAAGTCAGAACTCGTAAAGCATCTCACAGCGGAAAGAAATAAAGTATAATATTCAAATATTGCTTTACCTTATTAACAATACTGCTAAACTAGTATCCAAAGCTATACCATCTCTGTCATGAACCTAACCTGGAAGTATGTAATGAGGAGGGGGTCAGAACATAAGTTCTGTGTGAGTGGACTTAGAATAAACTTCTATATAATCCTACATATACCGTTCAGTTACGTTTTTTTGTTATTAGGTTATTAACAATGTTACCTCTTTAGGTTTACTCGTGTCCCACTAGTAGGTTAACCTAATACAACGTTTATGTAGATACCCCAACTCGTCTAATCCTTTCCATGTATATATAGTCCCTTGCCATATGCCGTACGGGCTTCATCATGTAAATCTATACTACTTTAGTGTAGTGCCACCATTCTCGAAATCATTTGGACTGCCACTCTCGATCTTGCTAGATTATGTGTATCATCTAGATCTAATCCAAGGTTTACTATCGAGCGCTTCCTAGACTCAACCAGGGTTTACGCTACCCAGGGCCACTGGGGTTTATGCTACCTACTTCTCGGATTCAGGGTTTACGCGACCTAGGTCCAACTAGAGATTATGCTACCTATCGAACGATGCCCCCTAGTTTAGGACACGCTTCCCAGAGCGATATATGTTCCTAGACTTTCCCCACGTACGTGTCGTGAATCGTTATTGATGTCTAGTTGCACATGTCCTCTATATGTGCGGCCTGAGTCCCGTAGCAGGGCTAATCAAGAAGCAATGGTCCCACTTAACCCCTCCCTCAACTAATGAAAGGCACCCAAGAAAATCAAGAATGAGAACTGTACGCAGGCCCCCTATGCCCCCACAAACCTATTGGCCAACCTCACCCATAACTAGATAGCAAGTATATGGTCTTTTGGAGTTCTCCGCCTTTCCGCTTCACGTGCTCGATTGACTCAAGATAGTAGATAGATGACGATGTGCTATCACAGGGCTAAACAAGATATCGCCGCCTCACGCTGGTCCATCCTAGTCTTTAGGTTGCTTATATTGCAACCAAGTCATACTCTTGGTTCTTCTAACGCAGACCTTAACCTCTGTAAGCCCAAGAGGATCATCTGCAAACTCACAAAGGGATACCAAGAGTACCCTCACATCCCCTCGAAGACGCGTGCTTCGTAACCCAGTTCGTTGGAGCCTTCTTCATGATCAGATGGACGTTCGCTCCTCCTAGTTTTCTACTTGGCTTTCTTGACTAAGGTTTACTACTTAGTTTTCTTAACTAAGGTATACTACTTAGTTTCCTGAATAGTTAGCTTTCTTAACTAAGTTTTACTACTTAGTCCTCTTAACTAAGGTTCACTACTTAGTTCCCTTAATCGTTCATTTTCTTAACTTAGGTTTACAACTTAGTCCTCTTAACTAAGGTTTACTACTTAGTTCTCTTTCTCGTTATTTACTTAGTTCTCTTAATTAAGGTTTACTACTTAGTTCTCTTTCTCGTTATTTACTTAGTTCTCTTAACTAAAGTTTATTACTTGGTTCTCTTAACCAAGGTTTGATACTTAGTTTCTTTTACTTAGTTCTCTTTAACTAAGGTTTGTTACTTAGTTCCTTTTAACTAAGGTTTACCAATGAATTCAAGCATGACTTAAGTTCTCTTTGTCAAATGATAGCGTACGGGTGTTTTCCCACATTTCCAGCTTAGCTTAACTTATTTCATGGTATAAGTCGTCCCACCCTTTGAGTCTTGTATTACATCTTAAGTCACATTCATTTGTTATCCCTCGGATAAGTTTATCTATTATTTAATCTTATCATTCCCCACTTTTCCTTGCTTTGATACTGTTATATTGGTTAAGTTTTCCCATGTGTTCAAGTTGACTTAACCCCCGATCACGTATTCAATTCAACCCACGCGTCATGTCAAATTGGTTAAGTGTTATCTATCAGTTCATATTGACTTAACTTACCCATATATCATGTCAAATTGGTTAAGTGTTATCTCGTCTTCCTTATCGTTTCCTATAACTTATCTTGTCCCGTAAGTTATAATTTCCACCTATTATCCTTTCCTGCCTTATTCAAGTTTATTCATAATAGGTTATTTATCATTCCCCATTTCTTGTCATTAATTTTAGATTTGACTTAACCCTTCCATTTACTTAACCCATTACTTAAACTTTACCATACTCAATTAATTTATGATACCGTTACGGGTCCTATTTGGTTAAGCATATCTAAATTTTTGTTTCACATGTCACCCGTGTCCCACTTAACACTCTTTATTATAGTTTCCGTGTCTTACACATGTCTTACTACGATTAAGTCTACCTTAGTCATGTTTTATATGTCATTTATATCACCCACTTAACCCTCTAACCATACCCATGTCACCCACATGTCTTATTATGTTTAGTATTTCTTAATTTAATTATTATGTCATACTGATGTATGACCTCTCACATTAGACGTCCGTTCGTGGCTGCTGGATTTGCCAGGCGGTTCCGGACAGTCTTACACCACAGACGCGCCTAACCTCGTGTCATAAACCGTTACGCCTCTAGTTCTTGCCGTTGACCTCTCACATTAAACGTCCGCTTGTGGTTGCTGGATTTGTCGGGCGGTTCCGGGCAGTCTTACACCACAAACGCGCCTAACCTCGTGTCATAGGTGTTCACTAACAATCATCTTTCACCCAAACCCCAAATTCATGTCATGTGTTCCAAATTCAACTTAATTACAATTCATGTCTATTCTAGGTGTCATAGGCCAATTATGAATTTGCAAGCATGTTCATGTTCATAATGCCGTTAATAGGCTATACCTATTGTTCCAATTTCAAAATCGCATTCCATATTCACTCATTCCAATTAAATTTACACAATTTCATGTTAACATCATAAGTCAGAATTCATAATTATGCACTATTCACCATAGATTCATGTTCCCAAATCATACCCAAAGATTCATTATGAATTACGCCCCAAAATTATCGATTCAAACTTTACTTCATTAAATAATCCCCATATACAATTTGCAAATTTTCCCAATATTTGCAATAATAATTGTTATGCCCCAATCCCAAATTACAGATTATATTCCTCGATTGCATAAAATAAATTATGCCCAATATTTGCAACAACAATTATTATGCCACAAACCCCAAATTATATATTATATTTCTCGATTGCATAAAATAGATTATGCCCAACATTTCCATATTCCAACTGCACGTATGCATTATAAGATTTTTGTCTAGGTTCGAGATAACCTAGATCCAAAAATAAAAAAGGGGAAGGAGGATAAAAGGAACAACTACTATAACATGAATCTTGAATTAAATTAATAACTGGGGAATGATGAACGATAATAGTACTATTATACAACAAATTTATTATAATTCCACTCACCTTGACTGGATTGGGGAAAGTAAACGATTTCTTGATGTAGATTGTTGATTTAATCTTCTTATTTGATTGTTGGTGAAGAGCTTGAATCGTTGATGAAGAACTTTGCTACATGATTTGATTAAACTCCAAAGTTGATGAAGAACTTGCAAATTAATTTAGGGTTTTGAGGCAGCGGCCATGTTTGGTTGAAGTTTGGCGGCATGGAGGCGTCAGAAATTATTGTTTATGAATTAGGTTAGGTCTAGGCACTATTTTATTGGTGTAGAGAGTGTTTTAGAGCCATTAGATCGCCCTAGAAGCCATCCGGTCCGTCTAGCACACCAAAAATCGTCACTGCCCAAATCTAAAAAAAATCAGGGGGAGGTCGACATTAAGGTCGACCCCTAGGTTGACCTCCCTAGGTAGGTTGACCCCTAGGTCGATCTCCATGGGTAGGTCGACCCCCCAGGTCGACCTGCCTGGGTATTTTCTTATGTAAATTCTGAATTTTTGTTGAATCTTCTGAAGGCCATAACTCTTTCATATGGAGCCCGATTTTCGAAAACTTGGACTCTATTCCAAGCAGAATTCCGAGACGAACGCAAAGGTGATGTCCGTTTTACTTAATTCCTGATATTTAAATTAAGTATCCTTATCTTATTATCTTCTCCGTTACACACACTGTTATTGAATCAAATTTTCCTTTTCTTCCATGTATTAATAAATTTTCATCATACATCACCGTTATTTACCTAGCTATGTGTATACACATTTACGTACATTCTATTAAAAATGCGGGGTGTTACATTCTCCCACCATTAAACAATTTCGTCCCCGAAATTCGATAAGAGTAAAATAGATAATTCCTCGCAATATCCATCCATCAAGTGTGCATCCAATTGTTGCAAACATTGTGCACATGTGCAAAGTGAGATACATCATAGTAAAGTATGTATGCCTAATTTGGATCCACCTATATGTATGCAAATTTTAAAAACTCTTTCAAAACATGATGCTCACATCCTAAATATGCTTGCAGTTCTATATGAATGCATTATCCTTGAAAAATCAAAATATTTTTCATCTAAGTTTTCCCACACTCTTATAGAATAAGAGCATAGTTCACTCAATTGTCGCATCCAAAACCCTACCATCCATCATTAATTTCAAAATTTAGAAAAAACTAATTATCCAAATTCGATTTCCTTATGTTACAAAAAGATATAAAACAGAAAAATTCACATCCTCCAATTTTCTTTTCTAATCGTACTTGGATTTTTATATGACTATTTTATGAAGATTTCCTATTTTCCTATCCAAGCACAACCACATAAGAAAATTTCTTCTCTTTTTCCACTTATCTTTGAAAAATTTCATATTTATTCATCTTTTTTCTTAAGATTTTCATTTTCTTTTCCCGTCACATTTGTTGCTTTACTGAATTTATTGTTTCTTGTTAGTTAGGCTATTCTCTTTCTTAGGTTATCTGACTTAATCCAAATACTTAAGTTTATTATTTCGAATAAGCTTTTTCTGTTTTCAACTCAAATAGCATCCTACACAGCTACTACTACGGGCCAAGAATTTCAGGACTTAGTCATCTCACACAATTGCGAGTCCACACAACAGGATTTACCCACTTACTTGCCCTTTACTACTTAGTAGTCACTACTAGTCCTTGCTGTGTATTCCTAGCCTATCCTTTTTCTTTCTTTTTCTCCAGCAACCAACCCAGGTTTCTCAATGCTTATGCATTCTACGGGAAATTTTTTCATTAGTTTAATATTAGCTAATCCCTAACTGTACATTGGCAAGAGAGTAACTCCTAAATATCAACCCCGAAGACCGAAATCAACATCAGATTGACACTCAGAGAATCACGCAACTCAACCAATCTCTAGTTGGTTCCAATTGTTTAATTCATAGCCTTAACATTCTCTCGTTCTATTCTAGGCACTAATCCTTACCTACTCCATTCTTTTTAAAAAAAACATGGTTTGGCCTCCTTTATTTTCATTACATTTTTCTTTCTAAAATTAAAAGTGTTAAAACTTTATTTTCTTTTCTCAAAAACTTGCTTTTGCCAAACCATAAAACATGTTACAAAATAAAATTGCAAAATATTTTTTTTCAAATCACGAAAGTGGAGTAGACAAGGACAACTATCGAGGTTACATTGTTCCTATTTAAAATTGTTAATTTAACTACTCGCTATAAGGTGCAGACATCTATTTTATTCCTACACTCTACCACTTATTTTGTTCACCCAACAAAAATTTCTTTTTAAAACAATAGTCAGATTTTATTGTTAACAGAATAGAATTTCTTTTACAAAACGCAACACTTTCTTTTCAGTCCTTTCATATATTATAATATGAAAACTAGAGAGCTATATATGCTCTATATTATGCACCTTTTTAATGAGAGAATTCTTTTAAAATGAGAAATCATTGTTTTACAAAATATACCCCGCTTTACTTTAAAAACCCAACAGGCACTAAATGATTTCTCAAACATCAAAAATACTTTTAAGATTAAAACTTGAAAAACACCACAAACTCTTTTACAGATTCAAGTTCTTAAAAGTTTATTATTGGGTTAGACTCAAAGCGGGTCTTCAACTCACTAGTCTTTTCCTAGGCACTTTCGCGAATTCAATTCTCTCGACTATATATATTCCTAATCCATTTTTCATTTTTCAGCCTTTTCTAGTTTCTAAGGTTACACTTCTAAACCCACTACTCTGAAATACTAATATTTCAGTTTCCATCCTATGGGATATTTTTCTTTCTCTAGCTTCAAGTCATATTGTACACTTTCCCAACCACCTAATGGTTTCCAAATTCCTATGTTCATTCCTTGAGTGTACAAACTAGATATCCCAACTCTTTTCATGTCTAGTGGGCTATTATATGGATTTAGGTTTATATATATAATATATTTATATTTTAGAAAATACAAATACGTTCACTCATTATCTCCCTAAGATCACTAAACCGAAGCTCTGAAACCAGATGTAACAACCCGGATTCCAATAGACCGAATTTTTTTCAAAAATCCAATCTATCGAAACCCAAGTTGGGTGCTCTGGTATCCTGCAGAAAAAGATAGAGATAAAGAAACATGTCAGAACTCGTAAAGCATCTCACAGCAGAAGGAAATAAAGTATAATATTCAAATATTGCTTTACCTTATTAACAATAATGCTAAACCAGTATCCAAAGCTATACCATCTCTGTCATGAACCTAACCTGGAAGTATTTAATGAGGAGGGGGTCAAAACATAAGTTCTGTGTAAGTGGACTTAGAATAAACTTCTGTATAATCCTACATATACCGTTCAGTTACATTTTCTTGGTTATTAGGTTATTAACAATGTTAGCTCCTTAGGCTGTACTCAGGTCCCATTAGTAGGTTAACCTAATACAACGTTTATGTAGATACCCCCAACTCGTTTAATCCTTTCCATGTATATATATAGTCCCTTGTCGTATGCCATACAGGCTTCATCATGTAAATCTATATTACTTTAGTGTAGTGCCACCAGTCTCGAAATCGTTTGGACTGCCACTCTCGATCTTGCTAAGTTCCGTGTAACATCTAGATCTAATCCAAGGTTTACTATCGAGCGCTTCCTAGATTCAACCAGGGTTTACGCTACCCAGGGCCACTGGGGTTTATTCTACCTGCTTCTCGGATTCTGGGTTTAAGCGACCTAGGTCCAACAAGGGATTATGCTACCTATCGAACGATGCCCCTAGTCTAGGACACACTACCCAGAGCGATATATGTTCCTAGACTTTTCCCACGTACGTGTCGTGAATCGTTATCGATGTCTAGCTGCACATGTCCTCTATATGTGCGGCCCAAGTCTCGTGGTAGGGCTAATCAAGAAACACGGAACTCCGTCGGGAGCTTTAAGTTATCTGCCGATGCAGATACAAAGGTCTATTTTTGTCTATGTGTGGCTATGGTCCCACTTGACCCCTCCCTCAACTAATGAAAGGCCCCCAAGAAAATCAAGAAAGAGAACTGTACTCAGGCCCCTATGCCCCCACAAACCTATTGGCCAACCTCTCCCATAACTAGATAACACGCATACGGTCTTTTGGAGCTCACCGCCTTTCCGCTTCACATGCTCGATTGACTCAAGATGGTAGGTAGACGACGACGTGCTATCACAGGGCTAAACAAGATATCGCCACCTCACGCTGGTCCATCCTAGTCTTTAGGTTTCTTATATTGCAACCAAGGCATACTCTTAGTTCTTCTGACGCAGACCTTAACCTCTGTGAGCCCAGGAGGATCATCTGCAATCTTACAGAGGGATACCAAGAGTACCCTCACGTCCCCTCGAAGCCGCGTGCTTTGTAACCCAGTTCGTTGGAGCCTTCTTCATGATCAGATGGATGTTCGCTCCTCCTCGTGTTCTACTTGGCTTTCTTGACTAAGGTTTACTACTTAGTTTTCTTAACTAAGGTTTACTACTTCGTTTCCTGAATCGTTAACTTTCTTAACTAAGATTTACTACTTAGTCCTCTTAACTAAGGTTCACTACTTAGTTCCCTTAATCGTTCGTTTTCTTAACTAAGGTTTACAACTTAGTCCTCTTAACTAAGGTTTACTACTAAGTTCTCTTTCTTGTTATTTACTTAGTTCTCTTAACTAAGGTTTACTACTTAGTTCTCTTTCTCGTTATTTACTTAGTTCTCTTAACTAAGGTTAATTACTTGGTTCTCTTAACCAAGGTTTGTGTAACACCCCACCTCCGTTAAGGTCACTCACAAAGGGAATGCCTTAACTTTGGTGGAGCATTTTAGTAAACAGAACAGAAACTTACAAGACAGATAAAACAGTACTTGAAAAATTTTAACTTTATTACAGCGGAAACAGAAATCAATATGGTTACATCCTTTCAAATCTCAGAATTCAAGTACAAAATATCAGTCTTGTACAAAAGCCTTCAAAATGCATGGTTTAAAATCATAATCCCCATAGAACGGAAGCTATACAGAGCCAAGCCATACTTTAAGCACTTCAAGCAAAGAGAAATCCGGATCAAGCTAAAGTATTCCCTCCTTGGATAACCTGGGGGGAAACGGAAGAAAGGAGGCGAAACAACAAGGGTCAGACAAAAAGTCTAGCAAGTCCAGTGACTTTCAGCATATGAACAGATAATAATAATATGACATGAACATAAAACTGGACGAGAGATAACTGTAACAGGTGTAGCAGATATAACAGAAGAACAGAATGGCATAAACTATTGCTTTACACTTCTCTGCACTAATACTAGTATAACAGAATTAGGTGTCACCCTAATGTCTAAACTGAAGCAGGAACGGGTACAGAATAATTTAACAGAAACAGAATGCTAATAATGGGCCTTTACTACCCGATCAGAAACAGACAGAAGCAGAAACAGATTAATCCCTACGGAAACAGAATGTAGAATTAGGTGTACACTAGTAATGGGCCTTTACCACCCGAACAGACGGTACCACGCAGAAACAGACAGGTGTTACCACCCAACAGAAACAGACGGTACCAACAGAAACAGACAGAACTAAGTGTACCCTAAAACCCTACCCCAAGCGATCGGCTCCCTAATACATAAATATCCTGTGTCGGCCCCACAGTAGGGTGTATCACTCCCTAAAGTGACAACCAATCGGCACAGACCTATTTACAGATGTCACGGCGTCTTACATCCTCAGAGGCAGACCGGGATCCATGCACGCACATGACCCGGTTGGAACGCACCATCAACACCCCTCGCCATTATCAGAATGAACCACTTATAATTAGTTCAGTAAGCGTGCCCGGACCCTACCTACTGTTGGGTCAAAGTTTTGATACCAGAAAGGGTTACTGACTAATATGGGTCCCAAACAACAGATGACACGAGTAATTCCCCTCCTAACCTTGTGTCCCCAGACTAACAGATCTCAGATTAACTTGTTTACAAGTTCAGACATACAGAATTCAGACTTACTAGTTCACAGATTAAGTTAACAAGTTTTCAGACTAACAGATCAGATGTACAGATTTTTCAGATTCGTCTAACTTTGTATTAGGCCTACAGATTCATGGACGGGTTTACTACACCTATTAATCCAGTTGGTTTAACCCTATTTCCCCCAATACGTTTTAGACGTCATTCTTATCTTAGATTTGCATTAATCAATTATTAATGCCCAGACCTCTCACATTAGGTCGCTAGCTTGTGGCCGCTGGATGGGCCGGGCGGTTCCGGGCAGACTTCTGCCACAAGCCAGACCTAACCTCGTGTCTTAAGCAGGTTATGACTAACTTCTCACATTAGAACCTATTGTTTGCGGCCACTGGATGGGCCGGGCGGTTCCGGGCAGAATTACGCTCATTCTAACCTCGAGTTAGTCACGTTTATCTTTGCGGCCAATTAATTAATAATTTACCGTTTATGCGCACGCCCAATATATATGCCAATTCAGATTATATCAATAACAGGATGATTATATCAACCCAGCAGATAACAGATTTTAGCAGATAACAGATTTTCCAGATTATCTGACTTAACGGATTTAACAGATTTAGCAACTTAGCAGATTTTGGCATATAACAGGTTAGGCATTTAAACAAATAAATTTAACAGATTTAGGCATTTTCAACAGACTTAGCGGATGACAGATCTAGCAGATGAATAGATCTAGTAAACTAGGCAGTAGAGCAGAACTAGCAGATTAAGCAATATAACAGAACTAGCAGATTAGGCGATATAATAAAACTAACAGATTAGGCAAATATAGCAGAACTAGCAAATTAGGCAATTATAACTGATTTTCATCATTCCTTAAAGTTTCACATATCTTGCCTAATTATAAATTTGGCCTAAATTTGCATGCCTAAAATAGTGATCATGATTCACACTAGGATCATATACCCTACGTTTGCATTGAATTTGCATGTCATAGATTATGGTCATAATTTACATGCCCCAATTTAGTTCCACTTGCCTAGTACAAAAGATTCACATATAAATTAAACCAACTATAGCCATCTATTTTCAATGCATGTCATATATTCAAAAAATCTCCTACTTAGGTGTTATTCACACTTGATAGTTATCAAATCTTAATATGGATCTTCACACCTAAGTTATAATCCGTTATAAAATATGCCCAAGGATCTAGATCTAACATATGATATGTGTTTTAGTTCAGATCTTAATATTCCATATTTTCAAGTTATGTATTATCATATGATAATCCCAAACAATCATATATGCACAGATCTAGATCTAGTTTATATACTCAAATCAGTCACAGATCAGTCCAATTATGCCTTAGATTTATGTTCTAAGTTCCAAGTCCAACCTATGTTCTTTCCTCAAATTAGTCACCTATTGGTCATGCCCAATTTATGCATCATTCATTTTACTGTCCCAAACATTTTAGCGCATGTTAATCTCTTATGAGATTGGCTCAGGCTCGTAGTAGCCTGGCTATAGAACAGAAAGAGGAAAGAGGTACAGAATAAGATAAATCAAATCAGAACAGAACAGATATAATCCCAGATTCAGATTCACAATTCATGTCAAAATCAGAATTAACGTTTATAGCGGAGAATAATTGTACTTGCCTTGGTTGGATTAAAGAAAGAACTTTAGTTGTTGCAGAATTGTTGCAGAAGCTTTAATCTCTAATTTGAATTGAGTTGCTTAGGTTGATGTTGATTAGCTTCTAGTTTTGATTCCAGCAGAGTAGCGACGCCATTTTTATTTTTAATTTATAACAGAGGCAGAGTAGAAGCAGAATAGAATTGTGTGCAGAGAAGGCTGGGTTTGGGGTTGTTTAAATAGGTTTAGGCAGACGAATCCAGACAGAAAACGAGACCAGATACATCAGAACGCACCCAGGCAGAAAAGCAGATTCGGGAGGCAGGTCGACCCCCAGGTCGACACTAGGGTCGACTCTAGGGTCGACCCCCTGGGGGCAGGTCGACTCTAGGGTCGACTCTAGGGTCGACCCCCTGGGGCAGATCGACTCTAGGGTCGACTCCCCAGTCGACCTGGTCTGTGCTGTTTAATTTTTTTCTGAACTTTGGAAGGCCATAACTTGGTCATACGGACTACGATTTACGAAATTTCGGACTCTATTTCGCGTATTTTTCCGAGACGAACGCAATGGCACAGCCCGTTTCCCTTGATTCTGATTTTATATTTTAATTATACTCATATTTGTAATTCTTAAGTTCATAGAAAATACGGGGTGTTACAGTTTGATACTTAGTTTCTTTTACTTAGTTCTCTTTAACTAAGGTTTGTTACTTAGTTCCTTTTAACTAAGGTTTACCAATGAATTCAAGCATGACTTAAGTTCTCTTTATCAAATGATAGCGTATGGATGTTTTCCCACATTTCCAACTTAGATTAACTTATTTCATGGTATAAGTCGTCCTACCCTTCGAGTCTTGTATTACATCTTAAGTCATATTCATTTGTTATCCCTAGGATAAGTTTATCTATTATTTAATCTTATCATTCCCCACTTTTCCTTGCTTTGATACTATTATATTGGTTAAGTTTTCCCATGTGTTCAAGTTGACTTAACCCCCGATCACGTATTCAATTCAACCCATGTGTCATGTCAAATTGGTTAAGTGTTATATATCAGTTCATGTTGACTTAACTTACCCATATATCATGTCAAATTGGTAAGTGTTATCTCATCTTCCGTATCGTTTCCTATAACTTATCTTGTCCTATAAGTTATAATTTCCACCTATTATCCTTTCCTACCTTATTCAAGTTTATTCATAATAGGTAATTTAACATTCCCCATTTCTTATCATTAATTTTAGATTTGACTTAACCCTTCCATTCACTTAGCCCGTTACTTAAACTTTACCCAACTCAATTAATTTATGATACCGTCACGGGTCCCATTTGGTTAAGCATATCTAAATTTTTGTTTCACATGTCACCCGTGTCCCACTTAACCCTCTTTATTATAGTTTACGTGTTTTACACATGTCTTACTACGGTTAAGTCTACCTTAGTCATGTTTTACATGTCATTTATATCACCCACTTAACCCTCTAACCATACCCATGTCACCCACATGTCTTATTATGGTTAGTATTTCTTAATTTATTTATTATGCCGTACCGATGTATGACCTCTCACATTAGACGTCCGTTCGTGGCTGTTGGATTTGTCGGGCGGTTCCATACAGTCTTACACCACAAACGCGCCTAACCTCATGTCATAAACCGTTACGCCTCTAGTTCTTGTCGTTGACCTCTCACATTAGACGTCCGCTTGTGGTTGCTGGATTTGTCGGGCGGTTCCGGACAGTCTTACACCACAAACGCGCCTAACCTTGTGTCATAGGTGTTCATTAACAATCGTCTTTCACCCAAACCCCAAATTCATGTCATGTGTTCCAAATTCAACTTAATTACAATTCATGTCTATTCTAGGTGTCATAGGCCAATTATAAATTTGCAAGCATGTTTATGTTCATAATCTCGTTAATAGGCTATACCTATTATTCCAATTTCCCAATCACATTCCATATTCACTAATTCCAATTATATTTACACAATTTCATGTTAACATCATAAGTTAGAATTCATAATTATGCGCTATTCACCATAGATTCATGTTCCCAAATCATACCCAAAGATTCATTATGAATTATGCCCCACAATTATCAATTCAAACTTTACTTCATTAAATAATCCCCATATACAATTTGCCAATTTTCCCAATATTTGCAATAATAATTGTGATGCCCCAATCCCAAATTACAGATTATATTCTTCGACTGCATAAAATAAATTATGCCCAATATTTGCAACAACAATTGTTATGCCACAAACCCCAAATTACAGATTATATTTCTCGATTGCATAAAATAGATTATGCCCAACATTTCCATATTCCAACCGCACGTATACATAATAAGATTTTCGTCTAGGTTCGAGATAACATATCCAAAAATAAAAAAGGGGAAGGATGATAATAGGAACAACTATTATAACATGAATCTTGAATTAAATTAATAACTGGGGAATGATGAACGATAATAATACTATTATACAACAAATTTATTATAATTCCACTCACCTTGACTGGATTGGGGAAAGTAAATGATTTCTTGATGTAGAATGCTGATTTAATCTTCTTATTTGATTGTTGGTGAAGAGCTTGAATCGTTGATGAAGAACTTTGCTACTTGATTTGATTAAACTCCAAAGTTGATGAAGAACTTGCAAATTAATTTAGGGTTTTGAGGCGGTGGCCATGTTTTGTTGAAGTTTGGCGGCATGGAGGCGTCAGAAGGAATTGTTTATAAATTAGGTTAGGTCTAGGCACTATTTTATAGGTGTAGAGAGTGTTTTAGAGCCATTAGATCGCCCTAGAAGCCATCCGGTCCGTCCAGCACACCAAAAATCGTCACTGCCCAGATCTGAAAAAAAATCAGGGGGAGGTCGACCTCCCTGGGTAGGTCGACCCCCAGGTTGACCTGCCTGGGTATTTTCTTATGTAAATTCTGAATTTTTGTTGAATCTTCCAAAGGCCATAACTCTTTCATACGGAGTCCGATTTTCGAAAACTTGGACTCTATTCCAAGAAGAATTCCGAGACGAACGCAATGGTGATGTCCATTTTACTTAATTCCTTATATTTAAATTAAGTATCCTTATCTTATTATCTTCTCCGTTACACACATTGTTATTGAATCAATTTTTCCTTTTCTTCCATGTATTAATAAATTTTCATTATACATCACCATTATTTACCTAGCTATGTATATACACATTTATGTACATTCAATTAAAATGCGGGGTGTTACAACAACACAATCAATCTAACAAACGAGTCATCCATGGTATGTGGACGATGGGTGTCGGGTGGTGCTAAGCACCTTCTGCATACTAGTATATATTTCAACTAGAAAATAGAATAAAAGTGAGAAGTTCTCATCTTTGGGATCCACTCCTTCATTCTCTATTGTCACTCAGATTCGCCGTTTTGATTCCAACGCAATCTGTTTCACAAAATCTATATTAAAAATCATCTTTTTAACTAGCTATTTATATGATGAAAATTATATTTTTAACACAACGCTTCATGTATAAAAATCATATTTCATAACGCTACATGTATAGAAAAGATTATATTTTTATAATTCAGTTTTCTATATAAAAATCATATTTTAACTTCGCCGCTTTATATATAAAAATCGTATTTTTATTTCAAATCTCTATACGTAAGAATCGTATATTCCCTTCGCTACATGAGTAAAAATCATATTTTTATGATTATAAAAATCGTATCTTCCTCTCATGACAATTTAAACCTTTTTGCTTACATAAAAATAAAACCTTTCTAAAACTAAAAAAATCAAATCTTTTTAAAACTAAAAATCAAATCTTTGCATTGTTATTCATATGTAAAAGATCAAATCTTTACATTGACAAAAATCATAACTTTCCGTTACTAAAAATCATAACTTTCATTAACTAAAAATAATAGTTTTCACAAATGAAAATTCATATCTTTTATAAATGAAAAATCGTATATTCTATAAATGAAAAATCATACATTTTCTATAATCAAAATCATTATTTTCTATAATATTAACATTATTTTCTGTAATATTATCATTATTTTCTATAACATTATCATATTACCTATATAATAAAACTGATTTATAAACGCTACTAAAAAAACTGATTTTTATTTAATTACAGAATTTAAACAACCTAAAAAACTCACCTTTTCTTTCTACAGCAAATCGGAGAGGGGGCTCGCGAATTGATGGAGGAGGAGGGGTGTTGGTCGGAGGCGCTCCAGGCTAGGGCGGCGGCGGGCCTGAAAAGGGGGGCGCGGATCTTTACGTCGATGGGACTGCGGATCTTCACGTCGAGGGGGGGAGAGCTAGAGTCACGACGGAGCTTCTGGGCCCTAGCGGCGTACCCTGCGGTGGCCGGAGGCTGGCCAGCGGCGGCTCCTGGATCTGAACTGGAGGAGGCAGTCTCGTGCGTTGTGTTTTTTTTCTTGTTATTTTTTTTGACCTGAAATGAATGGTAAAGGTAAGGGGAGGAGGGAGAGTAATTAAAGGGGTTTACTTTCAATAATAATTTATATATTATTATTTAATCTAAAACAAATGGTTAGTATTTAAATCCAAACTCCAAACGAGACCCAATGACTGTCGCCCCTAACCAATTACCCCCATTCCGAACACAATGGGATATGTATCGCAAGTCAATTCGACTGTTACGATCAATTTTCTTCAGAATTAAAATATAAATCTATATATTCAATTTCAAATGTACATTTTAATTTACCGGGGCCACATACTGATTCTAAAAATTCCAGAAAAATAAATCTAGCTATGTTTTGACGATATGGTCCTAACAAAACTATTTTCGCTGAATTTGGAGACCATTTGAAAAATGGTCATTTTCCAGTTGATTAAAATTGACTGAAACTGTCAAAGCACGTTTTCATGTGCCATGCTCACATATTGATTTCAAAAATTATGAATTTTGGATTCTAGCAATAATTTGACATCTCGGATCCAACAAAAGTGGTTTCGTCGAAAACGGAGGTCGTTTGCAAAATTTCCATTTTTAAGGGCCCAAAATTCCATAGCGACTATTCTGAATTTTCAACTGGGAATAACTTTTTATTCCCTCTATGAAATTTGGATTTTTTGGATTCGTTGGAAAAATATTCTCAAATAGATTCTAATATTTTTGGTTTCGTTAAAATCCGGTTTATTTTGAATCCTGTACATTCGTTTGAAATTTGAAACGAATTTTCAAACTACCGCGCCATTTTCAATTCCTTTCATAATTTAAAATAAAATATTTATATTCTGACGTCGATTCAAATAAATATATACATTCTAATTCTGTTCAAAATAAATTTCTCGATGTTATTATTTAAAATAAATTATCTTAAATATTCAAAATTCATTAAAATTGCCAAAATAAAAATTTTAAATTGGCTCAGATTTTCCAGGTTGTTACAATCTCCCCCACTTAAAAATCTTTTCGTCCTCGAAAAGGAACGGAGCTGAAAGTTGTTTTACAAACCAACTCAACTTTCGTTATTTTAATTATGGCTTAAGTTCTTCAACTTTTCAGTTTCTAAGAATTTTCTAATTCTTCAAAAATTTAGTTAACACCCTAAATTTTCGAAAAATTTCGCCATAACCTCCCCTGTATGGGAGCACCGGGAAAATCCTGAAATCGCCATATAGGCCTCTCCAATCCAAAAAAAAGAAACAGCCAAGCGGCTAGCCAATCGCTCATAAAATCATCAAAAACCCCAAGAAATACAGTAGGCATGTACCTATTTGTCGGGCAAACCATTTTATTCCTCTGCTCTAGCCTCTTACTATGACCTGTCCAATGAATGTACATGTATATGCATGAAATTTCAAACAAATTTCAATTCAGTTCAACATTTGATACAATTTGACTAAATTTACCTTACATTCACATAATGGTTTAAATGAATGATCATACAACACAAACATCAATCAATTAATGGATTAACGTTTCAAATTTATAGCTTTTATGTATCCAAAAATCGTATTTTTGATGCCAAATCACAACAATAAACCCTATCTAGTTTTGGTTCTCACGCCAGTCAATTGGAAATATATAGAAATCCCACTTTCGAAACCCGAACTTAAATGCTGATGACTGATATACACGTAAATGTGTATATTTTATCCGCATATTTATCTTATTTTATCTTTTAAATAATTGATATTGTGTATTTATAGCTGTGTTTTCAGATTGTTGACAAGAATCATGGTTTAGAGCATTTGATGAATAAAGCATGAAGAATTTGCTGAAAAAGAGTGAAGTTAAAATTACTTAAGCTTGAAGAGTTTAAAGCTTGAAGAACGGTTGCAAATAGAGTTCAGTTGGGTAGATTTGGCTCACTAAAGACTCATATTGTGTTCACATTGGCTCAATTGCAGACCATTTCACTCATGTAGCGTTCACATTAGCTCCTTTGCAAGGCTTCTAATTCATGCACTATACGCGTTCACACTGGCTCACTTACAAGGCCACTTGCTCTACAACCCCGTTCACACTAGCTTATGTGTTATTTGGGCTAATTCTTTAGTCCCACATTGTGGAATTTGCCAAGTAGCCTTTGTCATATCAGCTATAAATACACTTTATCTCATTCGTTGTAAAAGACATTAGGTTTTATTCTGTAATTCTCTTCTTGGAATAAAATCATTCTCTCCCTTTCTTTTTACTTTTTGTTTATTTTATTTATGTTCATGTTATTTATTTTCTTTTTCTCTTCTTCTTTAGCTATGTCTAGCTAATCCCCTTTGATTAGGGGGTGATGACGCTGATAGTATGATTCAATATGAATCACATAGCCAAAAGATGAAGACTGTATACATGTAGATCTGGATCTGAATTAAGGGTTAGATCTGAACCTTCATATTTTGTGTCGTTTAAGAGCTATGCTCCTTCACAGGATATATTCGTGTTCGATCTAACGTTTATCAGATCTAGATCTAATTTTAGGGGTTTAGAAATTAATTAGTGAATCTGTCCTGATAGTCTATGGTTGTAGAGCTGAGCTCCTGCATAGGCTATGTTTGTCGTTATTTACATATTTGTTTCTAAAAACCTATTATCGTTGATTCATGTTTGTGACAGAAACATGTATTAGATCTGGTTAATCTTTTGGCTATTGATGATTATGAATCTGATCTATGTCATTATCCCCTAATTGCTTTCACTTATTGTTAAAACTCTCTTTTATTTAATTTCTGCTATTTTCTTTGTTTTCCACCAATCAAAAGTTAGGGATAACTTGATTGGATTTATTAATAAAATAATTTGGTCCCAGAGTTCGACACCTTCTACAACAATCCTTGTTGTTTAGGAAAGACGAACGAATTTTACAATTATTTACAATTGTATAATTTGTTCGCAAACAATGACGCTCGAGCAATCATTAGAATCATCTTCGAGCGACTAGAGTGTGATCCTATATCCATCCCGTATATTCAAGGCTTCAATACACGTGGATCAGACGTATATTAAAATCTCTACATACTCGATAGTCCAAATCGATTTAAAATAAATATTCAAATACGTATAAACAGGTTTAAATTTTCAAAACAAAATTCGTTTTCATTTTAATTTTAAAAATATCACTCTTCACACTCGTTCTAGGATACTACTGATCCTATCTCTAACGATTCATTCTCATTGGATATTACTAATCCAATCTCTGATGAATTCTTTCGTTTGGTTCTAACGTGTCTTGTTCTCCGAGCTCTATAAACCAAAGCTCTGATACCATACTAAGACGACCTGAACTTCCCCGTAAAGGAAAGCCCGGATTGACTTGAGGACAAGACGAATCAGAACATAAACAGAAGAACATTTCATTACTTATTACAACAATTTCATCGGAATACAAGAATATGCAGAGTATACATGAATAATACACATTTACTAAATATCAGAGATTTACAAATTACAATGCAGCGGAAAATAATACAAAACAAAACTGAAAAGAATATACGGATACAGAGCTTTCCGAATATCATTCCAGCTATAAACCAGGATCCTGTGAATATAAATCTGCAAAACCAAAACTACTAGCTGCCTGTGTGTAAAATAGGGGTACCCAGAGTTTAGGTTAAAACAATAAACTCCAGGTCAGTCATGTGACTGGTGCGAGAACTAAAACAGTATTAATCTTTATTTTAAAGTTAGGTAAATCAAGGGACCACGCCATATAACACGGAATGGGTTTCCTCCCAAGAATACCAGTGCATAAAAACAACAGCGCAATGCTAAATAAAGAACAATGAAGCTATTATAAGACTCAGGTCTCATCACACAATGCAAAGCATGCCGGAGGATAGAGTTTTTACCTTATAATAGCCAAGAATGCTTGGTACGTAAAATCTCATGCTTAAGTGTATAGTGTCAAAACAATTTCAATCACAAGTATCAATCATAGACGGCATAAGTGCCCCCATACCACTATGTTGCCATATATAGGTTTACAATTAAAACCGCTAAATGTTGTATTGGAAGTTGGATTTCCATCTATGAACCAAGGCAAGGGATCGTCCTCACCGCTTTGAGACTATCTAGCCCGAGCCTCAGGATCAGAGCTCGAGTGACCCTTGGATCGTCAGGGCCAGCCCACACTTAGCAGGTTAATAATACCGTAAATGATATGCTAGTTTGCCCTATGGGTCATAAATGAGCCAAATGACTCCATCGGCCCCGGATCGACCGATATAACAGAGACGCCTCGCTATCCATCATCAACATAAGTAAAATGTCCGGGCGTGTAAAACCCAAAACACCACTCCTAGCTAGAAACCAGCATATGTCCATTTCCCTGAGGTCCTTCTCCCATTTCTGGTTCACACCGAGGTGTGAGGCTCTCGAATTAACGCTAGACAAAGATATGCTATATTAAAGCCGTGCTTTGATCATCAACCACAAGACTCTGCTTTTCAACAGAAGCCTTGATCTTTTGCATCTTAGCATGCCACACAGGCAATTCACGCTATGCAACCGATGTCAATCAATCACACAAAATGAAATCCGATGTCAGACACACATCCATTTGCAAGTTCGTTCTGGGTCTGAATGAAACCGGAGGCACCTTATTCCTCCCTCATATGTCCAATACAAGGGAGAGGCCCTCGCATATCTGTCGATCACCAAGTACGTCTGGATGATCACCACATATTACCTTATCTTGGGGGTACAGCCCAATCAAGACATCAGTAATCATCCATACGATGTGAAGAGCTCCAGTCTTCCACCACCGTCTTCATCCTCGACACATCGTCGAATCAGTTACTCAGAATGGGATAAACCCGGTCTTTTTGAATAACTCGCGTATATAATAAACAAGTGCTATAAAACACAACATGCACCTCATTCCAATCCAGAATATTCCTTTATTCAAATATTCTTATACTTTGGGAAAGGTTCCCATTAATTTTATCAATGATAAATTCTTTAAATTTATTCTTTAATCCTCCTTTGGATATCATTTCAATCTAATTAAAGATGCATTAAAACTACACTCGGTTTTAATCTTCCCAAAAATCAATGTTAATGATTGTTTAACTTGGGAAATCATATCCTGTCTTTAACTCGGTTAAAGAACCAATGTCATTTAAAGCACGGTTCACAATAAACTCAAAATCACATTCCATTCCGACAGCCTTTAACCGTAAATTAGCAAGTGAACAATTCCCTAAGTATTATCCCCGAAGGACGAAACCAACATCAGATCAATAACCAGGAAACCATTCAACTTAACAAATCTCCAGTTAGTTTCTAGTTTTCTTAACTCCATTTGGGTCTAAGAACAGTATTATTAAAGATACCATTCACTACAATCCAAAATCTTATTCCTGTATTTAACTAGGTTAAAGAACCAATGTCCTTTAAAACACGGTTCACAATAAACCCAAAATCACATTCCATTCCATCAGCCTTTAACCGTAAATTAGCAAGTGAACAATTCCCTAAGTATTAACCCTGAAGGCCGAAACCAACATCAGATCAATACCCAGGAAACCATTCAACTTAACTAATCTCCAGTTAGTTTTTGATTTTCTTAACTCCATTTGGGTCTAAGAACAGTATTATTAAAGATACTATTCACGACAATCCAAAATTACATTTGATATTAAATACAAGGCTCTGAATAGAAAATATATTGGCTTATATTCAATATCAAATTCTGGAATCAATAATTACCGTATGGGAATAACGATATATATATATCTTCCAAATTCCTCCACAATATCCGTATAATCACGGAATCCAATATTGAAATATTCCGAAGACAATTTCGATTCAAATCCATTCCAATTCATATATTTGGAAATTCTGGTTATTTTTAAAACCATTTCAAATCCAATTTATTTATTTAAAAATATTGGATTTCATAATTCTAGTTCATAACTAGTTCATTTCGACAAAAATGTATTTTTTTTCTTTTCAAATATATGATTTTTCATCCCAATTCTTTCCAAATCATTTATTATGATTTTACACAAATGATTGATATATTTAATAATTTTATCAAGGCCCGTACAGTCGATTTCCACAAACGGCCATCGAATTGCACTTACAGCGACCTTTTCCAAATTTGATTTGGACATAATTCCAAATCCAACCGTTAGATTTAAAATCTCTAATATTTGTTGGAAAGCCCTTTTCGATATGAACCCAAATGTTCCGATTTTAGGAGAATCCGAAGGTCGGATCTCCGTAATGTCCGTTCGAAGTCATTGGTCGAAATTCGCGAACTGCCGCGGCGTGGCGCATTCTATTCAGGCCATAATATATATTATATATATTTCGTTGATTTCCATTTAAAACGCATTTTACAAATCATTTTAAATTCGTTTTCAAAACGATTTCAACTACATATTCAATATCAAATCAAAATTGAATATTCCATATCATCGAATGATAATATTTTCAAAACATTAGATTTTGAAATCAATTCCTTTTCGATATTCATTTTAAAAATGAATAAAATCGATATAATTATCGTTAACGTCAAAATGGCGTTAATCTATTCAGCACGGCTCTATATATTTAAATATATTCATGTCCATCCTAAATCGGACATCAAAATCAGATTTTGATTCTTTTCTGAATATTATTTTAAAACATTCATCATTTTAAAATATTCGTTATTTTAAAATATTCATTCTTTCTGAACTGGAATCAGACATTGTCAATTACCATATAATTGATTTATATGGATTTCATGCACATATGTACACTACAATAATCAAATACAGTCAACCATCATCCAAAGTGCATTCTACACTGCACAAGCATCAAATATAAATACTCAACGCTTATACAGCCTGTTAATCAATCGATCGACATACAGCTAATTATTGGGACTAGTGTATGTCATATATCATCCCAATACCCATGTGGGGTTTCAATCAACAAACAATGAATTTTATTTGTACAGTTGGACGATGTGTAAAATTTATCGTCCCATTCAATATCAGTCAAATGTGTGTACATAAACAAATCGTCCGATTTGTTTATGGATATTTATTTTATCCATATACACGTTAAAAAATATATTTTTAACTATAAAATATTTTAATCCATTCCACAATACACAATCAATTTTTATAACACAATCAATCAAACAAACAAGTCATCCATGGTCTGCGGACGACGGGTGTCGGGTGCTGCTAAGCACTGTCTGCATCCTAGTATATTTCAACTAGAAAATAGAATAAAAGTGAGAAGTTCTCACCTTTGGGATCCACTCCTTCATTCTCTATTATCGCTCAGATTTGCCTTTTTGATTCCAACGCAATCTGTTTCACGAAATCTATATTAAAATCATCTTTTTAACTTGCTATTTATATGGTGAAAATTATATTTTTAACACAACGCTTCATGTATAAAAATCACATTTCATAACGCTACATGTATAGAAAAGAATATATTTTTATAATTCAGTTTTCTATATAAAAATCATATTTTGACTTCGCCACTTTATATATAAAAATCGTATTTTTATTTCAAATCTCTATACGTAAGAATCGTATATTCCCTTCGCTACGTGAGTAAAAATCATATTTTTATGATTATAAAAATCGTATCTTCCTCTCATGACAATTTAAACCTTTTTGTTTATATAAAAATCAAACCTTTCTAAAACTAAAAAGTCAAATCTTTTTAAAACTAAAAATCAAATCTTTGCATTGCTGTTCATATGTAAAAGATCAAATCTTTACGCTGACAGAAATCACACTGACAGAAATCATAACTTTCCGTTATTAAAAACCATAACTTTCATTAACTAAAAATAATAGTTTTCACAAATGAAAAATCATATCTTTTATAAATGAAAATCATATATTTTCTATAATCGAAATCATTATTTTCTATAATATTAACATTATTTTCTGTAATATTATCATTATTTTCTATAACATTATCATATTATCTATATAATAAAACTGATTTACAAACGCTACTAAAAAACTGATTTTTATTTAATTACAGAATTTAAACAACCTAAAAAAACTCACCTTTTCTTTCTACAGCAAATCAGAGAGGGGGCTCGCGAATTGATGGAGGAGGAGGGGCGCTGGTCGGAGGCGCTCCAGGCTAGGGCGGCGGTGGACCTAAAAAGGGGGGTGCTGATCTTCACGTCGATGGGGGTGCGGATCTTCACGTCTAGGGGGGAGAGCTGGAGTCGCTGCGGAGCTTCTGGGCCCCGGCGGCATGCCCTGCGGTGGCCGGAGGCTGGCCAGCGGCGGCTCCTGGATCTGAACGGGAGGAGGCAGTCTCGTGCGTTGTGTTTTTTTTCTTATTACTTTTTTTTGATCTGAAATGAACGATAAAGGTAAGGGGAGGAGGGAGAGTAATTAAAGGGGTTGACTATCAATAATAATTTATATATTATTTTTTAATTTAAAACCAGTGGTTAGTACTTAAATCCGAACTCCAAACGATACCCGACGACTGTCGCCCCTAACCAACTACCCCTATTCCGAATACAATGGGATATGTATCGCAAGCCAATTCGACTGTTATGATCAGTTTCCTTCAGAATTAAAATATAAATCTATATATTCAATTTCAAACGTACATTTTAATTTACCGGGGCCACATACTGATTCTAAAATTTCCAGAAAAATAAATCTAGCTATGTTTTGACGATACGGTCCTAACAAAACTAATTTCACCGAATTTGGAGACCGTTTGAAAAATGGTCATTTTCCACTCGATTAAAATTGACTAAAACTGTCAAAACACGTTTTCTTGTGCCACGCTCACATATTGATTTCAAAAATTATGAAGTTTGGAATCTAGCAATAATTTGACATCCCGGATCCAACAAAAGTGGTTTCGTCGAAAACGGAGGTCGTTTGCAAAATTTCCATTTTTAAGGGCACAAAATTCCATTGCGACTATTCTGAATTTTCAACTGGGCATAACTTTTTATTTTCGCTATGTAATTCGACTTTTCGGATTCATTGAAAAGACATTCTCAAATAGATTCTAATATTTTTGGTTTCGCTAAAATCCAGTTTATTTTGAATCCTGTACACTCGTTTGAAATTTGAAATCGAATTTTCAAACTACCATGCCATTTTCAATTCCTTTCATAATTTAAAATAAAATATTTATATTCTAACGTCGATTCAAATAAATATATACATTCTAATTTTGTTCAAAATAAATTTCTCATTGTTATTATTTAAAATAAATTATTTTAAATACTCAAAATTCATTGAAATTGCCAAAATAAAAAGTTTAAACTGGCTCAGATTTTCCGGGTTGTTACATTTAGGAGAGATGTTTTCGGAATGGAAGAGCCTTAAGTACTTGGCAGAATTTGGTTTCAGATCACAGTGTGAGTTGGAACCTAAATTGTTGGCAAGCTTATCGATAAGAGGTACTCTCATCGAAAGGATTGGCGAAAGCCAAAAGCGTGATGCAAAGCTAATCGAGATTATCCAAAGTTGGAACCATAGGATAAAGAGTTCGAGGTCAGTCAAGAAGGTTGGCTTCAAAAGCAAGGACGACTCTTTGTTCCTGATATCGAAGGATTGAGGGATAAGGTTCTGAGGGAATGTCATCACTAAAAATTGACAATTCATCCTGCTGGTAATAAGATCTATCAGGACATGAAGCGATCTTACTACTGGGAAGGGATGAAAAGGGATATTGGAAAGTTTATTTCTAAGTGCATGAGCTGTCAGTTGGTGAAATTTGAACAGAAGAAGCCGAGTGGATTGCTTCAGCCATTGGAAGTTCCTATGTGGAAGTAGGAGCAGATATTAATGGATTTTATCGATGGACTACCTAGAACTAGGACGGGAAACGAAGGGATTTGGGTCATCGTGGATTGTTTGACCAAATGTGGAAGGTTCAAACATGTTAGATCAAATAGGATAGCATCGAAGTTGGCTGAGCTTTATATTAATTGGACAGTTCAATTCCATGGTATCCCGAAGAGCATTGTGAGGGACTGAGATCCATTATTCATGAGTGGATTTTGGAAGAGTTTGCAAGAAGCTTTGGGAACCGGGTTGTATTTGAGTACGACTTATCATCCTCAAACTGATGGTCAAACCGATAGGGTCAATCGAGTATTTGAAGATCTCCTGAGGGCTTGTGTATTAGACATCAGAGGATCATAGGAAGACCATATACATTTAGTTGAGTTTGCATATAACAACAGATACCAGCCGAGCATTGGGATGGCACAATACGAGGCGTTGTATGGAAGACCATGTAATTCTCTAGCATGTTGGCCAGAAACTGGAGATAAGTTGATACTTAGGCCGAAGATGATTAAAGAGACCTTAGATTGTATCGGGATCGTTCGGCTATCAATGAAGGCAGCCTAAGATCGTCAGAAGAGCTATGCTAATAAATGTCAAAAAGAATTGGAATTTGACGTGGGTGACATGGTTTTCGTGAAGATTTCTTCATTGAAGCATATGGTGCGATTCAGAAGTAATGGAAAGTTATCTCCAAAATTTGTTAGACCATTTCCGATAGTAGAGCAGATTGGAAAGCTCGCATATAGATTGGAGTTACCCGAGAAGATGTTGAGTGTGCATAATGTTTTCCATGTGTCATTTCTATGGAAGTGCGTGCATGATTCGAATGTGGTGGTATCTCCAGAGCAGTACGAGGACCTAAAAGTCGAGACCGTAGTTACGAAACCTCATAAGCCGCTTCGTGTAGTGGGGAGTGACACAAAACAGCTTAGGAGGAAGACGGTTAAGTTGGTCAAGTTACAATAAAGTGAGGATGATGACGATTGTATGTAGGAGCAGAGGAGAGTATCAAGGCGACCCATCCATAACTCTTCGTCGGTATGACCCATTGATATCGTGTAACTTTGCATCATTGTAACTTGTACTATTGTTTTTTAGAATTCCGCGTGTTTGGATAAGGCTAAGGATGCATGGCTTGATGGATGCTAGTTTGGAGGGTAAATTGGCTACTCATGGATTATAGGCATGCGAAGTTGTTTTGGTTGCTTTTGAGTGTTGGGATTTCGGGGGCGAAATTCCCAAAGGGGGGAGAATGTAACAACCCACATTTTGCGTATCGGAGGATCGTAAAATATTTCTATTTAATTCTCTGAGAGTTGTATCATTCTCGAATTTTGGTATGTTATTTATGTGGATGTGAAACATGTCAATATTTTTTACTAATTTTATTTATGACCATTTTGCCCCTGTCAAGTGCTTAGAACGGTCTCATTGGAAAGGAAATGGTATTGCCAATTCCGTAGAGCGATCACATTAAAGATTTGGTTTAATGGTTTGGGAGAAATCGCTATTTTAGTGTTTCACAATTCTCGTTCAGGTTTGGCTAGCCATAATGGGCTGATTTGGAGTGGCCCATTAGTGGGATGGTGGGAGGCAATAAATAGGGGGTTAGAGGCATGGAGAATAGTTTACTTTCTTTATTCTGTCATTTGGTTGAGCTCGTGATCCTCCTTGCTCAATCAAATACACATTTCCATCATTGAAATTCTAGATCTACATAAGAGAATCTAAGATCTGCATAGTTTGAAGCTAAATCTACTTCATGTGAAGAGCGCATCAAATCAAGAGGTTTGAAGCATATACTTCGCTATCCGGATTGAGGATTTAGCGATTTCAAGTTAATTCAAACTCACGCAGATTCAATCAAGTATATGGATTGTATGATCATATGTTCATCATTTCAAGTTGTTTTCATATATATCAAATCAATGTAAGTATGATTTCAATCTCAAATCACCATAGGATCTAATCTAGCAACTTATAAATGGTAAAATCATATGTTAATTCTATGTTTAGATCCATTTAATGATTTGATTACTTGTTAAATTGTTGTTTTAATGTTTATCGATGATTGTGTGATTTGTTGTTGTTATATTGATTGAATCGTTGTTGAAAATGTTGGAGTTTGATAAGTATTTGAGTATGGAATCAAGTTGTGCGCAAGCATAAAGATTAGTCGAAGTTTAGCAATTTTAGCACATGGATCGGGAAAAATATTGGCCATGGATCACACAGAAAAATATTGGTCATGGATCGCACGGAATCCATGGGGATGGATCGCATGGAATCCATGGGGATGGATCCCACGGAATCCATGGGGATGGATCACGCGGAATCTATGGGATGGACCATGCAAAACTGCAGTAGCATGGATCACACGAAATGCTATGGTATGAATCAGGCCAAATGCCGGTGTACCAAATGCCAGAGTACCAGATGATAGTGCCAAGTGCCAGAATGGAACAGGACATATCAAAACATTTCAAAAATGTTGTAAAAGGCTGTGTTGATATTGTGGCCAGTTTTTCATAGCAAAAAGACTGGAAATGCTATGAAATGCAGTATCGACTAAACGAAGCTTGTTTTTGAGTCGACGATGATTCTAGCTTCGACGTGAATTCAAGGGGGAATATTTGAAGTACTGTAAAGTGTTCATTTATCATCGTAATGCAACGAATGTAAAGACAACTCAAAGATTTCTAGTCAGTGGATAATGGTTGCTTGAACAAATGGTTGAGATTATGGATAGTCGTTGTCGATAACGACTAGAGATATTGAAGGCCGAGAGATTATCGTTAGTCAAAGGTTCTAGCGGACTCAAAGCAGGGATACAATGGGGACGCCTAAAAGACCGAATGGGTCGAATACCCTGGGAAAAAATTAGATGGGCCTAGTTGTCTTTGTCGAGTACGATACATATATAATGCAGATAGCGTACAGAGTTTGGCTAGCACCGGGGTTACCATTAGCCCTTGACGAATGACGAAATGGATCGGTCATACGATTAACGATGGTTTCAAAGCAGGATTGGCTGTGATAGCCAGAGTCATGAATGATGATTTTTTTGTTTATATCGTCATGTGTAGATTATTCGATGTCGAAGTAGATATCCCTTTCGTGCTTGTTTGATATTGGTTTAGGCCTCTAGGGCTTGTGCTTGGGAGATGTCAATGTCGATTTGAATGGTTTATGCTTGATAATTTATTGTTATGAATGTATTATTGTTTCTACTAATAGTTTGTTGTAAAGGCTATCACTTTCGAATGTGAGGAAGATGGACCGGGTTTCTTCTCTAATGATGTGATTGGTAAATTAGATGATTTATCTACTTGTTCTCGTACACTTTATTGATGATGTTAGCTAGTTGTTTTATCGCTCACTAAGACCGTTATCTGACTCAAGGTTTTAAGTTTCCCTCTTAATACGTTGGGTTGTAAATCTTGATGTGGATGGGCAGACTGAGAAGCAGGTGACAGGTGATATCTTAGTGAGGACGATGATGCTGATCAATGGCGAGCTGGAGGCTTACGTACCAGTTTCTAATTACTACCTAGTATTTTTGTTTCCGCTGTTTGTAAGAGTGATTGTAGCGAGGATTCATGTACAAAATTTGACGTTACATCCAGTTAATGTATGGATGATCTTTCAGGATGTATGAAGGTCTAAAAGTTTGATATATGATGCTCCATTATTTCTTCTTGTTGTATATATTCTATTATATTTTCCCCTTGCGCTGTGAGTTATACGACAAGTTCTGCATGTGTTTACCTTCCTCGATGGTCGTCCATATCTGCCTAGTACGTCTTTCGGTGTTTTATTCCTTTTGTTTAGTGCACGAGTTATGGGCGGTCGTCGCTAACACTATGAGTGAATCATCCTGTGTAGATAGCCCGCTCATACCAGAAAAAGCAATTCATGTTATTCTCTCCATTCTTTTTCAATAATTACCCGTTATCGATTTAAAATCGAAAACAGATCCATTGTCCAAAATGAGACAGAAAGCTTTTCTTTTCAATACCATTGGATATGCAAAAATAATGTGAAAAAACGATAGAACTGTCGATGTGCTTGACTTTGGTCATGCGATAATTTAAATTTGGCCAAATTAATAGAAAGGAACAGTTAAGTTCATGGATGCTTATTTTCAAAATTAGACACACTTAATCAAGGTAGAAACCTAAGTCCAATTCTAACTAAGCATATCCAAGATCAACCAACTTGATCTAAATCGAAAAATCTCCAAGTCAAATGTCAATTGATTCCCCATTAACACCTCGCCATCTCCAAATCAAATCAAAACTTTGATATCAAATCAAGGAGTTTCAAAATGGGGTTTTAAAAGTAAGGATAGGCTCTGATTCAAATGGGCGGTGTTTCAACTGACGGAGGCTAATTCAAATGGCCAACGACAGGTCTAGGTGGTGAGGGCAATAGGTTCTGGTGGCGTAGGTTGAGGAAAGTGGGCTAGGAAGAATTGGCTAAGGTTTAGCAAAGTCGGGTCGGTAGGAGCTCAAATACGTGAAACGATATGAAATGTCGGTCTAGGAAGGAAATAAGTAGAAAGATTTAAGCGAAAAAATTTCTAAGTGCATGACTCAGTACTGAGTCATACCCATGACTCAGTACTGAGTCATACCCATGACTCAGTGCCAACTAATGAGTTTTGACCCTATTCAGTTCCAAGTTTGCATACATGGTCTACTTGTCATTCTAAAGCACTCTGGAAATTATGAGACCAAAATTACTTTGTTATCGCGGATAATAGTAACTCAAGCTAAAAACTCAATAGTTAATTAACAAGTCAAATAAAACCGCTCAAATAGCTTAATGCGATCAATTGGGTTTTCCAAGACAGAAAGCTCAAAGATAGTTTATTTCAGAGCATAAATTGTTTTTCGACGAAGGCATACTCTAAAAGGCAAATATTAACCTAGTTTTTACCCAAGCATAGGCCCAAAGAAATTAGAATTTCGAGGTTAAGCCAGAACGAGTTAGAACTCAATCAAAGCACTCAAAAGAGCAAATGAAAGGATCCAAAGAAAATTAATGAAAAATACAAAAAGCATATGACTTAGCACTGAGTCATATTGATAGGTTGTAAGTCAATCAAACCTCCTCCATAGTGATCTATTAACTCCTCTGAGCACAACTTCCAAGTTTCATAGCATTCCAAGCATCCACAACCATGCGAAGACTCATCTAATCTAAGTTTCATTCAATCCAACTCATATAAGAAGGGCCGTCAAACAAGACAACAAGCTACAAAATTACATGAAAAGCATCAAAATGGAAAAAGGACCACAATCAAAATGAACGAGTCAAATCAAGCTAAGGATATAACAGGGTACCGAGTCATCTCCCGTGACTCGAACAGAGTCATCAGGTTAACTTGAATATTTCCTGAGTTTTTAAGCGACATCTTAGGTGAGTGCAAGAGTCTTCTATGGTGAAATTCCAGTCCGAATAGCTCTCGAACTTCTATAAATACAGTGTCACCTACAACATAAACATAATCTTATTGACTGACCGCTAACACGCTGCTTGAATCCTTCTTCAAATTCTTTCTCTCATACAATAGTCATTAATGAAGTTACCGTAATTCTCTACTCAAGCCTTGTATTTGTGACTCAGTCTCTTATAATTGAGCCTTGAACTTATAAAGCAAGCGTGAACTTCATTAGTAGTCGAACCACTATAAAAAAAAACTATTATTATCTACTTCTCCCTCTTTTTTATCTATCTATTGCTTGATCTGTGTTTGCAACCTCTTCTTGATGTTAATCCATTTTTGGAGTTAACGAATGGTAACATGAATAATCAACTAATATTTAGAAACATCTTCAAGAATATTCTATTTAAATAAAGATAAATGCTTACATGTCAAAAAATAATAATGTTATGGTTATGAGTTCGGTTTTTTGAAACATCAAAATAAGCCTTGATGGCAGAAAGCGTGACTCCTAAAACTATATGTGTGTGCGCACATATGTTTGTATATATATGTATGTGCTTGCGTGTATGAAAAAATCTATGTAAACACAAATAATTAACACAAATTAGATAACATAAAATCTTAATAATTGGATTGCCCTTGATTTCCACCCATCACACAAAGACAAACTGATCAAACAATTAAGATTTTAAGTCCTTCAATTTGTATTAATATTTTTTGTTTAAATAGTCATAATATAATATATATGGATTACATATATAATATGAAAAAAATAGCGAACAATGCTAGTAACCGTCCACTCTCCCCAATCAAGAAACCGCCAGATCCTCCTTATTCCCCAGCCATTGCCTCCACTGCTCCAGCACCTTCCACTTCCAGACCGAATACATATGTAGAGGCAGTTACTAGGCTTCGTGCTTCTTCAATCTCTGTTCGTTTCACCTTCGTGCAACCTGCAGACGGTTTTGTTGTATTACAAGAAAATATTTACAACCAATCATCAGATCTTTGGCATAATACTATCGTTTTGCATCCTATTGTATTCAGGTTATCATACAACAAACTTAAGGAATTCATTACCAGAATATGGAAGCCAGCAGGAGGATTTCACATCCACATAACCCCTTCGCACTATTACACTGTGAAGTTCTCACTTGACACTGATTTTCACGCATTTTTGAAGTCTTCCACATACTCGTATTATGGTAGGCTGCTTATGCTCGACAAATGGACTTCTGATTATGATTTTGGCAAGTTTGATACCAATAAAATTCAAATCTGGGTTAGATTACACAGCTTAGATAAGGAAATGTGGTCAATTCCTGCTTTATCTAGAATTTCAAGTTATATTAGCACCCCACTAATTTGCGACGACAATACTACTTCAATGAAATACAAGAAGTTTGCTAGAATTCTGGTTCCTATTAATGTTGATAATGACTTTATTTCTACCATTCCTATATTAGTGCACACTGGAATCAAGAAAGAAATTGTTGTTGAATATGAATTTATCCCTCCAAAGTGTACTAAATGCAGAAAATTTGGACTTAAAGACAATATTCATGAAGTTCATCTAAAACCTAAGTGGGTACCAAAGCCAAGCACTGCTGCATCTACATCCACTACCATCGTAGACCCCATTTTATCATTTGATCCTTTAAAAGATATGACGTCTGCTACTCCAACTCAAGACTTAGAAGAATATGTTAATGCTGAAGAGAATCTTACTTTTTTAGACTCAGACTGCCAAATGACATTACTCCTGATGAATTAGATCATGTTACTGCATCAATCTCATATCAGGTTCATATGGACGAACCACCAGATGTTTCACCCTGTATTAACCACAACCCTGATTATTTGAAGAAAGGAAAGGCTTCCCAGTCTAATCCAATTGCTCCACCTAAAAGGAAGTTAAGGAGCACCTCTACTATTAAATGATGTATGTAACATGGAAAGTAAGGGGTATGAACTCTTCACAACGTATACGTGTTGTCTTCACACTCCTAACGACTTATAAGCCTACTTTAGTAGGATTAGTAGAAAATAAGTTGAATAAGCATAACTTATCCATGCTACCATATAATATCCCTTCGAATTGGTATTTTTATCCTAATAATGTTAACAGCTTCTCAGGGAGAATATTACGGTTATGGGATAATACCGTATGGCATATTGTTGTCCACAGTTTTTCCACTCAACATTAACTGTATTTGCATCTAATGTTGATGGTTTCGGATTAGTTTTTACTGTTGTATATGCTAGCAATCACTACCAGGAACGTGAAACACTTTGGAATCACATAATGCAGGAAGCAAAAGGTATTCATGAATGTTGGGTCCTTATGGGGGACTTTAACCACTCATCATCACCGAATGATAAGAAAGGAGGTTTACTTGTTCCTTTCCAACATATACGTACACTCCAGAATTTCTTGCAGCAATCTGATCTAGTTGAAATTAAAGCATCTGGTTTTAATTACACGTGGAGAAGGAGAGGAATAGCCAACAATATTGACAAAATATTGGTAAATCATATCTATCTTGCAAAATTCACCAATATGAATGCCTTAACATTATCGCAGCAATCGAGTGACCATAATCCATTACTTTTACATCTTATTCCGGCTTCACAGCCTAAGGGATTCCCCTTCAGATATAGGAAAGACCGGTATCAATTCCTTGGATATGAAGCATGTGTTATTAGAGGACGGCAATCTCTTATGTGGGGAATACCTAAATATGTTTTCATGCACAAGCTGCAAGCATGCAAAGCAGAATTAAAACAATGGAACAAAACTAGACCGAAAGACGACAAGCTGGTAAAGACGTTAGAATTACAAGTAAATGAATTGGAAGTCGTTATTGATTCTGATCCAGAAAACCTTAGTCTATTTGATTATATGATGAATGCCAAACATCAGTTACATATTCAACAACGAATGAGATTCTGGGGATTAAAACAGAAATCAAAAGTGTTGTGGCTACAACAGGGAGACACTAACTCAAAGTTTTTCTATTCTAAAATGAATTTTAGAAAGTATCAAAATAATGTAAAGGCCCTCTTAACAGATGCAGGTGAGCTTTTATTTAAGCCGGAAGAAATCGAAATGCAAGCAATCTCTTATTATACTGCATTATTCAATGGCAGCATGTCTTCTTCTTTCCCCAATGTGGAGTTCAGTGCTACTGCAAATGAAGCAGGAAAACAGATGTTAATGCAACCTATCACTATTTATGAAGTTAAAGCAGTTGTCTTTTCAGTTAACGACGATTCCAGCCCTGGTCCGGACGGGATGAATGCTAAATTTTTGAAGATGCATTGGGATCACATTAAATCAGATTTGTTAATGGCGGTGCATGATATATTTCAAAGTGGAAAACTTCCTAAAGGTTGTAACCATACCTTTTTCACTCTAACTCCGAAAATTGAGAGGCCTACTGACATCACTCACCATCGCCCTATATCGTGCTGCAATATGTTCTACAAGGTGGTTAGTAAGATATTGTGTAACCGTATGAAGCCTTTTCTACCACATATCATTTCAGAAAATCAAGGAGCATTCATAGCTGGAAGATATATAGGTGATAATATTTTCTTAGCACATGAATTATTACGTGATTTAAAAAAGTCCGGAGCAAAGAAATTTTGTGTAAAAGTTGATTTACATAAGGCGTACGACATGATAAATCGGGAATTTATATGTCACATTATGAATATGATGGGCTTTCCAATTCCTTTTACAAATCTCGTTTAGGAATGTATGTCGACCGCATCGTTCTCTATTCTTTTTCAAGGCGTACCTAAAGGTTTCATCACTACGAACCGAGGTATTCCACAAGGCGATTCTTTATCCCTGTATTTATTTTGCATTGCGATGGAATATTTTAGTTATTCTCTCAACAAAACAATGGTTAATATGTAGTTTCATCCTGTTCATGGTTTCTTGCTGCAAATTAGCCATCTTCTATATGCAGATGACTTATTAATTTTCAGCAAAAGTTCAATTCTTTTGACCGCTACATTGAAGTCTATTTTCCAGAATCTAAGTGTGGTGTCAGGATTAAATGTTAATGCGTTTAAAACCAAGATCCACTTTAGTGATCATGCAAGTAATATTCGAGCAATTGCATCCATTTTGGGTTTTAATACTTGTAATGACCCAGGTTTTTCACGATCCTGGATATTGGCATACAACACTATGTCGACTATTCAAGCATCAGAAATACCGGATAGTCCATGAAAGAAATTAGGGTGAGGATAGATAAGATAGAAACTTAGAACAGAAGAAGAAGAAGAATACAACATCAAAGTAAACACGAATCTCACAGCGGAACGAAACAACATATAATAGATACATAACTTTGAAATAAAACTAGTATATGTATACAGTAACATTATCAGAGTACAACACTTACAACACAGCGGAAATAACTATAGCTATATAATCCTGAAGCCTCCTGCTCCAAGCTCTCCTGGTATATCTGTAAAATCCAGACTACTTGACTGCCCGTACAAAATTAGGCACCCAAGAGTTTAGGGAAAACAAAACAAAATAAACTTTGGGTCAGTGATGGGACTGGTGTGAGTAAAACAATTTCAAACAGTTTGAGTAATTAAATGATATCTCATAAGACCACGCCGTATAACGGAACGGGTTTTTCCCTTATGAGAATCCAAAATAGTCTTTATATCAAAATTCTTTTGATATTATAATAGTGTCTATCAACCACAATATAATAATCAACTAGCAGAAACGCTTTCATCTCACGTTCTGCATACATAGTATAAAATCAAAATCGCGAGCACTTATTGGATAATGGATTTCCAACTATGACAAGGTATGGAACCACCTTCCGATAGTGTACCTCTAGATATAAATACACTGGGTCCAACAAGAACATCTTGCAACCCGGCCACACATGACCGACCACTCATTTCGCTTGAGTGTATCGAATGTATATGGTTGGGATCATCAACCGTTTCTCGAATGGGACAGCATCGACAATAGATTATAGAATGAAATGAATATCTCTAGATAGGTGATAATACACCCTACTTGGCATCCAACCACTTAGCCATGTTGCCTGCCCGACTTTTTTCATTTCTCGGTTGTGAGGCTAGAGGCCACGCTTATCTCTGACAGATCACACATTTATTCACTTTGAATGTCACATCGTCATACCCACCAAATCAAAATTTGATTTCCCCAAAAAATACAACGGGTATATAGCTAAAAGAAACGAATTCCTCCGCCACCAAACGTATATAGGTTTGAAGAGATCAACTTAAGCGATATATTAAATATACTCTGTCAGACATTCTTCCATACAAGTCGTCCTGAGACTGGACAAACTGAAGGAACTATTCTGTAAACAGGACAGTCCTCGCATAACTCCATCTTCACTTATCTTCATCATATTTGATCGCAACGCTAACGCCCATATAGAGTGGTTTTCAGATAATGAATCTGGTTCCGGTCTCTCTGTATTGACGACGGACAAATGGTCAAAAATCTTCGATAGTCGGTGATTTAACTATCAAAGGAAAAGATGTGTACAAACAACGGTCGTCTTTCCAAATGGAAATCTTACCGAGCAAATCATCAATCAACATTGATCTATTTTGATTTAATTTATCATCCAATTTTCCATTTCCCTATTCCTGTTTCCATATATTCAACATTTCATATTTTCTAAATTTAGAAAATATGCGTTATTATCATTGGAAAACATTTCAAATTCTTATTTTCTATATTAGAAAACATTTCTGATTAATATTTGGAAAACATTTTCAAAACTCCTACATTGGATTTAAACAGATGTTTAAATCAAACATCGCTATTCCAACTCAAACCATTATACTCGTTAACTAAATTCACTTAACCAATTTTCCCTGTCGAACCTTAACCATTCCTTAATTAAAGACGAAGTCAATCAAGTTGGGGTATAACTAACTCTCAGACCTTAATTGAACAATATTTCTAACTTTGAAACAGACAAGGTTCACCTTTTAAACCTTTAACAAACTTCCTTGCGTAACTCTCTTTCGAATAAATCTCTATTCGATAACTCTTTCCTTCGAATAAACTATATTCGATAATCTCTCTTCAAATAGCCATATTCGATTAACTCTATTCAATTAACACTATTCGATTAACTCTAATCGATTTACTCTTATCAGTTAGCTCTATTTGATTAACTTTATTCTATTAACTCTATTTGATTAATTCTAATTCGATTAACTCTATTGGATTAACTCCACTCGGTTAACTCCTTTCATTTAACTCCTATCAATTAACTCCTTTCAAATAAACTATATTCGATTAACTCCTTTCAAATAAACTATATTCATTTAACTCCTTTGGAATAAACTATATTCGATTTACTCCTTTAACTCTATTCGAATAAACTATACTCGATTAACTCCTTTAACTCTATTCGAATAAACTATATTCGATTAACTCATTTAAGTTTGACTTCGTATTTCAAAATAGTATCCCATTTCCAAATTCTATTTATAATTCTATTTATAGAATTATTCATACGAAATCTCCTTTTTATTTCTAACACTTAAATCTCATTTAAAATTTGCTTTTGACTCTATTTATTTCACAAATAAATATTTCCTTTTATAACTCTGTTTATTTTCTAAATAAATATTTCCTTTTATAAATTTTATTTATTTAACAAATAAATATTTCCTTTTCAATTCTATTTGTAAATGTTTTACAAATATTTCCTTTCCTATTCTCAGTGTAAATGTTTTACAAATATTTTCCTTTTCGATTCTATTTGTAAATGTTTTACAAATAATTCCTTTTCAATTCTATTTGTAAATGTTTTACAAATATTTCCTTTCCTATTTATTTCACAAATATTTTCCTTCTCTTTTCTATTTATTTGACAAATAAATATTCCTTTTCAATTCTATTTATTTGACAAATAAATATTTCTTTTATAACTCCTTTGATTTTATAATTATTTTCTTTTATAAAATCCTTTTCCTTTTATATATAAAATCCACTGATTGTATATAAATAATTTATTTTCAAAATACACTTTGAAAATCCCCTTTCCTATATCCCAGTATTTCTTACGGTATTTAAAATACCAATAACAATGATCGACATCATTCAAATACACTTAATCAACAATAGATTATGTACCACATCATATATTACGGTATATAAAAAGAACAGTATTATAAATATTTAGGGATCCAGTTGGATCCCTCCAACCTGTTTCCCTGCATCACAGATGTTATACAATATAATTAACACCCACTTCATTTCAATATGAAATATTCTGATAAACAGAATCAATATATAATTAACGATTTATATATATATATATATCATTATCTATAATCTCAACCAATCAATCAGCAGTTCAACCAAACAGTCAACACATAGATATCAATCATAATTTATTAGTTCTAAAAATACGTTATAAAAATATGAACTGATAGAGTTGCTGAGTTTTACTCACATTGATGATCATCGTTAAATAATGATAATTGTCGCTTGATTCAGACTGACAATTCATTTCGCTATAAATTTACATGGACTCCAAATCACTCCCAGTCAGTTCCATGTTGTAGCCGCCGTCCATACAATCCTAACGTATCTCGTTTCGTCAGATTCCGATAACATAAGACAAAGATATGCATTTTTAAAGGTTAATATACATTAAATTTAAATTAACTCAAAATTTCAAACTTTATTGGGCTCACCCCTTCCTCCTAAGGCTCAAATCCGCTTTAATCCCCAACCCGAATTAATAGCCTTCTTCCCCGATCACTGAAAGAAATCCCACCGCTCCAAAGTATTTGCCATTTTCGATCCTTAATCTCGTTCAAACTCTGCCATCACTCCATCATTCAACCAACCGTAAGTGCCAACCTTCTCCTCTCCTCGAACCACACAACCCTATCGCCATGATATTCATCTCGCACCTAACTTCCTCATTCGCGACTTCTGGTGTATCCAACCGAACATAATGACAGGTTGCGACATTTACTAGTACGGAAATCCCCAAAAATTCCCTACTTGATGCTAAACTCTCCCAGAAGCTCGAATAAATCCCTCAAATCCCCAAACAACAATCGGTTTTCCAGAATCCTTCAACCCTAGAAACCGCTGGAAAAATGAAGGCACCCAAAACTAAATCGACCACTCAAACTCATACTAGGACGTAGAGAATTGGTCTACGAATGTGATTATATAAGTTTGCTAATTTATAGGATTTTATTTCTTTTCTTTTGATTTTTTGTTTCTCACGATTTGTTTAGGAAGAGAAGGAATGACGACTTGGAAGTGTTTGACCAGAAAGAGAAAAAGAATAGGATTAGGTTAAAAAGGATGGTGTATTTATAGTGTTGATAAATATCTAGATATTTTATTTTTATATTAATATAAATCTTCGATGAATGTTTTCAAATTCCAACGATCACACTCGATACCCAAAAATCATGAAACTGGACATACACCTTCAGTTCGACTTATACACCCAACGAAACAGGTTTCGTCAAATTCCGACTCTATTTGCTCACACAGCGTATTTTTAACCATCCAAATACTGACTGTTTTTCACATTAAAAATCCGTACGGCCACACATTGACTCCAAAAATCACAAAAATTGAAATTTAACAATAATTTAATATTGCAAATCCAACAAAATTAGTTTCATGGAAAACGAAGGTCGTTTGCAAAACTGGCTATTTTTTAAAGCTCGAAATAACCCATTTTAAATATAAATATACTTGAAAATAATTAAATTAAATATTTATAAATAAATATTATCGTATATATTCATATTAGAATATCATACAGCTCCAGAATATTTCTATATGAATTTCTAGCTCGATAATTCAAATCCAGATTAAAACAGTATTCAATTCATATTAAAAATCCATTTAAAATATAAATAGAACATAAAGGAATTCCATAGCGACTATTTGAAAATTTGATTTGGACATAAATCAAAATCTACCCAACAAAATCCTGATTTTTCTCTTCCATTAGAAAAATATAATTCACCGGCTCCGAACGTTTCTTATTTCACAAAAATCCGATTTAAAACGGATTCTGTATATTCATTTAAAGTTTGATTCGCCAAATAGCGAACTACCGCGCCATTTGGAGCTCAATTTTAATTATAATATAATTATACGTTCAAACTTCGTTTAAATAATATATTCGTTATTCTAATTCAATTCCAAACTGAATTATAGCTTATATATGATCCAATTCACATCGTATTGTGAATTCTACTATTTTCGACTATTGTGGCATTTAAATATATTTTTTAATTATTATATTAATAAAATATTCCTTATTATTTAATTCTAGTCATTTTAAATTACCAACCCTATATTTTAAATAATTAAATAAATTATTTATTATCCGTAAAAGTACGGGTCATTACATTCTTTCCCCCTTAAAATAATTTCGTCCTCAAAATTGCTAAGGTAGAAAACAAACCCTATTAACTGGTTAAAAATTATTTTTACTTCTTTACCTTCAATTTCGCTGTACCAATTAATTTCAACTAAATTATTAATTTATTCCTACTAACGAAAATTTCCATAAACTCTGAAAATTTTCTAACACCCGAAATTTCTGAAAAATTTCGCCAGCACCTCCTTTGTACTGGTCAATCGGTACAACTACAACTCGCCTCTCTAGGCCTTCTCCAGCCCAAAAGAAAATCAAACAGCCAAGAGGCTTGCCAATATGGCTCATAAATCTCATATCCAATAGAAATATAAACTTATACCTTTTTGTCGGGCATATAATAATATTCTTTGCATCTGTTACCAATTCAACATATACCAGTATCATTCCTAATTATTCTCTAACCAAATCTAGTTTTATTTAACTTGGTTCAAGTTAAATTCTAATTTACTAATTCATCTTTTACCATCTCGATTTATTTAACTTAACAAGTTAAATTTTAAATTTCCAGAATTTTAATTCCTGGGTTTTTATTTCAGATCAATTTGAAACCATAATAACAATTCAAAACATTTGAATTTCTTGAACAACCATTTTTCTCAAAACAATTTAAAAACAAAAATTTTGGTAGTTATCCGTCACATACAACTCGAAAATGAACACCTATGACGTCATGATCATCATCAGAATCAATTTCGAGCTATCAGAGTGTGTTCAATACTATATCACTTTTAAAACCATTTCTAAACAATTTCATTTTGAAATCCATTTCAAAATATCCTTCATAATGCTTGTATACAATTTAAAATCTCCCAGGATTTTAAAATTCTCATATATATTCAATCCAAATCTTTTTACAAACACTTCTCCAATTTTTAGGAATGTTAATTCCAATTCTGGTTTTAATTCAGATTTAATTCATCTGATCTCATATATTACACTTATCTGACTTCTGATTGGTTATTTTCATAACCATTTCACTTATAATCTTATCTGATTATATCACAACCAACACATTCAATATATGATAATTCTTCAAATATTAATCATACTTTTATATCAAATATGATTTGGGTAAAACTATATCATTTACCCTCATTTCAAAACGTATCATGTCGATTCATCGTATTCAAGTGTTTATAAACCCCTACCGATACAGTGGATCAAACTGATCGACCAGAACCCATAAACAACTCAACCAATAACTCTCCACAATATAAAACAGTTTTTATATCAAATAACAAATACGTCACTCGTATATATACACTCAACTCAATCTAGGGTATTGCTAACCCCATCTCTACTGAGTTATGCCACAGAGCCAAGGTAATTACTTAACCTTAAGCTCTGATACCACTGTAATGACCCGGGTTTTTCGCGATCCTGGATATCGGCATACAAAACTATGTCGACTATTCAAGCAACGGAAATACCGGATAGTTCATGAAAGAAATTAGAGGGTGAGGATAGATAAGATAGAAACTTAGAATAGAAGAAGAAGAAGAACAAAACATCAGAGTAAACACGAATCTCACAGTGGAAAGAAACAACATATAATAGATACATAACTTTGAAATAAAACTAGTATGTGTATACAGTAACATTATCAGAGTACAGCACTTACAACACAGCGGAAATAACTATAGCTATATAATCCTGAAGCCTCCTGCTCCAAGCTCTCCTGGTATATCAGTAAAATCCTGACTACTTGATTACCCATACAAAATTGGGCACCCAAGAGTTTAGGGAAAACAAAACAAAATAAACTCTGGGTCAGTCATGGGACTGGTGTGAGTAAAACAATTTAAAACGGTTTGAGTAATTAAACGATATCTCATAAGACCACGCCGTATAACGGAACGGGTTTTTCCCTTATGAGAATCCAAAATAGTCTTTATATCAAAATTCTATTGATATTATAATAGTGTCTATCAACCACAATATAATAATCAACTAGCAGAAACGCTTTCATCTCACGTTCTACATACATAGTATATAATCAAAATCGCGAGCACTTATTGGATAATGGATTTCCAACTATGACAAGGTATGGAACCACCTTCCTATAGTGTACCTCTAGATAGGAATACACTGGATTCAACAATAAAATCTTGCAACCCGGCCACACATGACCAACCACTCATTTCGCTTGAGTGTATCGAATGTATATCACCAACGGTTAGGATCAGCAACCGTTTCCCGAATGGGACAGCATCGACAATAGGTTGTAGAATGAAATGAATATCTCTAGCTAGGTGATAATACACCCTACTTGGCAGCCAACCACTTAGCCATGCTGCCTGCCCTATTTTTGTCATTTCCCGGTTGTGAGGCAAGAGGCCACGCTTATCTGTGACAGATCACACATTTATTCACTTTGAATATCACATCGTCATACCCGCCAAATCACAAATTGATTTCCCCAAAAATACAATGGGCATACAGCTAAGAGAAACGAATTCCTCCGCCACCAAACGTACATACATTTAAAGAGATCAACCTATGCGATATATTAAATATACTCTGTCAGACATTCTTCCATACAAGTCGTCCTGGGACTGGACGAACCAAAGGCACTATTCTGTAAGCAGGACAGTCCTCGCATAACTCCGTTGTAATAACCCGGAAATCCAAGCCAATTTAGAAATTTTATTTTGGCAATTTTAGTGAATTTTGAAGATTTAAAATGAATTATTTTAAATAATAACGACGAGAAATTTATTTTAAATAGAATTAGAATGTATATATTTATTCGAATCGTCGTTTGAATATAAGTATTTATTTTAAATTATAAAAGGAGTTGAAAATGGCGCGGTAGTTCGAAAATTCGATTTCAGAGTTCAAATAAATATACAGGATTCAAAATAAACCAGATTTTAGCGAAACCAAAAATATTAGAATCTGTTTGAAAATATCTTTCCAACGAATCCAAAAAATTGAAATTTCATAACGGGAATCAAAAGATACGTCCAGTTGAAAATTCAGAATAGTCGTTATGGAATTCTGGCCCTTAAAAATGGAAATTTTGCAAACGACCTTTGTTTTCGACGAAACCGCTTTTGTTGGATCTGCGATGTCAAGTTATTGCTAGATTCCAAAATTCATAATTTTCTGAATCAATATGTGAGCGTGGCAAAGGAAAACGCATTTGACCAGTTTCAGTTGATTTTAATCGACTGGAAAATGGCCATTTTTCAAACGGTCTCAGAATTTGACAAAATTAGATTTGTTAAGGCCATATCGTCAATACGAAGCTAGAAAATATTTTTTCGGAAATTTTTAGAGTTAGTATGTGGCCCCGGTAAATTGAAATGTGCATTCAAATTAAATATATAATGATTTATATTTTAAATCTAACGAAAACCTATCGTAACGGCCGAATTGGCCTACGAAACATATCCCATTGGGTTCGAAAAGAGGGTAGTTAGCTAGGGGCGACAGTCGTTGGGTCTTGTTTTGAGGTCGAATGAAAAAGTTACTTTATGGAGACAAATAAATAAATAAATATTATATAATCCCTCAACCTTCTCTCTCCTTTCCCTCTCTCCTTCCGGTCAAAGCAGAAAACCAAATTGAAAAAGAAAAAAAACCGTTCAGACCCGTTGCTCCCCCCTTACCCCATCGCGACCGCCGCCAGGCGATGGCCATCGCAAGAGGCCTCCCCCTCCGATCCTCAACGTGCCACCCTCCACTCCTTCCTTCTCTCTCCTCTCTCCCTCTTAGAAAAATCGAATCCCCTATTCTCCAAATCACCCGTTTGACATTTCCGCCCAAAACCCTGCGCCTTACACCCACCGCACCAGCCTCCCTCCGCATCCATCACTCCGGCGCACCCCCCTGCACCATTTCCGACCACCTGCGCGCCTTCTTCCCCCCCCCCCCTTTCTTCGACAAGCGATGAATTATAAGGTAATTTGTTAATTTAATTACTTAGTTTTAATTTGTTAAGTATAGTTAATAATGTAGATTTTAATTTCAGTTTTATATAGAGACAAGCATAGATTTATGTTCAAATTTTTCATATATGATTTCTATTTAATAAAAAATGATCTTTCGTTAGTAAAGATGGGATCTTTATCTAACGAAGAACATGGTTTTTGGCTAAGTAAAAAGATTAGATTTTTATCTTAGAAAAGATGTGATTTTTATATAGATAAAGAAGAGATTTTTATGTATATAAAGTTGGGATTTTTAGTCATGTAAAAATAGAATTTTATAGTGGAAAATATTTTATAGTTAAAAATATGATTTTTAACGTATATATAAAATAAATATTTATAAACAAATCAGATGATTTGTTTATATACACTGATTTGACTGATATTGATTGGGACGATAAATTTTACACATCGCCCAACGACACAAATAAAATATGTGTTTGTTGATTTGAAACCCCACACGGGTATTGGGATGATATTTGACGTACACTAATCCCGATTGTTTAGTTGTATGTCAATCGATGGGTTGACAGACTGTGTAAGCGTTAATTATTTATATTTAATGCTTATGCAGTTGTGTGGTGCACTCTGGATGATGGTTGATTATTTATCGTTGCTATTATATACATGTATTGTAGAAAATCCATATAATTAACATTATATGGCAATTGATTGGGCCTCATTCCAATTTAGAAAATATATTCATGTGTTGAATAGAAAATATATTCATGTGTTGAATAAAAAATAAATTCATGTATTGAATAATATAAATTCATGTGTTGAGTAGAAAATATATTCATGTGTTGAGTAGAAAATGTATTCATGTGTCGAATAGAAAATAAATTCATGTGTTGAATAATATAAATTCATGTGTTGAATAGAATAAACATTCATGTGTTGAATAAAAGCCGTGTTGATTAGATTGATGCCATTTTGACGTGAACGATATTTATATCGATTTTATTTATTTCTATAATGAATATAGAAAAGAAAGTGATTTCAAAATATAACGTTTTGAAAATATTATCATTTGTATATCGATGATGTGGAATATTCAATTATGATTTGAAATTGGATATGAAGCTGAAATCATTTTGAAAACGAATTTAAAAGGATTTATCAAATACATTTTGAAAGGAAATCGACGAAATATATATAATATATATTATATATAATGGACTGAATAGAACGCACGGCCGTTCGCGAATTTCGACCATTGATTTCGAGTGGACATTGCGGGAGATTTGATTGTCAGATTCTCCTAAAACTGGAACCATTGGGTTCGTATCGAAAAGAGCTTTCTAACGAATATTAGAGATTTGAAATCTAATGGTTGGATTTGGAATTATGTCCAAATCAAATTTGGAAAAGGTCGTTGTAAGTGCAGATCGTTGGCCGTTGATGGAAATCGACTGTATGGGCCTTGATAAAACTATTAAAAATAGTAATAATTTGTGTAAAATCATAAGAAATGATTTGTGAAGAATTGGGATGAAAAACTCCATATTTGAAAAGATAAAAATAGATTTTTATTGAGACAAACTAGTTTTGAGCTAGAATTATAATCCCTTTTGTTTTTAAAATAAATAAATTGGATTTGAAATGGTTTAAAAGTAACCAGAATTTCCAATAATTGAATTGGAATGGATTTGAATCGAAATTGTCTTTGGAATATTTCGATGTTGGATTTCGTGATGAAACAAATATTGTTATGGGAATTTGAAAGATATATTTATATTGTTATTTCCAATATGATATTTGTTGGTCATAGAATTTGATATTGAATATAAGCCGATATATTTTCTATTCAGAGCCTTGTATTTAATATCAAATGTGATTTCGGTTTGTCGTGAATGGTGTCTTCATTAACACTGTCCTTAAACCCAGTTGAGAAAAAGATTAAACTTTTTATTTAGATTTAATGAAGTGTACCAATTAAATGGTATTTAATTGGAATTGAATTGGAATTGATTTTTGGGTTTATCGTGAACGGTGTTTTAAATAACACTTGTTCTTTAACCCGATAATTAATGGAATGTGATTTTGGGTTTATCGTGAACCGTGTTTTAGATGACGTTGGTTCTTTAACCCAGTTAAAGACAGGATATTGATTTTTGGGAAGATTAAAACTAAGTGGAGTTTTAATGAATCTTTAATTAGATTGAAGTGATCGAGAATGGGGTATCACCAGTTTTGCTCCAGGCTATAGTTAAATCTTTAATTAGATTTGAACGTGAAATGGTAATTGAATTTACCGATAACACCGTGGTGTTAGATATGAAGTACGACCAATTTTACTATATGGGATGAATAGGTTGGGACTGGAAAATAAAATAAATGATTATTTCGGTGTGGTTCGCTAATCCCGACTAGTTTGAATTGATATTCAAAAGAAGATTAAAGAATAAATTTAAAGAATTTATCTTTGATAAAATTAATGGGAACCTTTCCCAAAGTATAAGAATATTTGAATAAAAGAATATTATGAATTGGTATGAGGCGTATGTTGTGTTTGTATAACACTTGTTTATTATATACGCGAGTTATTCAGAAAGACCGGGTTTATCCCATTCTGAATAACTGATTCGACGTGCTGTCGAGGATGGAGACGGTGGTCGAAGACCAGAGGTCTTCACATCGTTTGGGTGATTACTGATGATCTTGATTGGGTTGTACACCCAAGAGGAGGGAATCAGATGGTGATCGTCCAGACGTACTTGGAGATCGATAGATATGCGAGGTACAAGGTGCCTCCGGTTTCGTTCAGACCCAGAACGAACTTGTATGGATTGTGTGTATGACATTGGATTTTGCTCCGTGTTGATTGATCTCTATTAAATATACATCTGCCTGGTGAAGGGGAATTGATTCCCTTACTTCACCCTTCTCTAAGATGTATGGGATCAGAGGTTGTATATCGATAGACATCAGTCGCATGGTGTGAATTGCCTGTGTGGCATGCCTAAGTGGAAAATGATCAAGGCTTCTGTTGAAAAGCAAAGTCTTGTGGTTGATGATCAAAGCACCGCCAGTGTGGCATCGCTTTGTGTAACTTTGATTCGCGAGCCTCACAACCCGGTTGTGAACCAGAAACGGGAGAGGACATCAGGGAGGGCATGCATTTCCTTCTAGCTAGGGTGGTGTCAGTGATCTACCAGTCCTGACATTTATGATATTTTCACCTGTGTGGTTGTTGCTATTGCGAGGCGCCTCGAATATACCGGTGACTGTGTGGAGACAATGGAGTCATTTGGCTCATTTACGCCACAAAGGGCAGGGAAACGTAGTGTTCAGGCATAATAATCCACATCGGTGGACCGGTCCTGACGATCCAAGGCTTGCCTGCACGCTTGCCTGAGACTCGGGCTAGACAGTCTCGAATTCGGTAGAGGACGATCCCTGGCCTCGGTTCATAGATGGAAATCCAATTTTCAAATATGTGACTTTGCGGTTTTGATTGTAGAGCCTAGTATGGCGACATAGTGGTATGGGGCACTTATGCCGTCTATGATTGATACTTATGATTGAAATTGTTTTCTTCACTTATAGTAATAATAAAAGATGAAATTTGGCATATCAAGCTTTCTTGGCTATTATAAGGTAAAAACCCTATCCTCCGGCTTGCGTTGTATTGTGTGATGGGACCTGGGTCTTATAATAGCTTCATTTTTCTTTATTTAGCATTGTGCTTTTTGTTTTATGCACTGGTATTCTTGGGAGGAAACCCGTTCCGTATTATACGGCGTGGTCCCTTGATTTAGCTAACTTTAAAATAAAGATTAATAACTGTTTTAGTTCTCACACCAGTCACATGACTGACCTGGAGTTTATTGTTTTAACCTAAACTCTGGGTGCCCATATTTTGACATGGGCAGCTAGTAGATTTGGTTTTGCAGATTTATATTCGCAGGATCCTGATTTACAGCTGGAACGATACTCGGAAAGCTCTGTATCCGTATATTACTTCCAGTTGTGTATTGTATTAATTTTCCGCTGCAGTAATGTATTTAAATATCTGATATTTTCTGTGTAATATTTATTCATACTCTGTATATTCTTGTATTCTGATGGAATTCTTGTAATAAGCAATGAAATGTTCTTCTGTTTGCGTTCCAATGTGGCTTGTCCTCAATTCAATCCGTGATTTCCCTTAAGAGGGATTTCGGATCGTTTCAGTTGGTATCAGAGCTTTGGTCTACAGGGCTCGGAGAACAAGACACACTAGAACCAAACGAAATAATTCATCAGAAATTGGATTAGTAATATCCAATGGGAATGACTCGTTAGAGATGGGATCAGTAGTTTCCTAGAACGAGTGTGAAGAGTGATGTTTTTGAAAATAAAAGTGAAAACAATTTTTGTTTTGAAAATTTAAATCAATTATTCGTATTTGAATATTTATTTGTATTGATTTGGATAATCCAGTATATAAAGATTTTGCATATACGTCTGATCCACGTGTATTCGAAGTTGTAATATACTGGATAGATATAGAATCACACTCTAGTCGCCCGGAGATAATTTTGATGATGCCGTGGCGTCATCAGCATTTATATTCGAGTGTCAAAAGTGGGATTTCTATATGATTCCAATTGGCTGGTGTGAGAACCAAAATATATTTAGAATATATTGTTGTGACTTGGCATCAAAAATGTGAATTTTGACTATATATCAAAGTTATGAATTTGAAAAGCTAATCAACTAATTGATTGCTAATTGTGTTGTTTGATTATTGGTTGATTAATTAAAATTTGAACCCTTTAGCCAAATTGAACCAAATAGTGAATTGTATTGAAAATTTATCGTATTTGCATGCTTGTACATGTACTCACATTGAACAGGTCATAGCAGGAAGGCTAGAGCAGAAGAATAAAATTGTTTGCCCGACAAATAGGTACATGTATACAAATTTATTGGGTTTTTGATGATTTTATGAGCCGATTGGCTGTTTCTTTTTCTTTTTGGATTGATGAGGGCCATGGGAGGCTATGTGAAATATCCCGAAGTCCCCGGTGCGGGGGAGGTTATGGCGAATTTTTTTGAAAATTTAGGGTGTTAGCCAAATTTTTGAAAAATTTGAAAAGTTCTTAGAAATTGAAAAGTTAAAGAACTTAAGCCGTAATGAAAATAATGAAAGTTGAGTTGATTTGTGAAACAACTTTCGGCTTCATTCCTTTTCGGGGACGAAAAGTTTTAAGTGGGGGAGATTGTAATAACCCGGAAATCCGAGCCAATTTTAAAATTTTATTTTGGCAATTTTAGTGAATTTTGAAGATTTAAAATGAATTATTTTAAATAATAACGACGAGAAATTTATTTTGAATAGAATTAGAACGTATATATTTATTCGAATCGTCGTTTGAATATAAATATTAATTTTAAATTATAAAAGGAATTGAAAATGGCGCGGTAGTTCGAAAATTCGATTTCAAAGTTCAAATGAATTTACAGGATTCAAAATAAACCGGATTTTAGCAAAACCAAAAATAATAGAATCTATTTGAAAATAATTTTCCAACGAATCCGAAAAATTGAAATTTCATAACGGGAATCAAAAGATACGTCCAGTTGAAAATTCAGAATAGTCGCTATGGAATTCTGGCCCTTAAAAATGGAAATTTTGCAAACGACCTCTGTTTTCGACGAAACCACTTTTGTTGAATCCGTGATGTCAAGTTATTGCTAAATTCCAAAATTCATAATTTTCTGAATCAATATGTGAGTGTGGCAAAGGAAAACGCGTTTGACCAGTTTCAGTTGATTTTAATCGACTGGAAAATGGCCATTTTTCAAACGGTCTCATAATTTGACGAAATTAGTTTTGTTAAGGCCGTATCGTCAATACGAAGCTAGAAAATATTTTTTCGGAAATTTTTAGAGTTAGTATGTGGCCCGGTAAATTGAAATGTGCGTTCAAATTAAATATATAATGATTTATATTTTAAATCTAATGAAAACCTATCATAATGGCCGAATTGGCCTACAAAACATATCCCATTGGTTTCGGAATGGGGGTAGTTAGCTAGGGGCGACAGTCGTTGGATCTCGTTTTGAGGTCGAATGAAAACGTTACTTTATGGAGACATATATATATATATATATATATATATATATAACCCCTCAACCTTCTCTCCCCTTTCCCTCTCTCCTTCCAGTTAAAGAAGAAAATGAAATTGAAAAAGAAAAAAAAACGTTCAGACCCGTTGCTTCCCCCTTACCCCATCGCGACCGCCGCCAGGCGATGGCCATCGCCAGTGGCCTCCCCCTCCGATCCTCAACGCGCCGCCCTCCGCTCCTTCTCTCTCCTCTCTCCCTCTCAGAAAAATTGAATCCCATATTCTCCAAATCGCCCGTTTGACATTTCCGCCCAAAACCCTATGCCTTACACCCACCGCACCAGCCTCCCTCCGCATCCATCACTCCGGCGCACCCCCCTGCACCATTTCCGACCACCTGCGCGCCTTCTTCCCCCCCCCCCTCTTCGACAAGCGACGAATTATAAGGTAATTTGTTAATTTAATTACTTAGTTTTAATTTGTTAAGTATAGTTAATAATGTAGATTTTAATTTCAGTTTTATATAGAGACAAGCATAGATTTATGTTCAAATTTTTCATATATGATTTCTGTTTAATAAAAATATGATCTTTCGTTAGTAAAGATGGGATCTTTATCTAACGAAGAACATGGTTTTTGGCTAAGTAAAAAGATTAGATTTTTATCTTAGAAAAGATGTGATTTTTATATAGATAAAGAAGAGATTTTTATGTATATAAAGTTGGGATTTTTAGTCATGTAAAAATAGAATTTTTAGCGATGTAAAGATAGAATTTTAGTGATGCAAAGATTTGATTTTTAACCACGTAAAGATGTGATTTTTAACAACATAAAGATTTGATTTTTAACCATGTAAAGATTTGATTTTTAACCACGTAAAGATGTGATTTTTAACAATATAAAGATTTGATTTTTAACCATGTAAAGATGTGATTTTTAACAACATAAAGATTTGATTTTTAACCACGTAAAGATGTGATTTTTAACAACATAAAAATGTGATTTCTAATATTAACAGCATGAAAAGATTGCGTTGGAATGGTGGACAAATCTAAACCATTCAGAAATAATGAATGGAGGAGTGGATCCCAAAGGTGAGAATTCCTCACTTTTATTTTAATTTCTAGTTTGAAATATATACTAGGATGCAGACGGTGCTTAGTAGCACCCGACACCCGTTGTCCACAGACCATGGATGACTTGTTTGTTTGATTGTTGTGTAGTGAAATTTGATTGTGTGATGGTGAATGAAATAAAATATTTTATAGTGGAAAATATTTTATAGTTAAAAATATGATTTTTAACATATATATAAAATAAATATTTATAAACAAATCGGACGATTTGTTTATATACACTGATTTGACTGATATTGGTTGGGACGATAAATTTTACACATCGCCCAACGACACAAATAAAATATGTGTTTGTTGATTTGAAACCCCACACGGGTATTGAGATGATATTTGACGTACACTAATCCCGATTGTTTAGTTGTATGTCAATCGATGGGTTGACAGACTGTGTAAGCTTTAATTATTTATATTTAATGCTTATGCAGTTGTGTGGTGCACTCTGGATGATGGTTGATTATTTATCGTTGCTATTATATACATATATTATAGAAAATCCATATGATTAACATTATATAGCAATTGATTGGGCCTCATTCCAATTTAGAAATATATTCATGTGTTGAATAGAAAATATATTCATGTGTTGAATAGAAAATAAATTCATGTGTTGAATAATATAAATTCATATGTTGAATAGAAAATATATTCATGTGTTGAATAGAAAATAAATTCAAGTGTTGAATAATATAAATTCAAGTGTTGAATAGAAAATATAAATTCATGTGTTGAATAGAAAATATATTCATGTGTTGAATAGAAAATAAATTCATGTATTGAATAGAAAATATATTCGTGTGTTGAATAGAAAATAAATTCATGTGTTGAATAATATAAATTCATGTGTTGAATAGAATAAACATTCATGAGCTGAATAAAAGCCGTGTTGATTAGATTGACGTCATTTTGACATGAACGATATTTATATCGATTTTATTCATTTCTATAATGAATATAGAAAAGAAAGTGATTTCAAAATATAACGTTTTGAAAATATTATTATTTGTATATCAATGATGTGGAATATTCAATTTTGATTTGAAATTGGATATGAAGCTGAAATCGTTTTGAAAACAAATTTAAAACGATTTGTATAATATGTTTTGAAAGGAAATCGACGAAATATATATAATATAATATATATATATAATGGCCTGAATAGAACGTGCCGTGCTGTGGCATTTCGTGAATTTCGACCATTGACTTCGAGTGGACATTGCAGGAGATCCAACCGTCGGATTCTCCTAAAACCGGAACCGTTGGGTTCGTATCAAAAAGAGCTTTCTAACGAATATTAGAGATTTGAAATCTAACGGTTGGATTTGGAATTATGTCCATATCAAATTTGGAAAAGGTCGCTGTAAGTGCAGTTCGATGGCCGTTGATGGAAATCGACTATACGGGCCTTGATAAAATTATTAAAAATAGTAATAATTTGTGTAAAATCATAAGAAATGATTTGTGAAGAATTGGGATGAAAACTCCATATTTGAAAAGATAAAAACAGATTTTTATCGAAACGAACTACTTTTGAACTAGAATTATAATCCCATTTATTTTTAAAATACATAAATTGAATTTGAAATGGTTTTAAAAGTAACCAGAATTTCCAATAACTGAATTGGAATGGATTTGAATCGAAATTGTCTTTGGAATATTTCGATGTTGGATTTCGTGATGAAACAGATATTGTTATGGGAATTTGAAAGATAAATTTATATCGTTATTTCCAATACGATATTTGGTGGTCGTAGAAGTTGATATTGAATATAAGCCGATATATTTTCTATTCAGAGCCTTGTATTTAATATCAAATGTGATTTGGGTTTGTCATGAATGGTGTCTTCATTAACACTGTCCTTAAACCCAGTTGAGAAAAAGATTAAATCTTTTTATTTAGATTTAATGAAGTGTACCAATTAAATGGTATTTAATTGGAATTGAATTGGAATTGATTTTTGGGTTTATCGTGAACGGTGTTTTAAATAACACTTGTTCTTTAACCCGATAATTAATGGAATGTGATTTTGGGTTTATCGTGAACCTGTTTTAGATGACATTGGTTCTTTAACCCAGTTAAAGACAGGATATTGATTTTTGGGAAGATTAAAACTAAGTGGAGTTTTAATGAAATTTTAATTAGATTGAAGTGATCGAGAATGGGGTATCACCAGTTTTGCTCCAGGCAATAGTTAAATCTATAATTAGATTTGAACATGAAATGGTAATTGAATTTGCCGATAACACCGTGGTGTTAGATATGAAGTACGACCAGTTTTACTTCATGGGATGAATAAGTCGGGATTGGGAAATAAAATAAATGATTACTTCGGTGTGGTTCGCTAATCCCGACTAGTTTGAATTGATACTCAAAAGAAGATTAAAAAATAAATTTAAAGAATTTATTTTTGATAAAATTAATGGGAACCTTTCCCAAAGTATAAGAATATTCTGAATTGGAATGAGGCGTATGTTGTGTTTGTGTAACACTTGTTTATTATATACGCGAGTTATTCAGAAAGACCGGGTTTATCCCATTCTGAATAACTGATTCGACGTGGTGTCGAGGATGAAGACGGTGGTCGAAGACCGGAGGTCTTCACATCATTTGGGTGATTACTGATGATCTTGATTGGGCTGTACACCCAAGAGGAGGGAATCAGTTGGTGATCGTCCAGACATACTTGGAGATCGATGGATATGCGAGGTACATGGTGCCTCCGGTTTCGTTCAGACCCAGAACGAACTTGTATGGACTGTGTGTCTGACATTGGATTTTGCTCTGTGTTGATTGATCTCTATTAAATATACATCTGCCTGGTGAAGGGGAATTCATTCCCTTACTTCACCCTTCTCTGAGACGTACGGGATCAGAGGTTGTATATCGATAGACATCAGTCGCATGGTGTGAATTGCCTGTGTGGAATGCCTAAATGGCAAATGATCAAGGCTTCTGTTGAAAAGCAAAGTCTTGTGGTTGATGATCAAAGCAACACTTGTGTGGCATCGCTTTGTGTAACGTTGATTCGCGAGCCTCACACCCCGGTTTTGAACCGGAAACGGGAGAGGACATCAGGGAGGGCATGCATTTCCTTCTAGCTAGGGTGGTGTCAGTGACCTACCAGCCTTGACATTTATATTATTTTCACCTGTGTGGTTGTTGCTGTTGCGAGGCGCCTCGGATATATCGGTGACTGTGTGGAGCCGATGGAGTCAATTGGCTCATTTACGCCCCAAAGGGCGGGGAAACATAGTGTTCAGGCATAATAATCCACATCGATGGACCGGCCTTGACGATCCAAGGCTTGCCTGCGCGCTTGCCTGAGACTCGGGCTAGACAGTCTCGAATTCGGTAGAGGACGATCCCTGGCCTCGGTTCATAGATGGAAATCCAATTTTCAAATACGTGACTTTGCGGTTTTGATTGTAGAGCCTAGTATGGTGACATAGTGGTATGGGGCACTTATGCCGTCTATGATTGATACTTATGATTGAAATTGTTTTCTTCACTTATAGTAATAATAAAAGATGAAATTTAGCGTATCAAGCATTCTGGCTATTATAAGGTAAAAACCCTATCCTCCGGCTTGCGTTGTATTGTGTGATGGGACCTGGGTCTTATAATAGCTTCATTTTTCTTTATTTAGCATTACGCTGTTTGTTTTATGCACTGGTATTCTTGGGAGGAAACCCGTTCCGTGTTATACGGCGTAGTCCCTTGATTTACCTAACATTAAAATAAAGATTAATAGTTGTTTTAGTTCTCACACCAGTCACATGACTGACCTGGAGTTTATTGTTTTAACCTAAACTCTGGCTGCCCTTATTTTGACACGGGCAGCTAGTAGTTTTGGTTTTGCAGATTTATATTCACAGGATCCTGATTTACAGCTGGAACGATACTCGGAAAGCTCTGTATCCGTGTATTACTTTCAGTTGTATATTGTATTATTTTTCCACTGCAGTAATGTATTTAAATCTCTAATATTTTCTGTGTAATATTTATTCATACTCTGTATACTCTTGTATTCTAATGGAATTGTTGTAATAAGCAATGAAATGTTCTTCTGTTTGCATTCCAATGTGGCTTGTCCTCAATTCAATCCATGATTTCCCGTAAGGGGGATTTCGGATCGTTTCATCCGTCTTTAATTATCTTCATCATATTTGATCACAACGCTAACCCCCATACAGAGTGGTTTTCAGATAATGAATCTGATCCCGGTCTCTCTGTATTGACGATAGACAATGGTCAAAAATCGTCGATAGCCGGTGATTTAACTGTCAAAGGAAAACATCTGTACAAACAACGGTCGTCTTTCCAAATGGAAATCTTACCGAGCAAATCATCAATCAACATTGATCCACTTTAATTTAATTTGTCATTCAGTTATCCATTTCCCTATTCCTGTCTCCGTATATTCAACATTTCATATTTTCTAAATTTAGAAAATATACGTTATTATCATTGGAAAACATTTCAAATTATTATTTTCTATATTAGAAAACATTTCTGATTATTATTTGGAAAACATTTCCAAAACTCCTACACTGGATTTAAACAGATGTTTAAATCAAACATCGCTATGCCAACTCAAACCATTATGCTCGTTAACTAAATTCACTTAACTAATCTTCCCTGTCGAACCTTAACCATTCCATAATTAAAGACAAAGTCAATCAAGTTGGGGTATAACTACCTCTCAGACCTTAACTTAACAACATTTCTAACTTCGAAATAGACAAGGTTCACCTTTTAAACCTTTAACAAACTTCCTTACGTAACTCTCTTTCCAATAAATCTCTATTCGATAACTCTTTCCTTCGAATAAAATATATTCGATAATCTCTCTTAAAATAGCCTTATTAGATTAACACTAATTGATTTACTCTTATCAGTTAGTTCTATTTGATTAACTTTATTCTGTAAACTCTATTTGATTGATTCTAATTCGATTAACTCTATTGGATTAACTCCACTTGGTTAACTCCTATCAATTAACTCCTTTCGAATAAACTATATTCAATTAACTCCTTTCGAATAAACTATATTCAATTAACTCCTTTCGAATAAACTATATTCGGTTTACTCCTTTAACTCTATTCGAATAAACTATATTCGATTAACTCCTTTAACTCTATTCGAATAAACTATATTCGATTAACTCCTTTAAGTTCGACTTCGTATTTCAAAACAGTATCCCATTTCCAAATTATATTTAAATTCTATTTATAGAACTACTCATATGAAATCTCCTTTTTATTTCTAACACTTAAATCTCATTTAAAATTTCCTTTTAACTCTATTTATTTCATAAATAAAGTTTTCCTTTTATAACTCTATTTATTTTCTAAATAAATATTTCCTTTTATAAATTTTATTTATTTAACAAATAAATATTTCCTTTTCAATTCCTTTTCAATTCTATTTGTAAATGTTTTACAAATATTTCCTTACCTATTCTCTTTGTAAATGTTTTACAAATAATTCCTTTTCAATTTTGTTTGTAAATGTTTTACAAATATTTCCTTTCCTATTTGTTTCACAAATATTTTCTTTTTCTATTCTATTTATTTGATAAATAAATATTCCTTTTCAATTCTATTTATTTGAAATAAATATTTCCTTTATAACTCCTTTGATTTTATTTTCTTTTATAAAGTCCTTTTCCTTTTATATATAAAATCCATTGATTTTATATAAATAATTTATTTTCAAAATACACTTTGAAAATCCCCTTTTCTATATCCCAGTATTTCTTACGGTATTTAAAATACCAATAACAATGATTGACATCATTCAAACACACTTAATCAACAACAGATTATATATCACATCATATGTTACAATATATGAAAAGCACAGTATTATAAATATTGAGGTATCAAGTTGGATCCCTCCAGCCTGTTTCCCTGCATCGCAGATGTTATACAATATAATTAACATCAACTTCATTTCAATATGAAATATTCTGATAAACAGAATCAATATATATAATTAACGATTTATATATATATCGCTATCTATAATTTCAATCAATCAGCAGTTCAACCAAACAGTCAACACATAGATATCAATCATAATTTATCAGTTCTAAAAATACGTTATAAAAATATGAACCGATAGAGTTGGTGAGTTTTACTCACATTGGACGATCATCGTTAAATAACGATAATTGTCGCTTGATTCAGACTGACAATTTATTTTGCTATAAATTCAGACAGACTCCAAATCACTCCCATTCTGTTCCATGTTGTAGCTCCCGTCTATACGATCCTAACGGATCTCGTTCCGTCAGATTCCGATAACATAAGACAAAGTTATGCATTTTTAAAGGTTAATGTACATTAAATCTAATTAACTTAAATTTCAAACTTCAATTGGGCTCACCCCTTCCTCCTAAGGCCTAAACCCGCTTTAATCCCCAACCCGAATTAATAGCCTTCTTCCCCGATCCCTGAAAGAAATCCCACCGCTCCAAAGCATTTGCCATTTTCGATCCTTAATCCCGTTCAAACTCCGCCATCACTCCATTGTTCAACCAACTGTGAGCGCCAACCTTCTCCTCTCCTCGAACCGCACAACCCTATCGCCAAGATATTCAGCTCGCACCTAACTTCCTGATTCGCGACTTCCGGTGTATCCAACCGAACACATTGACAGGTTGCGATATTTACTAGTACGGAAATCCCCAAAAATTCCCTACTTGATGCTAAACTCTACCAGAAGCTCAAATAAATCCCTCGAATCCCCAAACAACAATCGGTTTTCCAAAATTCCTCAATCCCAGAAACCGCTGGAAAAATGAAGGAACCCAAAACTAAATCGAGCCACTCAAAACTCATACTAGGACGTAGAGAATTGGTCTACGAATGCGATTATATAAGTTTGCAAATTTATAGGATTTTATTTCTTTCCTATTGATTTTTTGTTTCTCACGATTTGTTTAGGAAGAGAAGGAACGGCGGCTTGGAAGTGTTTGACCAGAAGGAGAAAAAGAATAGGATTAGGTTAAAAAGGATGGTGTATTTATAGTGTTGATAAATATCTAGATATTTTATTTTTATATTAATATAAATCTTCGACGAATGTTTTCAAATTCCAACGATCACACACGATACCCAAAAATTATGAAACTGGACAACACCTTCAGTTCGACATTACGGACCCAACGAAACTAGTTTCATCGAATTCCGACTCTGTTTGCTCATATAGCGTATTTTTAACCGTCCAAATACTGACTGTTTTTCACATTAAAAATTCGTATGGTCACACACTAACTCCAAAAATCACGAAAATTGAAATCTAACAATAATTTAATAGTGCGGATCCAACAAAATTAGTTTCGTCGAAAACGGAGGTCATTTGCAAAACTGGCTATTTTTAAAGCTCTAAATAACCCATTTTAAATATAAATATATTCAAACATAATTAAATTAAATATTTATAAATAAATATTATCGTATATATTCATACTAGAATATCATATAGCTCCAGAATATTCCTATATGAATTTTTAACTCGATAATTCAAATCCAGAATAAAACAGTATTTAGTTTATATTAAAAATCCATTTAAAATATAAATAGATTATAAAGGAATTCCATAGCGACTATTTGAAAATTTGATTTGGACATAAATCAAAATCTACCCGACGAAATCCTGATTTTTCTCTTCCATTAGAAAATTATGCTTCACCAGCTCCGAACGTTTCTTGTTTCACAGAAATTCGATTTAAAACGGATTCTGTATATTCATTTAAAGTTCGAATCACCAAATAGCGAACTGCCGCGCCATTTGGAGCTCGATTTTAATTATAATATAGTTATACGTTCAAACTTCGTTTAAATAATATATTCGTTATTCTAATTCAACTCCAAACTGAATTATAGCTTATATATGATCCAATTCATATCGTATTGTGAATTCTACTATTTCCGACTATTCTGGAATTTAAATATATTATTTAATTATTATATTAATTAAATATTCCTTATTATTTAATTCTAGTCATTTTAAATTACCAAACCTTTATTTTAAATAATTAAATAAATTATTTATTATTCGTAAAAGTACGGGTCGTTAAAATACTGCTCATCTTCCCATCAAGTATCTTGGCGTACCCCTATCCTCTAATTATCTGCACTATTCGGATTGCACCTTTTTGATCCAAAAAGTGCATTCAAAGCTACATGGATGGGATACAAAATTCCTAAGCTTTGCAGGGCATGCAGAATCGATTCACACGGTAATAACTCCCACTGAATTGTATTGGTTATTTGTTTATCAGATTCCAGAATTCACAATCGATAAGCTACATACACTCTGTGTTGATTTTTTTCTGGGGTAGTTCACGCCACAAAATTAGCTGGAGTTAGATTTGTAGACCAAAATTAGAGGGTGTTGTAGGATTAAAAGCTTTTTCTGACCTTAAAAGAGCTGCATGTTGAAAAGTCGATGTGTATGACTTAAAGAATCTATACAAATAATGCGGAAATATACGTGATATACTTGCTAAATAATATGCAAAAGTTTATGTAAATAAAATCTAAGTTACCGAGATATATAACAAGTAAATAAAAGCGGTAAGTAAAGTAAAAGAGACACCATGAGTTTTTATACTGGTTCGGACTTTCCGCCTTGCGTCCAGTCCCGAAGCACCTCTTCGGAATTCACTAACAACGCCCTCTCTTAACCTAGAGGAATAGGTCAGTACACCTGATCCCCAACAAGGATGCCTCTCGCCTTAGCAACTACACAGGTCTTCAACAATTACAAGTATTTGACTTTTTCTTTGTGTTCTTGACAACATGGATAGTCAATCTTTTAAGTACAATCTTCCTATAATCTGATCCTCGAGTACTTGACTTGAATGTGAAGATTAAAAGGAAGTAGATTGCTTGTTGAATCAAATGATGTTAAATTGATTCAAGGATTCAACAAGTATTTTGAATTGGAGAGCTTTTACTTGCAAAGAATGTAAATGGAGAGAATAGAATGATGATCAGAAAATATATTTAAATTTCGGTGATTGTAAAACATGATTGAAGTTGTTTATATAAGAGTATAAGAGTAGCAATCTTTCATGAAGAGTTTCCATAAAAAGATATGTCCATTTCCTTTGATTACTGAAGAGTAATGTTTTCATGAACGGAAGCAACTCTTCAGAAAATAAGTTCTGGGCCGAATCAGTCGACTGGATAAAAATCATCAGTTGATTGGTAGAAATAAATTATTTATATAAAACTTTTAAAACTAGCTGTTATGTGCAGAAATAGCTTGACCAATCGACTGGTGGATTTCCTACCAGTCGACTGGTAGGCCAGTTTCTACACAGTTTGGTTTTTTGAAGGTTTAATCATATATATATAATTTGATTAGCACATTCGTGTATACTTGAGGATAGATTTTAACAACTCAATGTGTGTGTGTATATACAAAACCTTATCTTTATGATTCGATTCCTATAATAGCTTCATTCGTTGGCATCGATCAGAATTTCGTTATTCAGCATTCTTCCCTTTTTTGATTGATGACAACACTTTGGATTTTCTCCCTGAATGTATATCTCCCCCAGAATTTCTGCATAAATTTGTTAGTTCATAATTATATATCCTTACCATTTGATTCCTGCATTCTCAAATGTTAGCACAATATCCAATAATATAGAAAATATAAGAGCACGGAAACATAACAATGGTATATAACATAGATTAATGAGAGATATTTCTCCCCTTTTGTCATCGATTAAAAAGAGATTAAGATACTATTAATACATGATAACCGAAGAGAAATTTATGTTAAGATAGATTGCATGATAAAACATAGAAATCCTAAACATAGATTACATAACCAAAATAGAGTCATTACATAATCCACACTAAGAAAGTCATCAAACAACTAAACTAAGAAAGTCACAACACAACCAAGCTAAGAGTGTCACAAACAAAGTAAGAACATTATTATACAACCAAAATAAGAGTTTTAAAACGATACTAAACCGAATAAATCTCCCAACTTCATATTTAATCTTCATCGGATTCAGTTTCTTCAGAAGAAGTCCAGTTAAGAGGTGAAATTGGTTGCTTTTCCAGATCCGTTATGTGACCAGTTGCCGCAAGAGAAAATGAGATAGATTTCCACATCCTTCCGAGAAAATCTTTAATCTTATCAAACTTTTCGTCATTCTTTTTATCCATCCTTTTGAGCCTTGCTTCTAGGAGGAGTTGATTGCGTGCAACTACATCAATAGCTTGTTTTGCTGTTTGATTTGGTTCCGTGAGACGAACATCTTCCAGATTAGCTTGAATGGTACTCGATGATGGTTGATCTGAATTCCTATTTCTCCATTCCTCTAAACTCATGATGCAGACCTGGGGAGGAGGCATGTGCATTTGCTTTAAATTCTTTTTGTCTAGAATTTTTATTTCAATCATTTCGGAGTCCAGATTTGGAATCTTTGCACTCTCAAAAATTCTCAACAAATATTCTCAATAATAAAAGTATGTGGTGATTCCTTGTGTATAAAGAAGAAGATGATCCATAATAGTTTGCATCCAATTAACTTTAATATTTCCAAAGGTTACATATAAAGCCTGAAAGTGTCAGAATAGACAAGGTCATGAGTTCCGGACCTAGGAAGTATTATCTGAGTAAGGACATGATGGAGTACGCTCGCATTAGATCGTAGTTCTTTAGCTTTAGTTCCATCTGAGTCATCATCCATAAAGAGATGACTAATTTCATCCCGTACTCCATACTCACAAGTTAATTCGGATAATGCAATTCCATCTGTTGGTGAATTCAACACTTCTCCAAGTCTATCAATGGTAATGAAAATAGGTTGTCCGCACACAAGACTCCACACACAATTACGTGAATTACTAGGACTTTGGTGATCTAAGTTCATATTGGCTAGGAATAATTTGATCATAGTGACATTAATTTTAACATTATTTTGATTATAATCCAAGAGAGTTTCAAGTCTACCTTGATTTGCTAATTGTTGTAGACCATAGGTGTTAAAATCTTCAAACTTCGCAAAAGGACCAGCCATAAATTTCAGTTGAGATAGAATTTCCCATCTCTTCTTAGCCAAATCATTCCAAAGACATTGACTTATCTGAGATTCTTCTGCTTTCTTCGATCTAGTTCTTGAGGAAGATCCTGTATCTAATTGTCTATTGGGAGCCATGAGAGGATTTCGAAATTTTCTAGGGTTTTAGATATTTTAGAATGGTTAGAAAATGAGAAAAAAGAGGGTATAGGGTTAAAATAGGACGTGCAGACCTGGAACTATATATGCGGGTCCCAGGTAACCAGTCGACTGGTGGAAATTATACCTGTCGACTTGTTACTGCTATTTTATACAGTAACCCTTATTCTTGATTTCTGAGTTTTATTTCTTGAGTGTCCATTGTTTTTAAACTTATTTAATGAAAATAGAAGCCAAAAATATTTATTAATAACTCAGAGAATACATTATGACTATGTTAATCAAAATATCGGAAGGAATTTTCATTATCGATCAATGCAAGTCTAACTGAACGTAAAGAGGTATTCCTACTTATTTCTCTTCCGATGAAGTTGATTTTCTTGGTGTCTTAGCTCCTTTATTTTCCTAATAATTTTTCTCCCAAGAGTTTGGACTTTCCTTTTTGCTTTTTGGAGATCTCCTCCACGGATTCCATGATGTTGAAGGTCTTCGTGATTCGGGAGCCGAAGAGAAGGAGTGATGTCTTGGCTCAACTACGGTTGATCTACCACATACTCTAAGTGCAATAGTTTCCAAAAATGTTAGCATGTCCGAAGTTTGATTTTGCTCGCAGAATATTTCTCTTTGAAGTCTCATTTGTTTGTATTGATATTGTCAAATATCATCTATTTTCTCTTTTGTAGAAGGAGATATTGCAATTTCTCTTCTTTTCTTTGTATCCGGAGTATATCCGATTTGATAACCTTGCCATTGGTGTGTCGGTTCTTCACTTGGAGTCGGAGATGTTATGATGTTTATCGAATACGATGATGTTTTATTTGATGATTTTGGTGTTGTTGGAGATTTATCTTTCTTTGTCATGATAGAGAACAAAAGTTTTAGCTATCGTTTATGTTTTAAAAGCTAAGCAATTTTCTTGTATTTATATAACAATATATACTAATTATAGTAACTAAAATAAATGGTTAGACTTTTGTTTACCATTACTCTTTAACTGAACAAAACAAATTACTAAAAAATTGTTTAGTGAAAAACTTGTCTGGTGGATAGAGAAACTAAACAGTTTATTTAAAACATACTATACTAAGTAAGTAAAATATTTGAAAAAGAAAATTACAGAGATGAGCCACTTAGTTGAGTGATTCCTTTTTAGTCGAATCTACAGATGTAATTATTTAGGGTACCTGCAAAAATAAAAATAAAAATGGTACCCACTTCCTCCATTAGGGTCCTAAGGGTTAAGTCTTAAGAAGCCAAACCCAAGAGGGCTTAGGTTCCTTTTTGAAAAAATAGTTACTATTATAATGAACAGAATCTATTTTTTTTTTTAATATATTTATTCCTAATCAGAATATAAATTTTTCTTTGGAATCCATATAATAATAATATCCGAATAATTTTTCTTAGTAGAAGTATTTATTTTACTACTAGAATTTTTCGGTTTAATATTAGAAATTTTTGAATTTGGTTTTCTTTCTAAATTTATTTTATTATCATATCCAAGTCCTTTTTTTTATTAAAAACAGATTGAGAATTTTCTAAAACCTTAGATAAATTCTCTCTATCTTTGTTAAAATTATTTACATTTTTAGAAATATTTTCTAACTTAGTTTTTAAACTAGAGTTTTCTAACTCTATGATTTTAACTTTATTATTTAAATCATGATTTTCAAAAGCCAATAAATCATTTTTATTCTTTTGAATTTCTAATTCTTGACTTAACAAAGAAATTTGAGAATTTGCATTTGAAAGAGAATTTAGTAATTTTCTAATTTCTTCTTCTAATATTTCTTTCTCATCTTTCAAAAGGTCTCTCTCAAATTCGGCTTTGTTTTGTCTTCGTTAGCTTGTTTAAATTTTCTTTTAAACATTTTCCTAGATTCTAAGATTTCAGTATTAATTTCTACTAATTCATCAAAAGTAAAATCACTTACATCGTTGTCCTTAGCCATAAAGCACACATTTTCTTGCTCACTATCGTTGTCGCTATCACTTTCAGAAGATGAGTCTGAATTGTCCCAAGTGACAGAAAAAGCTCTTTTCTTTGTTTTTTATTTTTGCGATTTTTCTTTAGCTCTGGACAATTCTTTTGATAGTGTCTAGTCTTGTGACAATTGAAGCATTCTACTAGAGCCGGATCTGGTTTTTTGATGAATTCTTCTTTACAATTTTGCTTTGACTCTTTCGGTATTTTAGAAATTTTCTAAAATTCTTGGCAACAAATGCTATATCTTCTTCATCTGAATCGGAATCTTCTTTTCTGCGTGGAAAGCTAAATTTTTCTTAACTTGTACCTGTGCTTTCTTTGCCTGCAAATTCACTTCATAAGACACTAGATTACCGATCAATTCTTCCGGTTTCATGGTAGAGAGATCATTAGCTTCTTCGATCGCTAATACTTTTCTCTCCTATTCATCGGTTAAAGAATTTAAAATTTTTGAAACTATGTCAAAGTCAGAATATTTTTCTCCTAGTCCTAATAATGAATGATAAATATTTTGAAAACGTGAATACATATCATTTATGGATTCGTTCTCGTTCATTTTAAAATTTTGAAACTGATTTTTGAGCATAGAAATTTTACTTTGTTTAACTTTGTTAGTGCCTTCATGAGTAATCTTAAGTGTTCTCCAGATTTCATATGCAGTGTTGCACATACAAATCCGACTGAACTCATTTCTATCTAGTGCACAATGTAGCATGTTCATGGCCTTAACATTTGCAGTAGCTTCATTTTTCTAAGTGGTTGACCATTCAGTATAAGCAGTGGTCGATGATGTATACTCTTTTTGAGTAATATTCCATGCATCATAGCTATTAGCTTGCATGTATATTCTCATTCTAGTAGCCCAGTAACTATAGTTTATGCTATTAAAGAAGGGTGGTCTAGCAGTTGATTGGCCTTCAGCATATCCGGTGTTATTGCTAATGCTAGTGTTACTATCCATAATGTCTATGTATCAAATAATGGTATTACGGTTATATGATGGCCTTGCTCGGATGCCAATTGAAAAGTCGATGTGTACGACTTAAAGGATTTATACGGATAATGCAGAAATATATGTATAAATCCTTTAAGTCGCACACATCGACTTTTCAATTGGCATCCGCGGAAATATACGTGATATACTTGCTAAATAATGAGCAAAAGTTTATGTAAATAAAATCTAAGTTATCGACATATATAACAAGTAAATAAAAGCGGTAAATAAAGTAAAAGAGACACCAGGAGTTTTATACTGGTTCGGACTTCCCGCCCTACGTCCAGTCCCGAAGCTTCTCTTCGGAATTCACTAACAACGCCCTCTCTTAACCCAGAGGAATTGGTCAGTACACCCGAGCCCCAACAAGGATGCCTCTCGCCTGAGCAACTACACAGGTCTTCAACAATTACAAATATTTGACTTTTGCTTTGTGTTCTTCACAACATGGATAGTCAATCTTTTAAGTACAATTTTCCTATAATCTGATCCTCGAGTATATGACTTGAATGTGAAGATTAAAAGGAAGTAGATAGCTTGTTGAATCAAATGATGTTAAATTGATTCAAGGATTCAACAAGTATTTTGAATTGGAGAGCTTTTATTTGCAAAGAATGTAAATGGAGAGAATAGAATGATGATCAGAAAATATATTTAAAATTCGGTGAACGTAAAACATGATTGAAGTTGTTTATATAATAGTATAAGAGTAGCAATCTTTCACGAAGAGTTTCCATAAAAAGATATGTCCATTTCCTTTGATTAATGAAGAAGAATCTTTTCATGAATGGAAGCAACTCTTCAGAAAATACATTATGGGTCGAATCAGTCAACTGGTTAAATATCATCAGTTGACTGGTGGAAATAAATTATTTATATAAAACTTTTAAAACTAGCCGTTGTGTGCAGAAATAACTTGACCAGTCGACTGGTGGATTTCCTACCAGTCGATTGGTAGGCCAGTTTCTGCACAGTCTGGCTTTTTGAAGGTTTAATTAATTATATATATATATATATGTAACTTGATTAGCACATTCGTGTATAC